>MU865960.1:0-331839 GCA_033296975.1 Podospora aff. communis PSN243 | reverse complement strand
GCCACGGCGTTGTCGCGGTTGATGGTCATGAATCGACAGCTTGTGCAGCTGTAGCCTCTCAGCCGCGGCAGCCCGTCGATCGCTGCGATGCCATCATGCGGGAGCTGGACCGTTGCCGGGTCGTTGATGTGCGGTATCGATGCTACAAATGCCACGACCTGCTGCAGCTCCTTGCCTTTGAGCTTATGCCGGTTGCGAAAGTGAGAAACAGTGCCACCGCCGGGCTTGATTCCTGCCTTGCATAGTAAGCAGAGCAAGATGTTGCACGGTTCGTAGAGTCGGATCACCTCGCTTAATAGAAAAGTTGCCATAGCGAGAGCCGTGGGAGTTGTCGATGTGAAGTCACAACATTCTTTCTCTCTCTGCGACGCGCTCTTCTAGCCACGCGATCAAGAAAAAGCAATGAGCATTACCCCCTATACCGGGGGGGGGGAACAGCTCCCCGACCATCCCAAAACCACCGTCTTGATTGCGTCTTGGCTTCACACACCCAACCCCAACCCTGAGTCTTGGCGCCTCGATTTTTGATCCAATCAGCGACGCTGCTTAAGATGAACGCTGTTTGACGTGAATGGCTCGTGCACGCCGCCATTTTGTATGGCCCCACTCGGCTGTTCAAGCTGAACAGGGTGGACAATGGTGGCCAATATAGAGAGGTCTTCACCCCGTAGATGATGTTTGGCCTTACGGTGCGGCCTCGTACGACAACCGGCCGAGACAAACCCACACCAAGCGTCGTCCAGAACTCAGCCTCATCTCGGGGTGGTAAAGTTGAGGTAAGAAAGACCAACTGCACCCCGGTGGAGAGAAGCGACTCTCCAACTGTACGAACGAGTGGTCGGAAGCTGTACGACGAGTCCAGCACCACATGGCATTCGTCAAAGACGATACGGTCGAGCTGCTGGCGTACAACCATCCGATTTAAGGCCTCTTTGAAAGACTTCGTGCGGAAAGACTCGGGCGTCACCAGAAGAATGCTCGCATCGTATGAACCCTCATCTGGCCACTTTGCACATCGGATATTTGCCGCTCGGATCCGATTGTACAAATCATTTGCAGCGCTACAAATGGTACGATGACTATTGTGGTGCCATCTGGTGTTGCGTAAGATGGGAGCAGGAAGGTCACCGACTTTCCACCCCCGGTGGCTGTAACTTGGAGAATTGGGGTCGACCCTTGTACGACAGCAACTGCAGCGTCCTCTTGGTTACCCCTAAAGGTGGCGCTAGGGTTACGTAGGAGCTGTCGGAATTGACCAAGTAGGTTGACAGCCTGAAGACGCTGCAGTCGCCTCTGTCGTACAATGTACCGCTCTTTCTCAAACAGCATAAGTTTTGGCTGCCTCAGACGGCTAACGTCCGATGGGTAAAATCCAAATAACGCGTGCCACATCTTGCTGGCTTTGTGGAATTCTTCCTGTCGTGTGCCAATGCTCCAAAAGCCTTGGAATATCGTACGGCCATAAACGATCTCGGCGACATGGGTAGAGTGGGTAGCCTGGACGTCAAGAATATTATCGGGCACTTGGTCTTCGTCCTCAGCGTCGCTATTATCGTACGAAGTGTCCACGCTGTCCGGCTTAAAATAGGGTTGAAGGTACCGTCGTCCGATGGCGATGGCAATATGCCTCCAGCTGCTGATTTGAAGGGGGGTGCCGAGATGTCGTGCAGCCAGATCTTGTAAAGCTCGGCGCACGCGATCAGACGACCAGAGAGTTGGAAAGTCTTTATCTGTTGTCCGGCTTGTTGCTGGTCGTACGAGCTGTGCAGACCACATAAAGGAGCTCAACTCCGTACCGGAACCAATCCCGATGAGCAGGGTCTGTGCAAATGGGAGGACAATCGTAAGATACCGTACAAACAACACACCAAGTATATCTGGTAAATACCGATGTACGACCTTTGTCTGGCCCTGAAGCGCGTAGCCTTTATGGTAATAAGTCACCAAGCAAAGCATTTTGCTCTGGATGAAGATGTTGCGTATGCCGCCGTAGGCAGTGTTGGTGTGCCGTACGGAGAGAATCTCTGTCGCACGTGCAGGTTGGCCACCAAGTAAATGGGTGAGAATCAGCAGCAACCTCCGAAACTCATTCACCAACCTGATGTAACCCTCGACCTTATCAGTACGAAGGGTCCCGGTAAAGTTAGGGTCACCTCTAAATAGTCGTTTCGCTGCGTCGGGGTTTGAAGTGATGTGTCGTACGAGCCACTGATCGAGACCCTGGAGGGATACGTTCTGGGGGTCTTTGACGAAAGAGTAACCGACGTTATCGTTACCCATATCGTCGTACAGCTCTCCAATTTGTACAGGGGGAGCCTGAATCCCACTGTCCGCAAATGTAAGCTGGGCCATCATGCAGGAGAGCTGCTCGACAAGCTTATGCAGCATCTCTGAGAACCCATCTATAGATAAGGTGACCGTACGGTAAGCAATGGTCGTACCATTCCACGCAACGTGCCCAACTGCCGCAGTGGTATACAGGATCTTCAATCCGTACGTACGAGCGTCGAAAATCCAATCTATAGGGGTAGGAAGGACTTCTTTGTGGTTGAGAGTCATAAACCGACGAACTTTAGTTCGTACGATGGGAAAAATTTCTCCGAGACCGTCTCCATCTTCGTCCTCCAGGAGAGACTGTTGCACGACAAGCATACGAGCAACCTTGACAACAGCCGAGTAAATTCCAGTATAGATATCTGGCTGAAGCCAGCTACCATCCTCTCGTGCGCCTATTGCTGCAAGAGCTGAGAGTAAAACGCTGTCGTACGCGTCGGCGGCAAGGGGGTGGTCAAGGAGTGAGACTAAGAAGTCAAGCATCGTACGGTCGACGTTCTGCTGGTCGTTCGTCCGTGTTGTTTGGCGAATGGCCTGACGGAGGCGCTCGAAATCCTTTGTCTGGCCGTCCGTCCAGATGTACGGCATCTGGTCGTCTTCAGGAAGGTCCACCGTACGGAAGATGTAGCTGAGGATTTGTTTCCAGACTCTGGTATACCGTTGGATCGTACGGGGTTCCAGCTGAGAAGAAAAAGGGGTATGTGGCTTTGTGTCGATAGCCTTCCTTCCGATTTCAAAAAGCACCGCTACTCCAACCTCCTCTGCCGTGCAAGACTTTTGAGCGGCTCTGATTACACGCTCAAGGCTGTCGTACGCCACCTGAAGCTCCACCTGTTGCTGAGTGGAATCCTCAAGATGCCAACCTTCCTGGATGTTGGTTGAAACCGTACGGTAGATGTACCGACAGTCACGGCCAGCAAATTGCTCAGCCCAACCCACACGACGAAGCCATGGATTAGGCTCAGTTTTTCCCTCGTTGTTTTGGATGATGCTCGTTGTACGGCTTGCTGCATCGCTGAATCCTTGCAGGAGCTGGTCAACGTACGAAAGGCCAGTTGAAACCGGGGCTGCACAATTAGCGTACGGTTAAAATAAGGAATACGTTTTACTCACTTGAAGACTCTGGTTGTGAGAAATCTATCGTACCACTGTCGTACGGATCGGCTAGCACTTGGTGGGCTAAGGGTGCTGAGGGGGGAGGAGGAAAAACTTCGAAATACGTGCTTTTTACGCCCGACTCGAAAAAGCGCTGGCATCGTACATTCGTTCTCCACTCCGTGCTGGCTGGTATCTGCGCACGCTTCTTATGATCACCACCTTTCTCGTTCGGGTTGACCCAGCCATGTTTAACCCTGCAGTGCTCCTGGATCGTACGAAGGCCTCGGACGATATACATACACCCAAGTGTCGTACAGGCGTATCCATCCTCGTATGGACCTTTGAGGCATGGAAGGGGCTGTACTGGTTCGGCTGGAAGCTGGTACACAATACGCTCGTCGTTGCTCTGCATGACTGGAAGGTGCTGGATCGTACGGAGAATCGCCTTTTGCTCGGAAGCAGGAATCGTACGATGTTTTGTCCGGAGGTGGCCAGATGCTTGTCGGACGACAACAGCATACTGACATACCTGGCAAATAAGGAGACCGTACGTATCAGGAACGACGAAAGGATGCATTTTCCTGGTGGTCAAGTTAGTTTCCTCGGACGATCTCACGAAGCGGTGTGATAGATTTTACTTAGTTATCTTATCGTACGCACGTGCGATCAGGCGATAAGCGAAGTGACCCACAATCCAAGACCGGCTGTCGTATGCACGGTCCAGAAAGCTAAGGCGCTACAACCCCAAGTTGCGCAGACAGCGAAAACTTAACCTTATTGTATGTCCCTTTGACGTGGTCGTACAGAGAAACAGAGAGCAGTTGCGAAATCGCCAGAGCGAACGGATTTAATTGATGTACAGTGCACGTGTTTTGTAGCTAAAAAGTCCATCGGAGTCGGCCTCATACGATACCAACGGAGTCAGCACCCTGCTCGTTAAAATGGCCCAAGCTTTTGCACACAATGACCAACGGAGTCGACCTGACTCCGTTGGAGAATAGAGGTTAGAGGACGGCATTTTCTCCCCTCATGGAGGAATCATCGCCTTTTCGGGCGACTGCGCTCAGATTTTGGATAACCACAACGGGGTTGTTTATTCGACCGCCTTTTCCCCAGACGGCAACCTCTTTGCCTCTTGCTCCGAGGACACCACCATTTAAATTTTGGACATGGTTACCTGCTCAACCCGCTATGTTTTGATCGGCCACACGAAGAAAGTGTGGTCTGTCGTCTTCTGCCGCAACGGTCGACGCATGGCGTCTATATCTACCGACGGGACTATCAAGATTTGGGACGTGATTGCCGGTCAGTGTATCGACACGTTCGCACGCCTCGGCCGGGTATTCCGGTCGGCTGTTTTTTCTCCGGACTCCAAGTACATTACCTCAGGGTCATACGACAACTTGGTGGATATCTGGGACGTTGAAGTAGGGTCGCAGGTCCAGACTCTGGAGGGGCACGCCGATGGCGTCGTTTCTGTGGCTTGGTCTCCCGATGGGAGAAGCCTGGCATCATGGTCCCTGGACGGGACGATCAAGCTATGGCAGAGGGTTGGTTTACCTGATTTCTCAAGTTACCTAGTAGATGACAAGGACAACAGAAGGCCACCTGCCATGCTCCAGAGAAAAGATTACGCCCCCAGTTTCCAAAAGTGTGATTAAAAGCTGACAATACCGCAAATGTTGTGAAACCCGCTCCTGACCCCCTTTACCGCGGCAAAAAGTAAAACTTCTCATTTACCTCAACTTTCTCGAACTCCTCGCACCGCATCCCCTCCAACTGCTTGACCGGTGCTCCCCCAGCCATCCTCCCATCCTTCAACCCTAACACACCTGCCCCCCAGCTGTCAAACCAAATAACAAACAAGGCCAAATCCAAGTTGCTCTTCTTCATCCAGTACGCCATCGTATCATCCACAGCCCACATGTCGTCCTCCTTGCACAACGGCGGCGACCATGCCATACACCAACACGCCGGATTCTTGCCACGGGAGTATCCAAACGCGAGATCGTACAACGTGCCCATGCGCAAACCGTCAGGGAAGGAGAGGACGTCGGCGGAGTAGGCAGTCAGTGCAACCATCACACCTAGCTCACGGATTGGTGGTTGCTGCACGAGCATGCGACGCCATGATGCCCCGCGGCGGGTAATGGCAGCCAGATTCTTCTGGGCAAGGGGAAGGCGGGAGAGAGTCGGAGGTTGGTGTGCAAAAGAAGGGAATATCTTGGGATTGGGAGGGGGGAGTTTGAAGAAGGGTGGGAAGGTGGATTGGAGGAGAGGGTTGAGTCGACGTGTTTTAGTCTTGTCGTCGGGACGGAAGAAGAGGTGTTGCTGGATGAGGGTTGACGTGGATATGATCTGGTGGCATTGGCTGCAGACGCGCAGAACGCTGGTGAGAAGGGTTTGCTGGTCGAGGTCGCAGAAGATGCTCTCCAAAATTTCAGGAGAGGTAAGGACGTCGTTCATCTTGGATTGGGTTGGGCCTCCTGTGGATTGGAAATGGGGTCGGTCTGGTGTGGTGGCCTGGGACTCTGCCGTACCCCGCTCGGGCCGAGGTTCAGTCTGCTGTTCCCGCGGGCGGTTGGCGGCAGCCCGCCGCTGTCAACGGCACAGCTATGATCTCAACGTCGGACAAGGGGAGTTGGACGCGGCGTCGCCCTTGATTATCAAGGTTCGGGCTTTCGCGTTTGGGGGCTATCTCCGGCAGCGAAAGGCGGAAATGCTGGAGCAATGCAGCCTCTCTCTCGACAGGCAGAGGGTGACTCAAATGGCTGCCCATTTGACTGAGGTCAGGTCCGACGGCTGAGGCACAGTGCAGGGAAGGGTCACCCCGCCCCACACACCCTCCCGCTTCTCGGATGTTCGGCTCGGTGATTGGCTGGAAAGGTTTAGCGCCGTTCGGAGCTCGGGACTCCACCCCGCCCGGAAGTGGGGCATTCACGGGAGCTGGCGGGGGCTTGGCCACCGGGCCCCTGGGCTGCGTCTCCGACATCACCAAGACCATGATGTTGAAAGAGTTGCCGGCCAGGTATAAGTAGGCGCTTTCTGCTCTCAAGATCAGCCCACATTTCCCACACAATTCAAAACAACAACCGACAGCCCAACTTGAACTCCTTCCACTCACATCTTTTCAGTACGCAAAATGGTCATCGCACACACCGGCATCAAGGTCACCAAGGACGACATCACCAAGGTCGCCGAGTGGTACGCCAAAGCCCTTGCACCCCTAGGCTACAAAAAGACTCGATCATTTTACAACGGACTTGCCACCGGTTTCAGCGACCATGACGACGGCAACGACGCCGACTGGTGGGTCTCGGGCGTCCTCGACGGCCAAACCGCCCTGTCTGTGGCCGTCCCCAACAGTCACCATGCGTTCGTCGCCAAGGGTAAGATTCTCTCCCTCTTCGTTGCCGAGAAGGAGACACTTCAGCAACTAATCCTGTCGCAGATCGAGCAGCGGTCGATGGCTTCCACAAAGCGGGCCTTGAGGCTGGGGGGAAATGCAACGGCCCTCCTGGAGTGAGGTCTCATTATGGACCAAATTATTACGCTGCCTTTGTCTTTGACCCGGCGGGAAACAATATCGAGGTTGCTTACAACGGGCCGGCGTGATGGAGGCAGGATGACCCTGTGGCAATCCTTACCTATCTGGACTCTGATCCCGTCGACCATCCTCCAAGTATATGTACTCCCGTGGGGCTATGAATGAGATAATATACCTTTCAATCATCTTTCGCGCACTATTGTCCCAGGAATTGAGTTTTTTGTTGAACCAGCCCTCTGCCTTGGCCCGCCACCAAGAGGGTGATGGCAACCGTGACAGCAGCCACCAACTGAAACCTATGGCTGTACCGCCCAAAAGCAGTGAAAGTTCCGCGTTTCTGTCCCCAGATCCTGAGCCACCCAGGCTTCGATCAAACGTGGATAACACTTGTGTCGACGCAACATGGCGGCAACGCGTTGCATCATCCGGGCACCTCTAGGTAAGGGCATGTAACGGGGCATGAATGATGTACCCTGCACTTTCCGTCCAACGAGACAAGTTTAAATTATACGGCCATCTCTCAGGCTGGGCCTGATACACTTACCAGTGAGGTCTTGGCGCGTTGGGATCACGATGTCTACTATGTGTTTTGGGCTGTTCGGCCTCACCAGACGTGCTACCCTTGTCGTTCAATCGACTCCTAGACCTCTCCATGCCATGCATCAGCGTGTCCTCGGGCTTGACATCAACACCGGTCACCCCGCCCCCGGAAAAGCCTGGCGGGTATTTGAGTGCTCGGACCGTGACATCATACTCACATTCAGATGATTTTGATGAATGTGTGAGGGAAACCACTCGGGAAGATTGGCATTGGGTTGTCAGGGGCGTTTGAGGGTAGAAGGGATCCGCAGCGGTTGTGATATAACAGTTCGTTGACTGACCAAAGTGTGCCAAGTGACGAGTCCTCTGAATCCGACCTAGCCATTGTACTGATGGACTCGAAGTTTCTTTTTCTGGTAGTAAACTTCACCAGGCACAGATCGTCACAAGGACTCGGACCCGACGATTGCACAGCATGGATTCCCCGCTTCGATCGGCCGACAAGACCATGAATACGGTGTTGGTAAGCTTGTGTGTCATGGTATCCATGTTTTGAGGAGTCCCAAGCCCAGGGGCGAGGGCGGGGCGATGGGTTTGCCGAAAAGAGTCGTGGAACTCGCCAAGTCTTGCCTCCGTTCAGGGCGCTGAGCCTGGAAGGACGAATCCTGCAGATCCAAGGTTCCATCAGCCCCTCCCCGCCACCCGCCAGTCCATCCCTGGTTTGGGAGGTTGGTTGACTCGCAGGTGTGGTGGAGAACTGAATCCCCACCCCTGATTGTCCAATCATGATCCAAAACGCCCTATTGATGAACCCTGCATTTAACACAGCAACATCACCTATCCGGTTACGTACAAGACTAATGCTCCAGCTAATGCGGCAGTTGAGTTGGGACAGCAGGCCGAGAGCATCTGGCAAAGCAGCTGCCTCCCAAAGGAAGCGTTTCTCTTCTGCTTCGCTAGACACGAATTGGTTTGCGGCGAAGCTTGTTAGCTGAAGTGGCCCACAGTTTTGCCCCTCACTCGTCCGACCCAATCTTGGAACCCGTCTGCCCAGCAACTTGGAAACTGGCCGCTCGGTACTGCCAAGGAGCTTGTTCCGGAAGCCCTCGCTGGGATGAAGACGGACGGTGCGGTGCGAGCCACAAAGGCCACACCGCGGTGAGACGACTGGACGAACGTGCACTGAGACTACGGCAACCAAGAAAGGGAGTCTCCAGTCGGGGAGGAGGACATGAAGACCGCGAATTGGCAAAAGAGGCCAAAACATATCTGCTCATCTTCAACGCACAAGCCCCATCGGCTGCCATAAAAAAAAGAAATGGCGAGATCGAACTCCACCGGCACTTTGCAGAAGGGCCGGGGAAAAAAAGTGCCACAGTGCCACATGGTGGTCCAGTGGTCAGTCGGTTCACATCGGGAGCAAACCACGTGCTTTGCAGCTCGAGGTGAGTGCTCTCCCGTCTTTTGCTCCAAGTGGTAAGCTGCTGCAAGCAAAAGTTTTGCGCGCGAATCACAGTCTCAGCCTCCGCAGTCACCGTTGTGGGGAGGGCCCGCAACCCCCGCGATATTAGCCGGCAAGAAGCGGGGACCCAAGCCAGACTTGGGCATGCCAAGGGCACATCGATCTGAGCGTCGCACCCATGGGCTGACATATTTTGAGACTAGGACTCTAGTTTTTTCGATGCCAAGGCAGGATACGACGCTGGTTTGGAGGGCATTGTCGGCGAAGATTGTGCTGAGGTGTCACTCGCACGGCCATACGGGCGGCTCCCTAGGTGCCCGTTCAAGCTGTTTGACCAAAGTGAGGCGATTCGCATCCCTCACCACAGCCTGAGGCCAGTGCAACGGCGCTAGAGGGTCTAGTGTCTTGCGCTTTGATGTTTATTCAGTATTTTGCCTAGATCCATTATGACGCTGGGGCCTCGAGAGACCATCGAGCTCCACCTTGGTGTTGTTGATGAACCAGGGATTCTTGGTGAGACTGTCCCATTTCCTGGTGCCTTGCCAAATCGGGTCATCGGCAGACAATGTCCACATCCAGTGTCCATCGATGCAGACCCAGTATAGAAACCATGAGCTCGCCCATCGCTCGCGTCTGTCTGGGGTATCCAGTCGCCGCTGATCCTCTCTCTCCCCTTCGCCCGTTGTACTTGTCTTGGGAGGCGTTTACTCGTTCTTATCCGGTCCCTCGCCGTGTTCCTCACGGCTCTGAGTCCCTCAGACTCGTTGGCACAACACATGCGCACCTAATTCCCAACCACAAAACAACAACGAAATCGACACGATGGACCCAACCGGCGGCGCAGGTGGCCCACCCGGAGCTGGCGGTCCTCCGGGCGGTGCGGGTGGTCCCCCGGGCGGGGGAGGCGGCCCTCCCGGCGGCTTCTCCGGCCCTCCCGACCCCAGCCGCATTCCATCTCCGCCGACTGAGGGGGCCTTGGCCATGGGCTATGCCCTTGGCGGCGTCGGCCTCACGCTCAACATCATCTCCTTGATTGTCTATAGCCTCCGTGTCTACGCAAGGACGATTCCCGTCATCCGCTTGTCATGGGACGACTACACCATCTCGCTGGCCTTTGTAAGCCTCTCCATGTCACCCTTGACCCTTCTCCCTTGAGTGTGAGTCCAGTCCTGTTACTAACAAACGCACACACCAGGTCATGAATCTCGTCCATTCCGTCATGCTCCTCCTCGCAGCGCCGTACGCCTTCGCCGACTCCTCCAAGTTGACGCTCCAAGACGTCATCAACGGCAACAAGTACGCCATCATCTCGCAGCCGCTCTGGGCATGGTCCATGGCTCTCATCAAAATCTCGGTGGCCATCATGCTGCTCCGTCTCGAGCCGGCCAAGAACATGCGCCTCTTCCTCTACTTCATGATCGGCCTCCAGATCGCAGCAGCCATCTACAACACAACCATCCAGGCCATCCAATGCGTCCCCTTCGAGGCCGCCTGGGATATCCTTGGCACCATCCAGGGCGCCACGTGCCTCCATCGCACGGTAATCGGCATGCACCAAATCATCATCGCCAGCGTCAACATTACCACCGACGTCGCCTTTGCTCTGCTCCCCATCAGCTTCCTGCGCAAGGTCCAGCGCCCGCTGCGCGAGAGGATCATCATCGGCGTGCTGATGGGACTTGGTCTGTTTGCCTCGGTGGCCTCCATCATGAAGGCCGTGGCGTCGGCCAGCTTCGGAAAGACTGACGACCCCAACTTGGAGGGCATCACCATGGGTACGTGGACCATGATCGAGGAGCAAGTCGCCTTCATTGCCGCCTGCGTACCCGTGTTGCGTGCCCTGTTCCAGCAGGTCATCACCAAGCTGGGTCTTGTCACATCTCGCGGCGCTACAACAAAGGGTCCCACGCACGGCGATGGGTACTACTCCAAGGGCCACGGCTTCACGTCCAAGACCTCAAATGGAGTCATCAGGTTGCAGAGTCTGCCTGGCAACGGCGAGTCCCCAAGCGAGGAGAACATTCTGGAAAGCGAAGGGAAGAGCAACATCTGGAGGACGACCGAGGTGAGGATGGAGGAGGAGGACATGAAGAGCGAGGACCACAGGAGGGCCGTAAGGAAGGATGTGTACTAGATACCCTGAGCAAACAGCGCCGTGCAGTATCAATCCCAAGTCAGACAACATCTTACACTTTGCATTCGCGCTGTCTAAAAAAAAGGAAGGGGGTGCAACAATCTCTGCTCCTGTGAGGAGGAGGAGCCAAAAAGTATGTTTGACGAGAGTGGGATTCGAACCCACGCCCTTTCGGACTACGAAATCATGAATCATGACAATTCTCAGGTAACCTGAACGTAGCGCCTTAGACCGCTCGGCCATCTCGCCTGTTAGTGGTAGAAGGTGATGATATCCTGGCCTGAAACAGTAGTGTTGTGACCGGCAAGGGGTCGGCCACGACGGGCGAGTTAACACCAACCTGAGGCGGGATTGCGCACCGCCGCTTGGGGATGTTCTAGGCACACTGGCCATGAACAACTGTGAGAGACGCCAGAATCCAAACTTGAGGGACCGTTGTTCGGGCGAACGGCAGATGCATCGATTGTAGGAAGGCTTGGCGTTGAGGTCTGACATGGAGAAATCGCACTGGCATCGAGCTTTTGCGACGGACAAGATCAAGCACGGCAAGATTAAGCTTCGCAAGATCAAGCCTTGATAGATAACGCATGTTGAAGATGACTTGGGATGAACTACACCAAAGTGTGGAAGCAGTATGTACTGGGGTGGTGCATAAAATAACTGAGATCTGATAGGGGTGAACCCGAGCCTGAGGGAACACGAACACCGGACACACGCAGCACATGGCAAGTGGGCTTGACTCCGCAGGTCCAATAAAACCACACAGTCGGGACGAACTTGAGAGGCTGTTGCTGCCAATTGAAGTTGTCGGTGCCAGACTCTTCCGTCCCCCCGTTCGCACAACCCCTGAACCCCACACGCTGCCACACGACACACGATGCACGGGAGGGGCTTGGCGTCTGAGATCGCCTATTCCTGCATGTCAATGGCATACATGCGATTGCAGAACCGATTCGCAGCCCTATGCGCAATTGGACGCAGCCCCTGCCTGACACCTCTTGTCGTCGCATGTCGAATTTTGGATGATCGACGACACGGGCCATCCGCCACGCTTGGCCGCAACAGTTGTCGATTCAGATTCCATCTCGACTACCAACGCGGCCCGACATGTGTTTGAGGTCTCGGCACCGGAAACTCAACCGCAAAATACCCGGCTCTCGACACTTGCGATGTGTTATACTCTGCCCGCGTCGCCAACACACGGGCCACGATTTTCCAACCGAACCCTCATGCTGCTAACCATGATCGCCCTCTTTTCGACGGATTCCACGTTGCTGGTCCCGCGGTGGACCGGGCATAACTATACCTGATAAGACAAAGGGTTCCCCCAGACGCCCCTCTCCCCTGCTTGGTCCCCGGGCTCTATGAGAGCATCTCTTCGATATTGCGCCTCCACATAGAGGCAGTCTCTGGCCCACCACCAACGATACTCGCGCTGCAGCACTTTGCTGTGTTGCGGCTTGCCGCCACTGCTACAACACCATGGTTCTTCCCGGCCCTCTCATCGAGACCTGGGTGCTCTACAGCGCCGGGTCTCTAATCATCTTCCTCCGTCTTCTGTGTCGATGGCGCATGATTGGCGTACGCAACTTCCAAATCGACGACTACATCATTGTTGTGGCATGGGTAAGTCTCCAGGGTGCAAGTCGCCGCATTCCGTCACTAACAAACGGCAGTTGACTTATACAGCCATGACCCTGGCTGCCCACATCGTCGGGAGCAATGGCGACATCCACTCCCAGACAATGGCCCAGCGCGCAGCTTTGGCATCGGGACCAACCCAGGACCAGGAATCCGTCATCATGGGCACAAAATGGTTTTGCATCGGCGTCGCCACGTACATCACCTTCATCTGGCTGCTCAAACTCAATATGCTCTTTCTATACCAACGCATCGTCAACGGCCTCTGGGTCGAGAAATTCATCATGCCCACCATAGGATTGGTCGGCATTACCTACATCTCCACCCTCATGCTTCTCTTCCTGCCGTGCCGACCCTACGACAGAATGTGGATCGTCTTCCCGGACCAGGGCGAATTCTGCAAGCCACAATCCTTTCTCAACCTGGTTCCGCCACTCATTATGAACTTGGTCACCGATCTCTGCATCATGGCCATCCCGGCGCCCGTCATTCTCCCCGTGCGCACCACCATCTGGCGCAAACTGGGTCTTCTCATCCTCTTCTTTGCCGGCTTCTTCATCATGACAGCCGCCGTTCTGCGCGTAGTATTTGTCCTCGTGGTACGTCCCCCTATCTGAAACTCATCATTAGGGGCAGTGCACTAACATCAACCAGTACGGCAATGGGGAAACAGCCGCCATTTGGTCCTGTCGTGAAGATGTTGTCGCCATCATCGTCGGCCAGGCCGTCTTTATCCGTCCTCTCTTCACACGCTGCTTCTGGTCCCGCGGCTTTGTCTGTCCCAACGCAGCAACGGGGTCCAAGAAGGTTGCCCCTGGCACCCGCACCGAAGCTCTCCCCTTGGCTCCGACTCGCCCTGGGAAGAGTAAGAAGGACCCCTTTAGTCTATCCGCGGCGCTACAGTCGCATAACAGTGCCGAGTCCGACCCGGACAAGGTGACTGAGTTGGACACCGAGAGTGTGACGACCAACGAGACAGTGGGGAGATCACTAAGCAGGAGGGGACCGCCACCTCCACCACCACCAAAGGATGATAGGAGAGGGACGTTGGTGATTAGTGTAAGTCAACGGGTGGAAGTGCAGACGGTTGAGAGTCCCTCAAGGGGGCGGGAGGAAGGGTTGGTTGGTAGAGACTATCTGGCGGCAACGAATAGGGCAGAGTGCTACGGCAATGATTGCCCCGACGAGGAGAGGAGGGATGGAGGGCTGAGCATGCCTAGGGGGCGGAGCTACAGTGGTGTATGATGGGGCTTTGTTTGCATTGCGCGGGTCACGACGGCGTTATTTGGCTTGGATACCATGGGCTGTAAACGCTTCCCTTCTGATAGCTGTTGTTATGATGAATGTACTTGATCGTTGTGGTTTCCAGTATCCCTGTAGCTGCTTCCAGATCTTGGGCCGTACCAGAGCTTTGCACGTCAAGAGAGAAAAAATCCACTGAGGCACCGCACTTCCAAACAGATATCCCAGGGGCCTGCTTGCTATGCCTTTCTAATACCACTAGCGAATGTCTCCTAGTTGCCCCATGATCTGATATCAACCCCGCAACGTGCGTCTTTACCGGCCCTGTTCAAGGTTTTATACCTACACTACCGAAGGGCAAAAAAAAATACACAAAACCAATCACTTTGGTTTCACCAGCAACGAGCAAGATCAACTTCCTGTCACACAGCAAAGATGCCATGCTTGCGACCCTTTGCCTTGCAGTCTGTTCAGCACCAGACTCTATTCGCCGGGGTTTCAACAGCTGTGCCCTCCTGAAAGCCCGAGCCCTGGCTCGCAGGCTGCGCTCAACGGCCCGGGCCTGAGGACTCTGTACACACTTGTCACGGTGCTTTCCTGCCTGTGCACGCCTTGGGTCTTGGTAGCGCGGCTATGGCGTGCAGGCCAATCGAGCAAGGTTCGGAGGCTGCTGTCATTGGTTCAGCGACCCGCCTTCCGGGGGCTTCAAAAGGGTTGACAAGCGAGCCCATCCCCGGCACACTTGGGCTGTCAGAGTGCGGAGTTGGATTATGATGCTTTCTGGAACTCATTGCCAACGTTGTGATCAGCGACCTCGCCCCCTTCTCTTCAATGTTGGATCGTTTTTTCCCCTCTTCATAACGACAACCCAAATCTCACATGAAACAAACCACAGCTGTGGCAAACCCGGTTAGGCGCTGCAAGCATAAAGTTCTTAGGCAAAAGTACTTGCATTATCGATCAATTCGAAGACTCTGGGCTATTGGCTCTCCTGGCGGCAATGTTACACAGCACAACCCCTCAACCAGTCGGCTAATATTGGTTTCCCGCAATGCATCAATCGTACTGCGAAGATGGGTGCACAAGAGAAATCTTGGCACAAAGTGATCCGGCCCTATAATCTTGTCACTCTTGTAAAGGCAACCTTGGTTCCACGTACCTTCCCTCATAATTTCCCATCGCCAACAAAAGTACATCCCATTCCAACAACGTCGGATGCTAACATGGAGGCGGTCGGTGCTGTCCTTGCCATCACGGAAGCGGTGCTCCGAACCAGTTCCAAGATATGGTAAGTCGTACCATTCACCACCTGTCTCGCTTGAATGAATTGCTGACAGCTCCAAGGGCACTGTCTCACGACTGGAAAGACGCCCCCGCCGAGTTCCATCAGCTCAAAGATGAGCTGGAGCGCACCTACCAATTCTTTGATGACACTCGAGAAGGGTTGAAGACAGCATGGGCGGTCGAGCAGGGAAGTGCATCAACGTTTTCGGAATCCAGAAAAGCCGCGACACGGAAACGTTTCTTGCTGGAGCTTGGAAGTCTCCTTGACGAGGGAATTGCCGTCATTCACGAGATTGAGGAGTTTGTCGACAGGATTGAGGCGCCCAAAATTACCGGCAAAATCAAGAGCTTGGACTCGAAAGAAATTGGAGCAAGACGACGCCTCGCTTGGATGACAGGAAGCCGGTCCATTACACAACGGCGAGCCAGGTTGAAATCGGTTGTCACCAATATCTGCCGGCTGCTCCTCGCCCAAAACATGTAAGTGATTGACAACTATCCCCTGAGGGGGTGAGCCATGATACAACGATACGCTAACCTGTCGGGTAGCGCTGCTTCAGCCAATATACGGGCTTCTCTCACCCAATCCCGAGACGAGATTACAGAGCACGTGGATAAAAGCCTTCAGTCCCACCGCGATGCCACAGCTGCCGAGCTCAGGGCTGTGCTTGCCGTTTCTCATGAAGCCATCATCGCACATCTAAACTGTCAGTTCATACCAAAGAATGAGCCTCTTGCAGCAGTCAGTACGCCAACCGCAGACACTCGGGCTCAACATGAGACACATGGCAGCCTGGAGGTATATGATTCCGGTTGCTCTCTAGACTGCGGCTGTCACTGCCACACAGCAACCCGTTACAAGTGGCAAATAACATCTCTTCGCATGCTGCTTGGATCCTTCATACTCGAGTACAAATCTCAACCAGCCAGACCATGCACCACGATTCATTGTCGCGGGCCCGGATACAAGCCGCGACGAGCCATACGGGCCGGCTACACACTTCCACCCTGGCTTGTCTGGAGCTCCCTCGCCCTCATGTACTCCAGTCACGTCAATGGCAGTCCCGAGATGCTTATACGCGTCGCCAATCATCTTCCCTGGGATACTGCCCACGCCAAAGGCCTCTTCGGCTACGTACGCGACGGGGACATTGATGGCTTGAAAGAAGCCCTTCGCCAACGGAAAGCGTCACTTCATGATCGCATCTTCTTCTCACAGCAACAGGACATGAGTCTACTTCAGTACGCCATCGGACAAGGACGCTCCAACACACAAATTACTCGGCTTTTGCTGCAAGTAGATGCAGATCCCCACGACATGTATGTACGCAACGAAGTCCTCGCGCTGCTTGTTCGTGGCGACCCGGATGATATCGACCTCATATCGGATTTTCCACTGTCGACGTACTTGGAAGATGCCGAACTCAGCATCCTCCACAAGGTCGTTATGGGGATTGCTCACATCCCCTTGGCAAAAGCTCTCTCCTTGCCTCAATGCATGACGCACAGCGTGAAGCATGGTGAGAATACGGCTATACCATTCCCCAGCCCTCTTCAGATTGCCGCGATGCGGGATGACGCCGACGCTTGCCGCCTGCTCGTGCAAGCCGGCGTGGAAGTGGACAACACCAGCACATCACCCAGCCGCAGCACACCCCTGCACCAGGCATGCCGGAGCGATAACTATCGCGCAGCCGAAGCCCTCATCTCGCTCGGGGCTTCCACCACGATCCGTGATTTCCAGGGCGTCTGCGCGCTGGGCAAAGCCGCCCTGGCCGATCGAGCCCGAAACGGAACCCGACTATTCCAACTTATCCTCGACAACGGCGGCGATGTGAATGGCACAACGCTCTGGGGGAGCACCCCGCTCATTATCCTTGCCTCATACGGCTGCGAGAATGCTGCTGGGGTAGCCCAGTTGAACTTATTGATCGACAAGGGGTCTGACATTAACCGCCAGGATGACGACGGCGACACTGCGCTTACGAGAACTATGCTCTACAACAAGATTCGCTTCGCACGTATACTATTGGAGCGGGGTGCAAGGTCGGACCTTGTGAACCAACAGGGCCGGAATATGTTGCACTACGCCGCGCTGTTTGCAAGCCAAGCTAGCATGGAGGGGCTGGTTGAGCTTGGTGGACTTATCAGGGAAAACAGCGAGAAAGGGGATTGGGATGTCGACGCAAGAGACTCGGATGGTAAGACGCCCCGCCAGCTTTTTAATGAGAGGAATCCACCGCCAGGGCCCGAGATGCGAACAGCGTTTGAGAGATTTCTGAGGGCGGTACAGGGGATGTCGGTAGGGGATGATGGCGGCGATGATGACAAAGCCGAGGATGGAGTTGAGGATGACGTATTTGTGGATGCAAAGGAAGTACAAGAAAAGTAGGGAGAACCTCCGAGATGATAAGCACGAACTAGGTACATATAGGGGGCAAAGGGGGGCAGGGCTAGCCATCATTATCGAGCAAGTCAGGAGCTCCACTCCAAAAAACTCCAAATCGGCCAGCTACGTGTTCCCTTGATGTGGCAGTTGAATGGAAAGTGTTTTGGCCATTACTCGCAGGGAAGAGCTTGTACACCAGGAACCCGACTCAACTTGAAGTGAAATATCTCGGGGATTGATCTTCCAAGGCCAACGTGGGGTGTGTTTAGCTCTCCCCATGATCTGATATCAAACCCACAGCAGGCTCGAATCCAGCCAGCCACTGTCAGCTCGACCAAGCAAGTCATGCAAGGTGAAATCAATGAGCTGATTATGCAATTGACGACAGACGTCCGGATGTAACCATCCAGCACGACACGACCACTGAGCTTGGCAGTTGTCAAGCCACATTTTCTGCAGAGCCAAGTCCAGACCCTCAGCCAGTCTGACTCTGCAGCTAAGCCGCCTGCGGCTGCATTTGATCAACCACTTATCGCTCTTTCAGGTGCAGCTTAGCCAGCCACGGCTTCGGATCTTGAAGCACAAGTTTGGGAACCGAAATTCAGCTCTCCCTCCCCAGTTGTGTAAGGCCGTACAATACTAGCCCACCGGAGGGCGAGATGCATACCCTGTCTGGGTGGGATGAGCGCTGTGCTGGAGGTTTTGCTCCGGATGTGCAGCTTCTTATTTCCCTTGACCCTAAACATAAATAGACCCTTCCACCCTACACATTGTTCAAAGCGGCCAGCATTACGTTTTGTTCACTCCACAATCAGCCAGACACATTCTCATTCTATTCATTATCTCGTCAACACGCTGCAGTACCGCCACCATGCCTACACCGGGCCCCATTCCTCCTCGCACAGACAGGCTCTTGGTTGACTCGTTCCTCCCTGCTGGTCGACAGCTTGTGTCACCGAATCACCAATTTGTGGCCGAGGTCGTCAGCAACAGCTATCTCGCTGTGCGTCGCGACCACGACAGGTTCGACAGCGCCGACCTCGTCTGGATAACAAAGCCGGTGGAGAAGCGGCTGGGCAGCCGCCCATTGCAACTGCTCTTACAGAGCAACAGCAACTTGGTTCTCACTTACAATGTTGACTCGCCCAAGGACAAGAACGTCGTCTGGGAGAGCGGTACAGATAGGATTAGACAGAAAACCCCGCTGATTCTCGCTCTACTGGACGAAGGGAAGATTGTACTGGGGAACAGTATTGAGAAGGAGGTGTGGGCTTCATCGCCAAATGTATGTCTCATGGACCTCACCTGCCCTCCCCCTTGACACATAGCTGAGACATCGCCCCTTAGCTTCCCGCCGCTCTCGGAAGAGTATCCTCCCTCGGAGAAGAACAATACTTGGCCGTCGGCCAGTCCTTGGTATCCCCAAGCGGGAAGATCCGATTAACGCTGGAGAGCTCAGGAAATCTCTGTGTCCAGAATGAACGTGGCGTCAAGACATTCTACTACACCGGGGCCGGAAGACGCAGCGGCTTGTTCCTCACTCCCTTCCGTGATGGCTCCGATGCTAGCGTTCAGATCATTGACGATCTCGGCCGCATCATCTGGCCTGCACCTTCGGAGGGCCGCCGCCCCATTCTCGGCAGAACCGCCACCCTCGAGCTCGGCAACGACGGCGTTGTTTCAGCCAAGCTGGGCTCGAGGAATGGCTGGACCACCAACTTCGCCGCATCTGGTGCCGGACCGGTGGCTGATAGTCAACTCAAGTACGGCGACACATGGACCACCCATACCCCGCTTGTTAGTCCATCCTACGGGGAGTACTGGATAACACTGGACACAGATGGAAGCGTGTCTCTCTGGAAAGGTGGGCTCCGAGAGAAACGGTGGTCTCCCTCAAGGTCACCTCGTGGGGTGGTAACTGCACGACTACGGAGCTCAGGGTTGCTCGAAGTCTCGGACTCAACCGGCAGTGTCCTGCGGCAGTTGGGATTCAAAGCAGACAGAGAAACTCGGCCCGTTTTGGAGGTGGCTGACAACGGGACATTCGCCGTCTTTTCTTCCTCTGGAAAGGAGATCTGGAATGACAACGAGATCGATGCTGGTCGCCCCCGTTTGTAAAAACAGCTATGTACCTTACTGCAGAGGGCAAAATGGTTACCGCTGTATGCCTAAAAATTCAGTCGCTTCATATCTTGAGTAGAGCCAAGTATCTATTTCCCTTGAACGCGATACGGTTAGAGAATGCCAGAAAACATCTTACCTACTCAGCAGGCAAAACCCGCCCTGCCAACTGAACAAGAAAACACCTTACCCAGCCCAATACCCAAAACCCAACTTTCACTAAACCCAAACACCAGTCACTCCCCACACCCAACCCCCAAACTAGCCGCACACTCCACCGCAAACCCAAACCCCCTCGCATACCACCCCTGCGCCCAATAACTCATCTCCAAATTATGCGGCGCCCCCAAGACCACCCCCCCTTCCACCCTCGGACTCCTCCCAAACAACCCCCTCATCTCATCCACATGCACCCCCGTCGCCTTCCAGTAGCAATCCCTCTCGGCAATCCCAAACATGACCGGCACGCTCACATCCTTCGCCCATTCCCCGCGGATGCGCGGGAGCCAGACGGTGTGGATGTCCGAGACTTCGCGAAAGGGGAACTTGACGTTCAGTCGGTCGTGGTGGGCGTAGACAGAGGGTTCGCAGGTTCCAGGCGGCATCATGATGGCGTTTTTGACGTCGGCGGTGAATTCCAGAAATTCGGGGGCAGGGGTGTGTGGGTCGGGTTTGGGGCCGCTGTCGGGGATGAGTTGGATGCCGAAGCCGGAGAAGATGATGCCCGCGAGGGGGTAAGGCGGTTGGTCGTTTGACTCGTGAGGGTGGGATGTGGCGAAGAGGGAGGCGGCTATGATGGCGATTGGGGTGCCGAGGCTGTGGCATAGCAGGACGAGGGAGTTACATCCGTTGGAAGGACCAAAGGTTGCCCACAAGGCGGGGAGGATGTGGTTGTGAAGAAAGGCGGCGTGGGTTTCGGCATCGGAAGAGTCAGGAGGAAGAGGGTAGAGGGAGGTAGAGCCCGCAATGCCGGGGCGGTTGATAGCGATGAAGGGGACAGAGAGGGCGTTGCTTGCTAGAGCTGCTGTATGTTTGGCGTCGACATCAAAATAGGAGGACGAGTAGCTTCCACCGTGCAGTCCAATGATCAGCGGCCTGTACTTGGGCGTTGTTGGCAATGGATCTGGAATGCTGCTGAGACCAGTCAGTGTGGCTCCGTTGCCCAGAGTGAGAGTGAAGGCTTTCATGGTGCGACTCGGAATGAGGTGTAGTCAGTGGTGTAACATCTACCGGATTCGGGACTCAGTACCTTACCTTTCTGTGGGTATTTAAACAAGTTGCTAGGCCACCGAGGTAAGTTCGGATTTAGGTGCGGCGTCCAGGTTGGCGTGGGCGAGTCCGAGTAGCAGGGCCGACATCTCACCTGCCTCGTGACACTGCGGGACGAAGCGGGTAGCATCTTGCGAATTCGTTGTGCACTGTGACGGCTTGGGAACCCGTGCGCAAACATGTTGCTGCTCAATCAGTAGGTATTTACCGAGGCGGATAGGATAGCAACTCTGATTGCTCGGGTCGGACTCTCTATTTGTGTAAGCGGGCGGGGAATGGGCGAGAACTACAGAGCACCCCGCCTGGTCTAATGTCCGAGCTCGGAAACTAGAACATGAACCTGCCTGCCCTGAGGCAAGTAGGTAGCGTATCAGGCAGCGGCGGCAGCTAGCCCCCATTATACCCCAACATCCAGCCCCTCGAACATCATGTCCCTTAAACTAGGAGGGTACGCGCCCCTTATCCTCTCCTTGAGTCGCTCCCAAGGCAGGGCCTTGGAGATATCAGCTTTTGCAAGCTCTGAGACGATGCGTGCCTTGAAAATCTTGTCGGGGATAGCACTATCGGAGGAACCGGCGATGGCTTGACAAAGGAACTCGGATCGGGATGTCCTCCGGCACATCTTCTTCTTGGGAGGTCGGACGCCGTCCGACGCCCTAGGCGCAGCTATCTCCTCATACACATAGTTGGTCGCACCACTGGCATCCTTCTTTGAGTCTTCTTTTTCTTCCTCCACGAGATACTCGCCGCGGTGTAGCTCGCCAAAGTGTGCGCCGCGAGAGATCATGAGGCGGAGGTCGCACAGGTACTTGTCGGCGTGGTGATAGAGACCAGGACATAACAGGCCAGCAAAAATGAAGCCATGCGCAGCGGTTAGACAGGGATCCCCCGCCCTGTGCCGCTGCCAATGCGGTAACCGATCATTCGGATCAGCGCCGTGATGGAGTAGAGATGCAAATACACCGGCTGTTAGGGAGTTGATGAAACATGCCGCATGGGCCTTTGGGAAAGCCTTTTCCATGTCGGCTGTGCAGCGCCAGGGGAGCAGGAGGGACATGAATTCCGTCCATGGCGTCACCGTCCGGTTCAAGGGTCCCGGGATGGACAGGGCCCCTGGAAGCCTGCCATGCTTCAAGAGTAACTCGAGTGTACTGAGGGACCCATTCTCTTCGATGGTAGTATAGGAGCCGCCGGTGCGAAATCGCTGTGAAGTAGACGTGTACATCTCCACAATGGGTGTGAATGTCCGAAGGGCGAGGAAAAGGGGGTCGAGTTCAACATCATCCAAGTAGTGATGGTTCTGATCAAGCTTGAACGAGATGTAATCGACTACATCCGCTTCTATCAGGGCTTCCCGGAATGTAGAGTAAATCCCGTCTGTGATGGCTGATTTGACTTGCTCGTGGTTTGCCTTGTCCCGTCGCGTGGGTAGCACTTGGCCGCCAAGTACCATGAGCTGAAGAGACAGCTCCAAGTCATCAAGCAGCCTTGTCGTTTGCTCTCTCTTGCACCCATCCTCCAAGTAGGCCGCCCGAGCGTATTCAAGCGTGTCCCAAAGCCTAGACTTGACTGACAGCGTGTCTTCGGGCCCCGAGATGTAGTCGGTCGCAAACTTGGTGGCTTTGAGCCAAGCTGTATGAGCCTGCACAATGGAATTGTTCACACCACCGTGCGGGCTTTTCCTCTGGTGCAGAAATCCAGTCATCTCTGGCGTGCGCAAAAAGTCACGTACGCTCCTGTGTAAAAAGTTGACTTGGCGGTTCGCAATCTCCAATAGTCCCTTGCATCTCGCGTTGAGTCTCTTGGCGAGGGGACTTTTCAGTTTTTGCATTGCCTCGTTGCTGATGGGTCGTACGGGTTGCTTGAGGGCGTATTCCGGGTCCGAATACTCCAGCTCGTGAAAGGCGTACAGCTCGACGGGAAGCGGACCGTTGGCTGCCAGAGCAATAAGGAGGCAATCCGCTTGCTTGGCATGGTAAAAAGGCTCGACAGACTCCAAGATGTGTTTGAAAAAGAGGCCGAGGTCGCTGGGAATGCTGTCGAGCCGGCTCCATAGCTCTTCGACGCCATCGCCATTAATGATGCCCTCGCGGAGGAGCTCGGTAACCAAGTACACCCAGAGAAACACTCCCTGTGCACGACGGGTTATCTCTTCAACGAGGTCGGGTGCCGGATGTCCGTGGTCCCGGGCCACCAGGTCCAGATCCGAATCGGCTTCGAACCCACGGATTTGGGACTCGACAAAAGACCGAATGTCATTTTGGGTGAGTTCGTGAATGTAGATTTTCCTTCCCGCATCACCGCCCAGATATGTCTCAAAGACGTTCCAGGGTCGGCTTGAGATGCACATCTTGATGCGGGACTGTCGACACAGGTCGGTCATGCTGCGGCAGATGTCAAACGTGTCACCTCCGAATTCATCGAGACCGTCGATGAAGAAGCAGAAGCAGAAGCGGGTACCAAACTTGGTCTCATCTCCCAGCATCTGCAACGTGGACTGCAGTTCCTCGATGGACCAAGGCAACCCGGACTTGCGGGTGGAATATCCGTCGGCCCAGCGTCTCTTGCAGACGATGGGAATCAACTCGGTGGCCTGAGACAAGACGTCGTAGAGCAAGGTCCGAATCAGCCCCTCGCGTGAGCGTTGAAGCTCAGTTCCAGCATTCCAAAAGAAGTGCTGTGCCACAACAAGCTTGGCAGCACCCGACCAGCGTGACAAATGCTGCCGGGTGGAGCTGTGACTGGCGATGAACTTCATCAATGTCGATTTTCCAGACCCCGGCTTTCCTGAGATCCAGAATATGCCGTTCCCAGTCTCAAGCCAGTCAACAAGGCCGTGCTGGGGGGCATTTATGCCGTGAGTGTCCGAATTCCCGTCCATCGTCTCAGCTTTATGAGGCTTGGACAGCACCCATTCAAACGTCCTTGCGTGTGCTGCAGCAATGGCGGCGTGTCGAACGCGCTTTTGGTTGAAGTGGAGGCTCCCAAGGACCGACTCTTCCTTTGCGAATTTCCGCTCCTCGAGAGAGAGCTGAGAAACGGACGAGGTCAACAGCTGCACTTCATCTGTGGTGAAATCTCGGACGACATGGGTGCCGGGCCCGTCGGGATTCGGAACGATGACGCGTTGCGAGATGTTGGCGATCTCGCTGGCTAGCTGCGTGAGCCTCCTCTCTAGTCGGTCGAACTGGTCTATCCTTTCCGAGCGCCCCAGGCTCGTCGCCGACATGAGTTGGCGCAAATGCATGCTTGATGTTTTGGCATTTTCACTGTGTCGGTTACGTCTGCGTCAGCCATCAAGCCGTTCGCCCAGAGATGATTACCAAAGACGAACCTCGAGATGGCACAAAGTTGAAGCATCATTTGTGCCTGACAGTCTCGGATGCGCTGGCGTAAATCCTCCATGTCCTCTTTTTTCCACGTGTCGTAAATGGCCTTCTCGAAACTCCTCCACCACTTTGCTCTGGAGTCATCCTTGACTTGAAGTTTCCGCGTGATTTCCAGGAGTCTGTCGCAACACTTGCGGCAGTCTTGGACGAGATTGCCCAGCGCAGCAGCGTGCGCCGAGGTATCGACGGCATCGGCGTCCGCGCCAGGGTCGTTGCTGCCAGGGGTTACATGCCTGCTCAGCATGGCGCTGAAAGATAGAAGACTGTTGTAGACTGCTTCACCATCTTGGTCGTCCTCGCCAGGTTTGAGGATTGCGTTCTGGTGGATGTGACGAGCTTTCGTGAGAAGTCCGGCAGCAAACTGCACGAACTGCAGAATGTTTCCCGCGAGCGCAAGTGCGGCTAGTGGATCCATACCTAGGTAGGTAGGTAGGAATGGAAATTGGGCACAGCAAAAAAGTGGAAGGAGCACTCAATTCAGGCGGTAGTCGCAATTGAAGTTGCGTTGTCAGAGCCTCGCTCAATGTTGCTCCCAAGAATTCCCGAAGTTAGGCAGCAGCTCTGCTTGGCACCAGCTGCATGATGCAGGTCGCCCAATGCAGCCGCGTCATGTGGGTCTCGACTGACCACTTTGAACGAATCTGAACGGCGTTTCAGATTTCCAGATTTCTATCCGGAAGACTTCTATGATTAATAAGACGCGGCTGACCCCTTAAAGGTTTTCCGGGGTAGAATACCTACCTAAGCATGATAGTCTGGTAGACTCGATGCCCTAGATATTAAGATCCGCAACTTGAATAGTCCCCAAGAACATGTCTAGAAACACATGTATACCGTAGTGGGGGCCTGAGGCTGGCGACTACAGGTGTGTCGAAAATATTACACAGTTATTCAACATGCCGTGTCAGGGCAACATCGAATGTTTTACAGCGGGTGGTTGAATTGAGGCCTCTGATTGGCTGGATGGCCCGCGCATGGGCCAAAATTACGAGGGTTAGGGTTATTCGGCTGCACACGCAAAAGGGGGTGCGCGCTTAAAGCGCTTCGCAACAAACCAGTGGTTGCGAATAGCCTCAAGCGCGCGAAAAATAAAACGTTGCGACGAGGAATTGAACAGAGATCTCAACAAGCAAAACGAGCCACTTGGCCTCTCGGCCACTGGCCCGCTTGATTGAATTAAAATCCACTGCTCTTATTGCCATTGATGTAGGCTGTGTGGGATCTGAGGAAGGCACACCCCCAGGGGTGGCCACTTTTTTGGTTCGGCCAATCAAAGGGGCCCCTGGCTGGGTGCGCTACAACATGCCGTGTTGGCTCAACATCGCATGTTGAATCCACTGTAATTACAGGGGGTCAACATGCCGTGTCCGCTCCTACAATATCCCACTATGGTAGACTTACGAGACAGTAACTGCTGACTGCAGGGGTCTATGTTTGGGGGTCATAAGGAACGGCTGTGGGACGTTGCCAAGGCCGGTCAATCATGTGTGGCTCCATGGTTCGGGTCAAAGTGAAAGCTTCCATGGTGCGAATGGAGTGTAACAACTCTGTCTACTAGATTCAGGGCCCTGCCTTCTTGCCTCTCTGTATTTAAGCGTGTCACTAGGTAGGAAGCCGGCGCGAGTTCGGATCCAGATGCAGGGTCCAAGTTCCCTAGTGCGGGGGAGTCCGATGTACCGAGGCCGATATCTACGAGTCGCACTCCCCGCGACGGAACACAGCGAGAGGAGAAGGGTAGGATTCTGCGGGTCGGTTGCAGAGCTTGATTGCCGTGTGTCATAGTGTGTGTTGTTGGTCGAGATAACATATCTGATTCACTGGGTCGGACTCCTCTGCCTTATAGGTTGGGTGGGAAACCGAGAAATGCGGGGCCACTGGTAGCGGGCGTGAGCTGATCTCGCAGCTTGGGCTGTCCTTTTGAGGCACCTCATCAAAACCAACCGGCCGAGTCATGATACACCTGTTGAACAAGGCACCGCGCAAGCACTAATCCAACATTCGAGAACTTGGGTTTTATCCCACAACAACTCCGATAGCATCCGACTAGCTGGGGATGGTCGATAGTTCTTGGAGAGTGTCCCTTACATCCATCTGGGGCGTGTGCTACACTGATGGTGGCATTGCCGAACTCAGCTCGGGCTAAAGTGCAGGCTTTGAATTGTAAAGAGCCCCCTTGCGGAGCTCTTCTGTATGATTTGTATCTGTCTGTCAGCAAAACCAAAGGATGACCACTTTCGCCTCCTACATGCGTGCCTCATCTCCTCGAGGCCTTCAAGCCCTCATGGGTCATTAGCACGACAAGTCAGTCTTGTTCATCACAAAGAGAAGCCAATCATTCCCGTTTGTTTCGCATTTGTCAAAGATGCCGGAAACGGCGAAACGAGCAACTTGACCGCCGCCACCGCACCTTTACACATCTTCAACTCGGCCAGCAAAAGTCATGTTTGGCAGTGAGTCGTCAACACATGACTGAGATTGCCAGAATCTTGTAGGTTGTTAAAAGTTGGATAAATTTTCATGCTTGCCGGCAACAAGGGGGGTTGTCGATTTCTGTGGTGTTCTTTGTTTTGGTGCCGTGGCTGCATAATAAGCGCCCTATCGTAAAGCCAGCCCTTGGCCCCGCATCTGAGATGCGTGTATAAATACAAGGCCAGCTCAAAGGTAAATTCTAGGCCAAACGGAGGCTGCTCGTCACCAACTTGAACGCCAACCTCAGCACGATGGGTTTCTCCAGAAATGATCTCATGGCCACCGTCAGAGAGACGCTGGATACCTTGGCAGACCATTTAAATCAACTTCGGACATACGGTCAGGCTAACTTTTCCCGCAAGTATTCGTCTCGCACTTGCACCGGCTAGATCCCAACGACTGCCCTTCGCATCCGGAGCCGGCTACCATCAGGGTCGTCAACGACGACACGCTGAACGCCGCCATACAACTCATCACGGAACTCGAGGGACAGGACTACATGTATTACAAGGCCAAACCGCGTCCCGCCGTCCTCAACTTTGCCAACCCCCGCAAACCCGGCCGGGGCTGGCAGAACGGAGCCATCGCGCAGGAGGAAGCCATCTGCTACCGCAGCTCGCTGGCCCTGAGCCTCCATCCAAAGCACTACCCCTTGGACATGGACGAGGCGCTCTACAGCCCGTACGTCCTTGTGGTGCGCGGCGACATGGCCTCGGGCCATCTGCTCCTCGACGACGCCCCCGAGGCCCTGCCCGTCGTGAGCGTCCTCACGGTTGCGGCTCTCCACAAGCCCCCGGTCAAGACCTTTGTCCTCAGGAACAAAAGCTGGAATGTCCGAGCCCGCGCTGAGCCGCTTCGGCGCCGGCACTGGGAGAAGCACGTCTTCAGGCACGACAGGGACCGCGGGATTACCAAGGCCAAGATGAGGCTTGCGCTGCGCATGGCGGCGTCCAATCGCCACGACTCGCTTGTCCTTGGTGCTCTGGGTTGTGGTGTGTATCAAAACCCGCCAGAGGATGTCGCCCATTGCTGGCTCGAAGTGTTGCGGGAGGACGAGTTCTCGGGCAATTGGTGGCGCCGCATCTGGTTTGCCGTGTACGACCCGAAGAACGAGGGCAACTACGAGATCTTTGACAGGGTGCTGTCCGGCAAGGAAGTTTAGACCGCGTGGGTCGAGTGGAAAGTCAGTGGTTGGCATAGATCATTTTGGTATTACACATTTGTCTGTCTTTTTTCTCCAACAGCTGCAAACCGTGACCCGTAATCACGATCCAGTTCTAGTGTACATGATGAGTCCGATGGGGATGATCGAGGCTTCGTTGTACACAACAGCCTCCGTGTACTGAAGAGCTCCACCCTCGTCTTGGGTAGCCCCCATGACAGAGTGACAACCCTCTGCCGGAGCCGTCCTCCAATGTTCCGCCTCGTGGAGCTTCTCATACGTGCCGATAAAAACAAGGCAGAGGATAATCCCGTGCAACTTGGACTTGATGTGGTGGTTCATGGCGTAGTTGTCGGCTTTGGAAGAGACACTGGTCGAATTGATTCCTCCCCCGAACATGGGAGCGTAGCCTCGGGAACCTAGGTAGAGAAAAGTGGCGTCAAGTTAAATGGGATCCTTCCAGAAAGCGCTTTGGCAGAGGGTTGGGTGGACAATAGGTAGCTAAGCTGTGTAGGTACCCAAGTAAGAATGGGATTACGAACCTGCAGTGTTCATCTTGAACCCATCCATGAGGATGCGGCAGAGGGAACAGACACGCCTGTTGCAGAGCTGGAGATACGGGCCTGAATCTCCCACGTGGCAGGCCCGCCTAGTTCCGTGGAAGTAGCGGCGCCATCCAGACGGCATCTGTTCAAAGAGATATGCATACCTCCTGTTGAAGTAGATGGACTGGATGTCTGAATCCTTGTGCTTGTGATGCCACTTTGCGTTGAAGATTTCCTCAATGCCCCTGAATATATAATGTCCGCTCCCCAGAGCCACCATTTCGTCCGCCAGCGAGGACTCCCAATCTCTGTGGCCCTGGGAGATCATGTGCTGGACGACCGAATGCTCGTGCTGGAAGTCATCCCTGTCGCAGGTTTCGCAGCTGTTTGGCGCCCAGTGGCTCGTTGCGGTCATGTGGTCTTCTACGTCGTTCTGGGAGGAAAAGTAAGCGTCGCAGGTCTCACATGTCCAGCCCCAGTGGTCCTTGGCGTCCATGTGCTGTTCTGCCGCGTGCTGGGAGCGGAACTTCTTTGGACAGGTTTGGCAGTAATGCGGCATTCTTTCGGACGGCGGCAGCTGTCTTGGGTTGCTATAGGTTGGGGAGTTGTGTGGAGATTGTGACAGTGGTGGATGTTGCGCGTTTTGTTAACACACCGTATCTAGGTAGGTAGGTAGTTTGCGCGGCCGATACCCAACTTGAAGGCGAGGCAGGTAGATGGGCTGGCAGGCTTTGAGTTCCCTGATGTGATCGCCGGTTTTTAAAAGAGAACTTTTGTGCTTTTAGGGTCTGCCAGGCAGCGCCGGAACTTACCGTAAGCAGTGTCTTCCATGCGCACATGAACATGAAGCCGCCAGAGCTTGCTCGGCCCCGAACATGGGCCAGCTCTCATCCATGTCCACTTGGCCCGGCTCGTCACGCCCACCAGGTCGTCACGCCCAGGCTCCTGCGCCACCGGGGGCCAACACCACAGTGACGGTAGTCCTCAAACAGGCAGAGCAAACAAGTCGTTCCAGATCTTTACTTCTTAGGCAGTTGATACAAATGAAACTAGCCCGGGCCCTCCCTCCTTTCAAGCCAGAGACATTTCTCCGTGAGGAGCGCCATGGCCCGGCCACAGGGCAGGGGCATCACAACAGCTCTCATGCCCACCAGGTCTTCACCTAGGCTGTCGGAGTTGCAGCCGGGCTCGGAGGCATAGTGACCGGTGAGAGAAACCACTCAGCTGAAATGTTCTGCGATATGTGCAAGACACTGCGGTTTTTCCGCTTGATACCCCTTTTTGTTTTGCAACGCCGGGGCTTGTGACGTGTGTGTTTTTTCCACTTTGTGTCCATTTTGGTCACATGACGGCCAAGATCCATCAAATAAAGTATCCAAGACATTCTGACGAATTAATACTTGCGTAAGCGGTAGCCGGTTGCATATGATCTGGCCGCGGCTGGCTGCATGAGGTTTGGCCCTTCAACTCTTTGAGAGGGGACCCTGCATAGGTAGAAACAGCACCAATAACAATGTGAGATGAGATGGGAGCGGCGCTTGAATCGACGCCACAGCTGCTTTGTTAGGTGTGCTGAAAATGATGTATGTGGTGGTTGCGAAGCGACGAACGTGTGTGGTTGGTTCGAGCGATGACCACCACGCAAAGAAACTTTTGGAGCCTTGCTGTGTTGTCACATCTCACATCGGTTGCCAGTGCAGTTCAGCAGACGGCTTGGGACCCCGCAGTGAGGTCTGCAGATGCAAAGTATCATGCAAAGTATCATCCACAATGAACTATCCCCTTGATGGATAAAATTCTTATTACGGAGGCTGGGTCCTTCGATTGTGTAAGACAGATCAAAAGGGCGCCATTATATATCTTGCTGTGACAGCTGCCATCTGTAGTCGCTCCTCTTCTCGTCAGCGCCGCGTGCCCTTCCCTGACTTCCAGCTGGTCCTTAGGACTAACCACCTTTACGCTAAACTTTGAGGCTACGCCTTGCTTGCACAATCACGATGACAATGGTATGATGCAGCTGTGCCAAGCATCTTGGTGTGAGCGGTGCTGACAAGAACCTCTGTACCCTTCGTTCAGACTGCCAGCCTGCTGCACTCGGGAAACCCGCTCTACGAGCAAAGTAAGGGAGACACCATTGTGGTTTTGGTGCCCTGGAGAACTAATCGCTGCTGCAGTTCGCAATCAGTTTGACTCTGGTTGGGACGACCAGACCAAGACTTACACCATCAAGACTATTTACAGGCTTGGTTCCAATGGTCCCACTGGCAGAGAGTACGTTATTGGGCGCTTGAAGCACTGTGAAGTTCACCCAAGCTGACATGACGGCACAGAATTGACCTCTTCCAGGCCCTGGCATCTCCACGAGTAGGGTCCCGGCTCACCTTTCTTGGGGCTCGTCGTGCCTGCTACATTGGTGACCGTGACCGTCCGTTGAGGCTCTGTGATGAAGATGCGTGCGATATTTGCAACTTCATCAGGGGCTTCTTTCAGCCAAGCTATAACAGCACGTCGCCCGCGGCCCCCATATCCTGCCTTGACCGTCCGCTAATTAACTCTCGGCAATAGGTGATGGTGGTCTCCTGGGCGGAGCTCTTTGCACAACCGTCAGCTCTTCAGGCAAGTAGTGCATGCGCAACGTGCAAAAGGTCGGTTGATTGTCTAACAGACCTATCAAAAGCTGATGACTCTGTCATGAATCACTACGTCCGCTCGCATGCGCATGTCATGGTCGTATGTGCTACAAGTATAGTTGAACTCGGGATGAGGTTCGCCCAAATGGTACGTCCTCGACGGTGGCCAGCCCATAATCTGGAGCCTCTAACATTAGCTTGCAGAACGTTCAAGTTGGTCCCGTTCCGGTCGCACTGGTCGTATACACGAAGAAGGGGTGGAAACTTGAAAGCCCACCTCCCGAGAATCCGGCCGAATCATCGCCCCCTCCGACCCAGCAACACGGCCAGGGGTCGTCAAACAAATCTTCAAGCCAGACTGAGGAAGCAAAGCTCAAAGAATCGCTGGCCAACGCAATCGTCTCCAAGAAGCCAAACGTCAAGTGGGGCGACATTGCCGGGCTCGCAGAGGCCAAGAAGGTGCTTGAGCAGACGCTTGTGTTCCCTCAGCGGTTCCCGAACCTGTTCAGCGCCGAGCGGAAGCCCCCGAGGGCTATCCTTCTTTACGGCCCGCCGGGCACCGGGAAGAGCTACCTCGCTTCTGCTGTTGCTACAGAAGTGGATTATACCTTATTTCGTATCAGTTCCGCTGATGTGATGTCCAAGTGGTTCGGAGAGAGCGAGAAGTAAGAAGCCCCTTCCCAGTCACACGAACAGCAACGTCTGACATATAAACTACCCACAGGCTCGTACGCCAACTTTTTGTGCTAGCGAGACAGAAGAAACCCGCAATCATCTTCATTGACGAGATCGACGCGCTGTGCAGAACTCGCGATGGACCTGACGGGGGCAACGAGCACACCTCCCGGATGAAAACAGAGTTGCTAGTCCAGATGCAAGGCCTCGATAGCGACAGCGATGGCTTGGTTGTCTTAGCTGCGACAAATCTTCCCTGGGCTCTGGATCCGGCCGCCAGACGACGCTTCCAAAAGCGGATATACGTCCCCCTTCCCGATCAAAAGGCCCGGGAAGAACTATTCAGGATACATTCTGGAGGCCGCATCCTCACGACCGACCAACTATCAGAGCTGGCCCGGAGGACAGATGGATTTTCAGGGAGCGATATCAGCAACTTTGTGGAAGAAGTGCTCCGGCTTCCACTCGACGTGCTTCACGCAGCAACGCATTTCAAGAAGGTGGGTGAATACCTTTGGGCAATGACAATTGGCTAATGGCCTTTTTTATAATCAGGTTGTCCGCCGTGGATCTGAGTTCTACACACCGTGCGAGTCCCACGAAGGTGGTGCGATTGCGATGACCTGGCAAGAGATTCCCGCAGGAAACATGCTGGAGGAGCCACATGTCACAGCTCAAGACTTCTTCCGAATCCTTGAAGGTGGAAAGGTGAAGTCAACTGTCAGCCTAGGCGAGTGTGGGAAGTACGAGGAATGGACCGAGACGTATGGCGTGGAGGGCAAGTAGATTATCCCGGTGGGGTTGGCGGTGTCGAGATAAGATTGAGTCCAGGAGCAAGAAGAACAATGAAACAACCTACCCCTGCATTCTCAATAAGTACACAATAATGACACCTGTGTTGAACCGATCGTGCACCAGCTCTAGATGCGCTGCTGCCCCCCTAGAGTAGCAAGTACCGGAGGTACATGCTCTGCCTACGAAGGTCCTATACACATTTTTATGCAGCATGCCCAAAAAATGCATCTATAGAACGCTGCGACAGGTGACCCGTCATGGGAGAGCGTGTGGAACCGCGTACATGGGGAGGAATCCAACCCCCGTACAATATTACCTCTACTTCAAGTTCACTGTAATTCCATTCGCCCGACGTGTTGGGAAGGCGAATGTCAGGACGAGAGCGTCGCACCATAGCCGGAACACCGTTCCACCCGGTTTCTTCTAGAGACCGAAGAAGACGGCGATGGCAAGGAGTGCCGCAAGAACGCCGTTTGAGAAACCAAGATGAGGTCCTTCGTTTTTGTCAGTCTTGCGAGACCCGCCGCCGCTGCTCGGCAAGACGCCGGTTGCCTCCAGACCCAGATACCATGCGCCCATGTCAGTGAGTTGGCCATCGGCACTTAGTAATGCGGCGTTCGGGCCAACATTGGACACGTCGCTGCGGAAGGAGCCAAAGATGGAGTACCGCTCGACGTAGTCCAGCCGGTCAAAGTACTCGGCCGAGATGTTGTAAAAAGCCTGCGTGCTCGCCAGATCCTCATGGGCCAAGTTGTATTCGGTGATCCACATTGTCTTGTTGGGGAAGCTGCGAGAAGTCAATATCAACCGCGCTGAGAGAACCGGGGCAAGCATACGCAGCAGAGTACCGTCCCATGTGGCTAGCCAGCGCCTCAAACGTGCCGTACCAATGGATCGTGATAAAGTCATATGTGCAGTTCTTCTTGGCCCCCCCATCGCTCACAATCTTGGAGCAGATATCCAAGAAGGTCTCGAGCCAGACGAGGCCATCCGGGGCACCGGTACACGCGGGCAGTCCCACCCGAATGCCCATCTCTCGCAACGGCTCGATGTTCTTCACCCACACCTTGGCCGCATGCTCAGGGTCCAGATTGCTCCCTCCATAGTGATGAGGCCCATCCGGCTCGTTGAACGACAGCACGTTTGTGATGTTGACCTTCCTGTCCCGTACCAACGCCTTCATCTGGTCGAGGAATGTCGTGTCATCGGGATCCTCGGGCGCGCCCCAGAGCATGGGCACAAACTCAAAGTCGGACTGAGGAATGTCCGCGTAGACGGCCGATGGGTTCGGCTGGTAGTTGTAGTACCATGTCAAGGCACCCCGCTGGCGCGTCCAGATGTGGTCGTCTCCGGGGAATTGGGGGTCGGGCACGTACACCAAGCCCCTTTTCGGCGACGTCGCTGGCCCCGCGGCAGCTGCTAGACCGGGCAACAGGACGCTGAATAGGAGAGCGGCGAGCGACGCAATCGACGAAACCATGGCTGCGACTCAGAGTTCGCGTGGGCGCCCTCGTGGTGGCGGTCGCGCGGCGGTCGTGGCCGACTCGAACGTCGCCCGTTCTGCACTTGGCGAACCCGACGCGGGCACCAATCGAACTCGATGATCGACGAAAGGGACGGAGGGAACGCGGTTGCGCAACAACAGTCGAGTCGCGGCGAGTCTGACAGAGTCAAGGAGGGAGGCGAAAATTTCTAGAACGAGCGACAAATCCACCAGAAAGAAAACAAGAGTGCCACGACTGGAGATCCATTTTGGCGCTCAGAAACCCCAAGGTGCGGCGGCGCCTCGTCCATGTCAGAGCTGAAAGATGGATTTCCATGATGGAGCTTATCGCGACGGCGGCTTGGTGGGCTGGACCCACAATCTCTTCCAGGTTTCACCCCTGAATATTCGCTGAAAATAGCAGCCACATTGGCTCGGCCAGCTGCAATATTGAGCCACGCGACGACCCAATGTGCCAATCAAGCTGATAAGAGGGCGTCTGCAGGGAGCTGCACCACATGCGTCACGGAGGGCAAACTCATGGCAAATTGAACGCTGAAGAGATTGGACAAGTCATTGTTCGAGCTGTTGGGATTGGAATGCACCAGGGTTAGGGTCAGCGTCCCTAGGCGTGGCGGCAGGCATTTTCCCACCGCATTGCGTCAACATCTCCAACGCCAAGGCGCTAGCCTGTTCTGTCAGAGCCGGAGGCGCCTCAGTTCTTCCGCCACAGGTTCTTCCTCGCAGACATCAGATGGATACACGGTTCCATTGCAACCATTGTTCTTTGCTGCTCTGCGGCATCCAGTCAATCGAACAACATCTCACGACCCCGGATTTCAATTGCGCGAGACGGGGGCCCTGATGCCACGCGCCAACGCCCCGGCCTAGCTCGAGGGGCGCCGGGAGCTTTGTGGGCAAAGACGCGGTTCAGCGAAGTCAACTGCCGAAAGGGGAGGCGAAGTCCCTCCAGTTAGGGACTGTAGGTCTTGGCTAGCACATGCACGCAGCAGGACGTTGCGGAAAAGCGGCCGGGTCCCTTTACCCCAGATGACCTCCTAACATCCGATACACGACAAATCATGCCCGTCCAAAACACCCGAGAGGTGCCTCGGCAAACCCCACATTCACTCAGTTGCTGGCCGTCTTCTGCGCCCTCCGACGTGACCCGTCGAGACAGCGGCCACTGAAGTTATTTGAGCGCCTCCCGCCTCTTTTTTGCGCATTTGCATTGTATTCTTCGTCATCGTACTCTGTAAATACCTACCGACACAATGGCTGTTGAACGTCTTGGCTCCATCCTCAAGCACCTGTCCCCCGGCAGTCCGCTTTCCACCATGTGAGTTGGCTCCCAATGCCTGTCCCGCGCCTTCCTCCAATTGCGCTGCTAACCGCTCTGCAACAACAGCACCGCCAAAAATGCCGACGACATCGTCATTACGCTCGCGATTCGCACACCGCTCTGCAAGGCGCGCAAGGGCGGGTTCAAGGACTCGACGGTAGAGTTCCTCGCATACGCGATCCTCAAGGAGGTCAAGGAGCGCAGCAACCTCGACCCTGCTCTGGTCGAGGATATCTGCATGGGCAATGTGCGCAACGCAGTTCCGTCCCTCACCTTTTTCGCAGCAACAGCCCCCTCGGCTAACATTGCCCCTCTCTCTCTGCTCAGGTCTCAGACGGCAAGTCCGCCTACAAGCTCCGCGCCGCCGCTCTCTCGGCCGGCTTCCCCAACACGTCGAGCGCATACAGCATCAACCGCTTCTGCTCTTCGGGCCTCAAGGCCACGGCCGACATTGCCAACTCCATCTCGGCCGGCAACATCGAGATCGGCATCGCCATGGGCGTCGAGTCCATGACCATCGGCGGCGACGCCCTCGAGAAGCCCTTTGACGAGGAGGTGACCAAGCACTCGCAGGAGTCGCAAGACTGCATGCAGCCCATGGGCTGGACCAGCGAGAACGTCAGCCGCGACTTTGGCATCACGCGCGAGGAGATGGACAAGTACGCCGCCGAGTCGTTCCAGCGTGCCGAGCGTGCCCAAAAGGCCGGCCTCTTTGACGACGAGATCGCCCCCATCAAGACGCGCATCCAGGATGCCAACGGCGAGTGGAAGGAAATCACCGTCTCCCGCGACGAGGGCATCCGTCCCGGCACCACCGCCGAGACCCTCGGCAAGATCCGCGCCGCCTTCCCCCAGTGGGGCCCAACCACAACCGGCGGCAACGCCAGCCAGGTCACCGACGGCGGTACGTCCCTTCTCTTCTTTCTTCTCCCTTCCTCCCAGGCCCCCCTGGAATATCCGCTAACATGGTCGCAGCCGCCGCTCTCCTCCTCATGAAGCGCTCCACGGCCATCCGCCTCGGCCAGCCCATCGTCGCCAAGTACGTCGGCTCCACCGTCGCCGGCCTCGCCCCCCGCATCATGGGCATCGGCCCCACCGTCGCCATCCCCAAGCTCCTCTCCCAGCACAACCTCACCCTCGACGACATCGACGTTGTCGAGATCAACGAGGCCTTTGCGTCCATGGCCGTGTACTGCCGCGACAAGCTCAACATCCCATGGGAGAAGATGAACCCCAAGGGCGGCGCCATCGCCCTGGGGCATCCCCTCGGCGCAACCGGCGCGCGGCAGGTGGTGACGGGCTTGAGCGAGCTGAGGAGAACGGGCAAGAAGATTTTGCTGACGTCCATGTGCATCGGGACGGGCATGGGCATGGCAGGGTTGTTTGTGAACGAGCAGTAAGCCCTGGCCGGGCATCGCGTGTTGGCAGATAGCGTTGTACATATTGGTCAAAATACATGCATGTGTGAAGTACTTGGCGAATAAGTCCACCTCACTTGCGTCCAGTCACTTATGTCTACATCCGCTCCCACAGGGCAACGTTACCGTCTTGAGTTCGCAATATTGGCCTTTCCTGTTGCCCTATGCACGCCATCTGGACGCCTTGAATGCAGTTTATCAGCGCGCCTACGTAACATTGTAAACTGGCCTGTGTAAATAGCGCAGATGCCTATTTTGATATTGCAAAGCAGCCTGTGTGGACTGCGGAGAGGTCTGTTTCAGTATCACAAAGCGGTCTGTATAAACTGGCGTAGAGGCGTATTTTAATATCGCAGAACTATTATATTTTAAACTATAAAACTGCCTGCGTAAACAGCGTGAAGCCCTGTTCTAATACCACCTAATAGCTGTACAAAAGGCGGTGGAAAAGTCTCCCAAGGCGTGCTCAGGGCAAAAATAAGGCTAATATTGCGAATAAATACGGCATCGTTATAGCATTAAGCTGTGTGGAATTCTTTCCTATGTATCTCTGAACGCTGAACTATCGCTGAGGCCTCCCGCAAACAACCCAAACCGCCCAGATTGCACTCCATTCCTTCTATCACCTGCCCCACGGCTAGACGTCACCGATTTGCATTATTTGATCCACAATCTTGTCATGTTAGCATCGCACTGTATGAGTAGAGACTGGGGAAGGAACATCATACCTCTTGCTTCACATAACCCCGGTTGCCCAGGAATTGTACCAACGCCTTCAACAGCATGATTTGCTGTGTTATGGTGAATTCGGTGAGAACCGTCTCCATAACCTCCTGATCGTTAAAATGCGGAACAGAGAGGAATGTGTGGTAGTAAACATATGCAAAGAGCCCCATGATGAACTGGCAATCCATGCGATCGGTGATGCCGCCGTGGCCGGGAATCGAATCGCCAAAGTCCTTGATCTTGAACGTCCTCTTCAAACCCGAGGCGAAGAAGCCACCGAACGGCGCGATGAGGGAGGCAAATGTGGCCCAGATGAAGGCATGGATCTGCATCGGCGCCATGGTGATGCTGAACTTGTAGTTCGGAGGGAGAAAGAGGAGATCCGGTGTTGTGTATGTCTGCGCGACGAAGACAGGGTTCGGGGTGCAGTCCAGACCAGAGAAGATATTAGCGCCGAGGTTGGTCGCCGGACAGATGAAGTACTTGGATCGGAGGAGCAGGTTGGTCAGGAAGATGGCGAAGATAGCCGTCATGACCCAGGCGCCCACGAACCCCTCAACAGTCTTCTTGGGCGAAAGCTTGATGAGCTGGGTCCGCCCAAACGTGATGCCGCATATGTAGGCGAAGATGTCGTTGGTGATGACCAGAGCCGCGGGCATGAAGAACCAGATCATGCCCTCAAACACGTTATTCATAATAAAGTGAGCCTGCACCACGATGACGAAGAGTGCCATGTGGGTCCAGCCGAAGTTGGTGAACTGGAACTTGTAACAGCCCGGACGGAGGGTTGCGACAAAAAAGAGGAAGCCTTGGCCGATGGGTCAGCTTATTAGGGTGCAGATGGCAAGGTACTTTCAGGGGCCCTTACCGATAATGTACAGAACGAAGCTGATGAACCGATGATGAGTCGCTAACGGCAAGATGGTTCTCCCCACAAACACAATGTGCTTGAAGTAGTAGATGACGCTCTCACCGTACAGAAAATACATGGTTGTCGCCAACCAGTACCAGTTGAGACTCTTGGTCGATTGGATGTCGCGCGCGCGGCTCGGAACGCTGGCGATAGCAATGACCTCCTTGAAGGACACAATCTGGATGGCGGTTATAATGAGGATGATGTACACATGGCCCATGAAGAGGGCAGTGAAGAAGCCGCCAATCATGACAAACGTCCAGAATGTCCTCGTGATGAAGTTGGCCTTTTTCTTTTCGTACTCGGACTGTGGTTGCTCCTCGATCAACGGTTTCTGCGGCGCGCGCGCGTCAGCATGTGGCAAGCTTGCAACGACAGGGAGAGACGTACTTCTTCGATGCCGTCGAGGGCCGTGCCAGATCTTGAGAGCGCAGGGGACCCGGGCTCCTCGCCTGGTTCACTGAAGCTTGCGCGGCGCCCATCGCTAGACGACTGCTGCTTGTGGGGGAATTTCACCCCGCGACGTGGCCTTCCTGCCATGGCTCGAAGTGTGTCGACGGGATTTAAGCGGTGAAAACGAGGAAAAAGAACCGGCCGGCGGTGCGGTGTCGCGCAGTGGGTTGTATGTAAATAACGGCCGGGATCTTGGGTTGGGTTTCGTTGGGAAAGTGTTAACTATGGGTCGGCTTCGGCTCAGCCGGAGAGCGGCTGCACTCGGTCTTCGGGACGCGCGTCGGTGGTCGGTACGGTAGCAACTGCAGTGAGTGACAGGGTCGAGCGACTAACAAGTATTGCGCGACGGCAGGTGGAATTGGCGTCGGGGCGTGCGAGCGTCCGGTCGTTGGGCGTTGTTGCCGGTGGGTTCGGTTTTGTTGGAGGATGCTGCGCTTGAAATTTCGATGGTGTCCTACGTCAATCGTGGCGTAATATCCGCAGGAGTGGGGCACTTCCGCGGAACAGCGTGTGGCTGAAGTGCCCGCGCAGAGGCCTATTTTGGAAAGGCCTGCTTTGCTCTTATAAAGGCCCTTTTTACTCTCGCGAAGCCCTATTTTGATATCGCAAAGGCCTTGCCTAATGAATACTATGGCTACAATGCTGTGTAAGGAGCGTTTGATGGTTTTGCGGGAAGGCCGCTGGTAAAACTCTCAAGCCGTGCACAAGCGCAAGAGTAAAGGCCAATATTGCGAGTCAATACGGTATTTTCGCAATGCAAAAGGGCATTGAAGAAAAATATCGATCCCCTCTGTCCAAGATTCAAGGCCTCTCAAGATTGCAACGAGGCATGAGCAACTTCAGACCGAGGCGTCGCAAAGACCGCTGCAGCAAACTCATTTCTTCCACCACGGCCTGCCCGGCGGGGCTGGCGCAAGTTCCCAACGGAATTCAGCGCTTGTCGCGGCACTCGGATGTGGCTGCAAGGTTGAGGGGTGCCTACCATCCGCATTTGGGACCCCATTTCACGTGCAATTCATGGCTTCCCTCTCAGTCCCCGGTGAACTCGAAGCTTGAGGTCTGTTGGTAACGGCTTTAGGCGAAACATCGAGCGACGTAGCTGGGCGCGCCAGGAGACCGACGGTTGCGCTGGCTGCAGTGTGGCTTGTTTCTCGGATCACATGCAAGTTTTGCCAAGTTGGTCGCTGAAGCTTCCCGTCCGTGCCGGCAAAAGGCCACGCCGAGTCCCCGAGCGGTGGGCGGCGAAATCTTTATTCCGGGTTTCCCATTTGATTGTGTGGGGGTGCTCAGCGGACCCTTGGCAGACGCGCTGAGGTGGTGGAACCGCGTCGCTGCCAGCGGGGCACAAACATCAGCAACGATCCCGCAGCAGCAGCAGCGGCGGCAGCAGCCTGGAGCCTCGAGGCCCGCCGCAACTCAGCTCAAAATTCGGTACAAGATCCTGCGCGACTGTTTCTCCAATGGCATTGGCGTTCGAAGCAGCGCACACCGGAATCGAAGGCCATGGATGAATTTTCGGACGACGGATTTGACGACTTGGACGACTCCATTTTGGAGCAGATCGAGAACAATGCGCTCCAGTTCACCCAGGCCCAGAAGCTCGCCCAGTCGCAGGCGGCACCAACGCAGCAACGCCCGGCGTACGAGTATGGCGTCGAAGACGACGACCTCGACGATACCGTCGTCATTGACGAAAGAGATCTCCCACCTCCACCCCGACCAGGCGGCGTAGCGGGCGCCTTGCCCGCCCAACAGCCCCAGCGACTCGGAGTTGGCCTCGGCCAGCAGCAATGGAACCGCCAATTTCCTCGACCGGCCGTACCCCCTCAGCCTCTGCAACAACAGCGACAGGCATACGCCGCCCGTCAACAGTTTCCTCCCCCGAGGTCACAATTTCCTTCGCGGTCACAATTTACTCCCGCCCTTCCGTCGCAGCGCTTTCATCCTACAATCCCCCAACGTCCCGGACCGCAACAATCCCAATTCTCTCGACCTACGCCGCCGCCCGTTGTTCGCCCGTACCCCCCGCAGCCGACTCAAGCCGCTCACGGCGTTCATGGTGCCGGTCCGGGTCAGGGGAACATTCTCGCTGCCTTGCAAGACAAGCTTGCGGCGTTGGAGACAGAGCTCACAGCGGCCAAGGGAGAGGCTGCGATTCTACGGTCAAAATACGAAAAGGCCAATGCTTCTCACGATGAAGAGGTTGCGCGATTGAAGAAACAAAATGCAGAGAATGCCGCGAAGCAGGAACGAGCAATCGAGGCAGCTCTCGCCGCTGAGCGTACAGCCACCACCGAGCTCCAGTTCGCACGCCAGGATCTTAGGGAAGGCCATGGTCGTGCAAAGTCCCGGAGGAAGGATGGGTCTACAACGCCGAAGAAAACCAAATCTTGGGGGATCGCGGATGGATTCGACGGTATCGAGATGACCGGCAGCCCAAGCAAGCCGCAGGCACAGAAAGGGAAGATTGCAGCCCCCTCTGTCGTCGCTCAGGGGGAACGAACGCCGTCCAAAGGCAAACGAAAGCGTCCGGCAGTGGACAGCCCGAAATTTGCACTCGAAACACACTCGGGTGACGAAACCAGGAAGAGTGTTCCCTTTCCTCCGCTTGAGGCTGTCCCTCACCGTCCTGCTGTCGGCCGTAACGACTTGCCACTGGACGTGAGTGATCCATGTTCCCGTCCCATAAGTGCCCATCACTAACTCGTCACAGTTCCTCAAGCTTGCTCTGGATCACAGCATCGAGCATTACCAGCCCCTGACCTTCGACTTTTTCTCCCAGTTCTTCCTTCCCTCTGATCCGATGAGGTCCTTCTCCACGCTCATCTTCGAGAAACTGCCCAAGATGGGCAACGCCCAGGACCCCTGCAGCCTGCTCGTCGACTTTGCCGACCTCCTGATCGAACTGTGGCAGCAGTGCCTGTTGGAAAGGTATCATTTTCCCATTTTCTACATCGCCGCCCTCCTATGCTTCACCCTGCAGCTTCACGCTGAGAAGGTGGCCCCACGCATCATCTCGTCACTCATACCTGTTTGCACTACGACTTGCCGACTCGCTGCCATGCCGCGGTTCAACAGTGTCGATGGCGACATCTCGGATCACCCGGACAACCTGATACGACAACTTTCTGTCGACTGCACCATCCCACAGATCCTGTTGCTCCTCAACCTCGCGGCCGATGCATGTCTGTCGCCGCCAATTGATGACGATGATGCCAACCCCACCAAGCCAACCCCCCAAGCCCAGTTCTGGAGGGCCGTTGACATGGAGTTCGTCATCATCATGCTGTCAACAAAGCAGCCTGAGCGATGGTGGTTCCCCATGCTCCACCTGCTCTCGACATCTGTCCTCCCAACGAGTCTCGGCCCGATGCCAAGCCCCCTATCTTCGTCGTATGGGGAGAGCAATGTCGCGTCACCCGAGCTTGTAGCTGATGCCATCATCGACCGGGTGTCGCTCTGTCTTGTGGAGCAGCCCCGGTGGGCGCCCCCCGGCTCAGCCATGGAGCTCATCGTTCGGCTTGCCGTCCTGGACACTCTGGTGCTGTTTGCTGCCAGCCCGTTCTGCTTTCGCCAGATTGCCCAAAGCGACGTTGCACTGCAACGACTGGTCACTGTTCTCTGCTGGGCTATTGATCAGCTGTACGATGCGGATCCAGGTTCCTCCATACGAGGACCCGAGCCTGAACCCTTGGTTAGAGATGATTCTCGGCTGAATGAGAGTTTCGTCACTGCAAAAGAATCAGAGGACAGCTTCGGCGAAGACACCTTCATGGAGCTGGAGAGACAGTATGAACACGACGCGCGAGTGGAGGCATTCGAGGCGATGTTGGAAGGGCTCGACATCGAAGATGACGACGACGATTCCCGCGGCCCACACACGCCAGCACTCTTGTGCCGCGTCATATCGCAAGCGGTGCTGCTGCTGCATGCTCTTTTAACTGATCCGCGGACGGCAGACGTGGTGGATATGACGAGGCAGCTTGCAACCTCCTGTGGGGGATCGCAGAGATACTTGCTCACGTTGGCAAGGCTCAGTTTTGCAGAGGAGGATCTCGTTTTGGAAGCGGGGATCGACGCGTACACGGTGGAAAGGGCGCATGCGCTGCTCGAGATGGCTGTTACGCCGGATGAAGGCGAGGGGATGGGTGAATTGTTTGGACCTGATGCGTAGATACCCCATGACATTGAGCCCGGTGGCCTGGGGCCTGGGACAATTACACTGTATGATACCGGAAATGTGGTTAGGGTTACATTATCCCCAGGTCGCCTGGGGTTTCATTGCCAACATGTTGTCTTGCAACGTCGCGATGTCGAACGCCTGATGCCTCTACAGGTGCCCCTGAGCCCCAATGTTTGAGCCCCAATTTCTCGCCAGACTGGAATTTGGTTAGAACCCGAGCGTGTTTCTCGAAGGCTGAGCATCTTGTTTATTTTACCACACCAGAGATGACCGCTGAAGCACAGCCAAAAATGTCCGAGTCATGAAAGTTGTTCTGTAATCCAACATGGCGTCCACACAATACCCACTCCCGATCCACTTGCAAAAAGTCAAAAAAGAGATAAGCACCCAACTGCAGAGGCGACAAACGCATGATCAAGCCCGGGTTCGATCCGGAGACCTTCAGTGTGTTAGACTGACGTGATAACCAACTACACCACTCGACCGTTTGCTGTTATGTTGTGTGACGCTGTTTCGTGACCTTTCAACCTCGTCCCGATCCCAAGCCGCGAGATCGATAACCCTGTGTAGAGCTCAGTCAGCCGCCACAACTCGATCCAACGCATCAATTGCCTTCAGCACCGCACCCGTGGGCGAGTCCTTGTCATCCCCGAGGTCCTCGAGAAAACACCCCTTCTCAAAGAGGTGTCCCTTCCCCTTTGCCAGAAAGAATTGCGCCTTATCCCCAAGCTGTTTCACAGTAGACGCGCACACATCCAGATCCACATCCGCATCGTCATCTCCATGTATGAATATGGTCGGAGGCCATGCCTCCAGCTTCTGCTCGTCGACCGTCGCCCAGTCAAACCCAGCGTCAACTTCGCCGACGAAGTCGAGAAAGAGGTTCTCGTGGAGGTAGTAGTCGTAGAGCAAGCCGCGGTTCGGGTCCGATGTGAACCCCTCGGGGAGTTTCCTACCTGGGGTCCACGCTGTATTCTTCTCTCCCGACGGGAGGAGGGAAGCCGTGGAGAAGACACCCGAGGCGTCGAAAATGTGTCGACCCACGGTCACGGGCTCAGACACGTACGGCGCGATGTCATCTTCGGTGATGGGCTCCGAGGGGATGAGTGTCGACGAGTTGAAGAAGGCGTGGCGGAAGCTGGGGATGCCTGTGATGGAGAGCAGGGCGAGAGGGGGAGGGGTGAGGTGGTGAGCGACCAGGGCTGCGAGGAAGAAGCCGGCTGATGCACCGCCGACAATCACTTTTCGTGAGTCTTCAGGTGTGGAGGTGCCGAAAGACTGTGCAAAAGTGTAGGCTGCGCGAACATCGTCGAGGAGACCGGAGGCAGAGACTTGGGGGAGGAGACGATAGCTTGGGCTGAGAAGAGGCCATTTCTTCGTGAGACAGGTTTGTACGAGCCAAGGTGGGACCATGTTTCGGGCGCCACCAGTAAGGCCGCCGGAGTGGAAGAAGAGGAAGACAGGTGCGTTGGCGGGGTAGTCGGCTGCATTGTAGACGTCGCACTCAATCGGGATGTCGTGGACGGCGATGGTGTGTGTTGTTTTTTGGAGGGGTGTGGGTGAGGTCATGGTCACGGTGAGTGGGTGGTCCGATTGGGTTGGGGGATAGGTGGGCAGTGTGAGGTGAGGAAGGAAACACCAAAGGCAGGCACGATCGAGTGGGGAGATCTGGTGTTCCTGGTTGATGTCTTGGTCTGCCTTAAATCGGATGAATCATGAGGGGCACGCCTTTTGAAGTCACCTTGCCAGTCGGACAAGACACCCTCCGTCTTACACGGGAGATGGGCGCCTGGTTGAATCGAGACGCGCAAACTGCTTACACCCTTTTCGCTGCAGGGGACTTGCACGGATGGTCCCTTGAGAAGCGGGGGCGCGCCAGGCGCCCAAACGCGGTGTCACGTGGCGCGGGGTTGGTGGGGCTGCTTCTGCGTCCCGCCCCAAGTTCCGATGACCCGGATCGCCAAGCCCTTCTCCCCGTTCTCGCTTCTGTGACTAAAATGTATCAACCCGACCCACTCCCTTCCCCTTCCACGAACGCCCAGCCCAAACGCCAATTCTCCTAGACTCCTCACCGACCTTTTCCTCCATGCCTCTGCGGAACGGATTGACCTGACGTTGAAGGTGGTGCGATCGGCTTTCGCTTTGCAATTCTGCGCCCTGTTATCGAACCTTTCCCCGCGCCTTCGGATGGCTGCGGTTGTACCTCGAACAGGACGAAAGCCAGCCGCGGAGCACCAGACACAGTTGAAGCCTTGCGCCCTCACGATTACGTCGAAGCTCCGCCCTCGCCCAATGGTCTGCCCGAAGACGCCGACAAGCTTAAATCCATAACCCACCCGGCCCGACCCAACCCGACGCCATGTCGCGACCGAGCCCCTTCACTTCTGCGTCGCACGACCACGCACCAACCCACCCGAGTGGTCTGCGCCAGAGCCACAGCGCCGCCTCGTACACCTCCCTTCCCGATGCCGCCGCCGAAGATAATGGACGCGAAAGCCCTCCGCTGTCACCGAGATCGCCGCCTCCCGCTTCGAATGAGACCCATATCCCTGGCTTTAGTCTTGCCGGTCCGAGCAGACGGGCAGAGACGGCGACCGAGACGACATCGCTGCTGGGCTACCAAGAACATGCCCACGAGGGGCCTTGCAACCACGGGACCTTTTCCCCCAGGCCCATGAGCCCGACAGATAGCCTCGTCGCCGACTCGCATGCCTCCGGCTCCGAGTCGGACGGTTCGCCCCCCGTGATGGACGGTCTGCTTTCGTCCGAAGCTCGCAAGAAGCGCAAGAGCTGGAAGAAGTTGGCATCCCAGATGCGGAGCAAGAAGATGAGCACTTCGAGGGTTTTGGCCAAGCGCCATGGCTTTAAGGATTCCACGTTGATGTGCGTACCGGCCCCCCCTCGTGAAGAACGCGGAACGCTGACGCTTGCAGGTATCTGTCGTACTACCTTCCCGTCCTGGTGTGGGCGCGCGAGTACAGCTGGTCGTATTTTAAGGGTGACTTTGTCGCGGCGCTGACTGTGGCCGGCATGTACGTGCCCATGGCGCTGTCACTGGCGGACAACCTGGCCCATGTGCCTCCCATCAACGGGCTTTACTCGTTTGTGTTCAGTCCATTGATCTACGCCTTGCTGGGTAGCTGCCCATCCATGATTGTCGGCCCAGAGGCCGCCGGGTCGCTTCTCGTGGGCACCGTGATCAAGGGGAATGTGGACTCGGGAAAGGGGGGCGATAACGACGCTGTCCTGCAAGCAACCATCTGCGGCGTCATTGCCGGTATGTCTGGCGCCATGGTGTTTGCTGCTGGTCTAGCCCGCCTGGGCTTCCTCGACGGCGTTCTCTCTCGGCCGTTCTTGCGGGGATTCATCAGCGCTATTGGTGTTGTGATTGCCGTGGACCAGCTGATCCCCGAGCTCGGCCTGAACAAGGCCCTTGCGGACAAGCCCGCCATCCGCCATGGGAGCAGTGTCGATAAGCTGGGCTTCATTTTCGGGAACCTGGACAAGGTCCACCGCCTGACGTTTATCGTGGCCGCCTCCAGCTTTGCCATCATCATGGTGTTCCGGGAGATCAAGAGGCGCATGCAGCCGCGGTATCCCGGCGTTGCGTACATACCGGACCGGTTCCTCGTTGTTGTTCTCTCGGCTTTCCTGGCGTACTGGTTTGACTGGGAAGGCTCTGGGGTTTCGGTCCTCGGCAAGGTGGAGGCGGCGAGCGGTCATCTCTTCACGTTCCGCTGGCCATTCCGTCCCGCCAACATGCCGTACATTCGCGATGCGATTGGCACTTCGTTCCTAATCGCCCTGCTGGGCTTCTTCGAGTCCTCGGTAGCGGCCAAGAGTATCGGCGGCAATCCGGAGTTTTCCACAATCCAGCTGAGCCCCAACCGCGAGCTCGTTGCGCTCGGCGCGGCCAACCTGATTGGAGCCTGCTTCATGAGTCTCCCAGCATTTGGAGGATATGGCCGAAGCAAGGTGAACAAGTCGACCGGCGGCAAGAGTCCCGTGGCCTCGCTTCTCTTGAGCTTGTTCACACTCATCACCATCTTGGTCTTGCTCCCGTACATGTACTACCTGCCGGTATGTCCTCCCCATTTTTCCTCTGGCCTACCACGAATTCTTCACTGGAGGCATGCTGACTGTCGTAGAAACCGGTCCTGTGCTCCCTCATCAGCGTCGTCGCATGGTCTCTCATTGAAGAGTGCCCACATGACATCCTCTTCTTCGTCCGCATAAGAGCCTGGCAAGAACTGGGTCTCATGCTGATCATCCTCCTCTCCACCGTCTTTTTCTCGCTCACGCTCGGTATGGCTATCGGCGTTGGCCTTTCTCTGCTGCAGGTCATCCGCCATTCCACCCGCCCCCGCATCCAGATTCTCGGTCGACTCCCCGGGACGAACCGGTTCGAGAATGCCGAAGCCAACCCCGACCGCCTCGAGTTCATCGAGGGGTGTCTGATCGTCAAGATTCCCGAGCCTCTTACCTTTGCCAACACAGGAGAGCTCAAGACGCGCCTGCGACGCATGGAGCTCTACGGCACCAGTTTGGCGCATCCTGCCCTGCCCCGACTTCGAAGGGAGGATTCCAACCGTAACATCATCTTTGACATCCACGGCGTCACCTCCCTCGACGGCAGCGGGACGCAGGTGCTGGAGGAGATTGTGCGGGACTATCGCCAACGCGGGGTGCGCATCTTCTTCAGCCGTGTCCCAAGTCGGGACTCGGACGTGTGGACGTCGCTGCAGCTGAGTGGCATCGTGGAGTTGGCGGGCGGAGAGGACCACTTTGTCGATGACGTACACGAGGCGCTTAAGATGACTGAAGCCGAGGAGGCAGTGCATGTGGGGTAAGCCTCCAGGGTGGCCCTGTGAGGCGGCGGGTGGTGGAAGGAAGATGAGGTCGACATGTTATTCATATTTGCATAGACTTGGTGTTCAGCGCTTCTGGTAGATTTGGTCAAGGCATTTTGTCAGCGAACGGGATCATAGCTTTAATAATATACCTTGGATAGCGGGTTGCTTCACCTCAACCGTTATCATCTTTCACAAGATGCCTTTGTTTGGAAGACGACTTGATCCGGCCCCTGACTCTCAGGTGCGGTGGGTTCAAATGGTGCAAGATCACGAGTATGAATATCAAATAATCGGGTATGGTGTAGTGGCTAACATCGCTGACTCTCACTCAGCAGCCCGGGGTTCGATTCCCCGTTCCCGAGATTCTATACATTAAATCACTGAAGTAATTTTTTCGAAACAACCCCTGCCACCATACGCAGGTCGATTTGGAGTTGAGCAGCTGTTTTTTTATCACTCCTCCGTTTGTACTCTTTGGGTTGGATCGACTAGAGGGGAATGATTTTTGTGTCTTTGTTTTCCCTTCTTTCCTCGAGCCTCGAGACCAAAGACGATTTGGTTCATTTCGAGTCATGAGTTGTTGACTCGGGAGAGTGGAAGGCCTGAGGTTGAGCAACTGTCGCCAAGCCGCAACCCCTTCCGCATTAGTTTGGCGCCACGAGCAACGACTGGCTGCCTCTGAGCCGCAGCAGCCGCACCTTAACATCAACATCTCAAAACCTCTGCTGCATGACATTCTTTCTCACTTTCAACTTGTCCAAAACATCCAACCTCACCTCACCAACCCAAAGTCTTAGCTCAACTCCCCAACCCAAACCCAAACCAAAAATCTTTACTCACCCCAAACCCAAAATGACGAGTTCCGAGTCAGTCATAACCCGCCGCTCCCGCATCCTCGGCGCCCTCCTCGGCGTGCACGCAGGCGACTCCCTCGGCGCAACCCTCGAGTTCCTCTCCTGGTCCCAAATCCAATCCTCCCACCCCTCCGGCCTCCGCGAAATCATCGGCGGCGGCCACTTCTCCTGGCCAGCCGGGCACGCCACCGACGACACGGATCTCACGCGCGCGGTTTTGTTAGCCTACCGCGACTTTGCCACGGGCCAAGGAAGACCGAAGGGTGCGGATGTTATTGAGCTCGCGGCGAAGAACATGGTGGATTGGTATGATGGCCGCGGTTGGCCCGGGAGGGTGCGAGGGGAGACGCCGAGGGATGTTGGGGGGGCGACGGGGGTGGGGATTAGGAGGTACAAGGCGGGGGGGGATTATAAGGTTAGCGGGGCGGGGGAGGGGAAGGCGGGGAATGGGTCGTTGATGAGGTGTATCCCTACGGGGTTGTTTGTGAGGGATGGTGAGAGGTTGGTGCGGGAGAGTGTGGCGATTTCGGGGGTGACGCATGATGATGGGCATTGCGTGGTTGCTTGTGTGGCGTATAATGGGATTGTGAGGGCGTTGGTTGGGGGGAGGGGGGTGCGGGAGGCGGTGGAGGAGGGGAAGGGGTTGGTTGGGGGGTGTGTTGAGGGGATGGGGGGCGGTGCGAAGATGGAGCTGGTGGGGAGGAGGGTGGAGGCGGCGATGGAGGCGGGGAGGGAGTTGGTTACGGTGAAGGAGCTGGCTGAGGAGGGACCGAAGGGGGCTAAAAACGGGCCGAAGGTGCTTCCGTTCAAGGGGGCGGGGTATGTGTTGGAGTCTTTGACGATTGCCGTGGCGGCGTTGGTCGATCCGAGGCCGTTGGAGGATGTGTTGGTGGATGTGGTGAGGATTGGGAAGGACACGGACACGAACGGGGCCATTGCGGGTGGTCTGTTGGGTGCGCGGGACGGGGTGGAAGGGATTCCGGCACGGTGGAGGGAGAAGCTGCAGTTTGGAAAGGAGTTTGAAGAGGTTGTGGATGAGATTCTGGCGACGGAGAGTGCTGAAGGGCATGAACAATAGGAATTAGGTCGAGGGATAGGAGATTAGTGCAGTTTATGTACATGTATCCACCGGCCAACTCCTATTCGCATCAACCCCTTTCTAGATGCATGGTTAACATCCTACTTCTGGCACTGCGAGTACCAGTCGTTGCTGTACTTGCAAGTGCCCTCAGCGCAACGAGTAGGTCCGGTCCATCCATTTCCACCACACTGGCCCCAGAGAGGAGCAGCACCGCCATTGTTGCCACCGCCGTTGTTCGGAGGAGGGTTCGTAGCCGGAGGAGGGCTCGAGCCACCACCGGAGTTGCCACCAGTCCAGACGGCGTGCTGGCCGACGTTGGTGTAGGGGTAGCGGGGTGCGCCGTAGATGAAAAAGCGAAGGGCAGGGTCCTCGCGGTTGTAGAGACCGGGGATCTTGACCATGGGGCCGGGCCGACCCTGGCCGTTGCCACCGACCTCGATCTGGGCGCACTCAAAGTAGAACTCGGTGTGGGCATCCTTGGCGCCGTGGATGGCAATGTGCTCGACACGGACCAGGTATTGGCCGGGAGGGGTGTCGCGGGGGATCGTGAACTCGACCGTCGACTTGTCCCACGTGCACCAGTCCTTGTCGTTGAGATAGCCGCCCGTGGGCTCCTTGCAGATGATCATCTGGTGCACCTTGAACCAGTCGCCCTCGCCACGGTAGTTGCGCACATCACCGGGGGCCTTGGACATGTGGATCGTCAGGGGACCCGGGTGCTGCATCGTGGCATAGTACCACAGCTGGAAGCCGAGCCTGTCGCCGGGCATGACCTTGGCCACCTTTGTCCTCTGGGCGTTGTTGAAGGAGCCCGAGTTGCAGCGGAAATCGTCGCTGGGCGTCAGGAACTCCTTGGTGGGCATGATGCCGTTGCTGTTCTCGCGGATGTACTCGAAGTCGTTGGTGAGACGCCCGTTGATGAGGAGCTTGCTGAAGCGGTAGTGCGCCTCGGCCGTGTTGGCCGCGGCGAGGGCCCAGAGGGCGATGCCGGCGAGACTGAACTGCATGGTGGATGGATCCCAGAGGCGAAACCTGTAGGCAAGAAGCTGAAGCGAGCGGTTGCTGAAGCCTGCTGTTTCAAAACGGCCAGGGGCAAGATGAGCCCCCTTTATACTTGGATCAGTCCAAGTCTTTTACAAGAACAACCCATTGTCTTGCTTGAGTGGATAGAGTGAACCAGGACCAATTCCAGCGATGCGGTTCCATGGTGAGAACCATCGCAGCGTGTCATTGTGATCTCGTCTACGGAGTGAGTCTCCCTGGGGAAGAGCGGAAGGTGGATCCGATGATAGGCGCGCATGACGGTGTGATCTCTCGGATTCGGGCGTTCGTCTTGGCGGGTGCTCAGGGATGAACTGATATCCCGGCCAACATGCAACGGTGCAAGAGTTTGTTTCCCTCCGCAAACTCGAAGCGGGCGTTCCCCGGCGTGGTTCCCGGCCCCATCGATCGCCAAGCCGCGTTTGACTGGAAGCGAGCCGGAGCTAACATGTTGGCGAGCACACTGAGGATCGGAGCCGAGTGCCGCTAACACCGCAACCGAGCATCGTTGGATCCGGCAGTTCCTCTGCAAAATGAAAGGCTCCACCTTCCCCGGGATTTCTGACGATTTCACGTTGCTTTGCTGACTGGAATGGTGCTACCCGAGACGGAAGACGACAGTGTCCGATGCACTTGCAGCGAGTCCAGATCAATGTTGAGGTTTCCCGAATGAGCGTGGCGACGTTACGTCCCGAGGCCAGGGACGCGAAATGCGGAGGCAAGATGCGCGCCAATCATGCCCTTGAAGTTCAACAACTGATAGCTATCACTACCGGAGTATTTTCCATCCACGAGTCATAGGGATGACAAGCCTTCTGGGCAGTCATTCTCGCATCTGTTGTGGTCAGTTCTGGTGAAAAGCCATCCTATCCCAAGCGTCAGTGGACGAATGAGGGGAGCGCTAAAAAGCGGGGTTTGGCAGCAGCGCCTTCGGCGTACCTTTGCAGACCGCCGTCCGTCTTGAGTCCCATTTCGCCCTCACCAGATCTTGATCCACCGCCCCTATCGTCAGCCCCACAGCCTTTTGCACCCACCATTGTGCAGCTTACCTACCTAATTGAGTAGACGAGGCCATGAGTTTACGGACGTCCAAGTTCCGCTTCACTGCCGTCGCCGGTTTCTTCGCGCAGGATGCCGCCACCGGTCCTCACGAGACGGTAAGTTCTAGTCCGGGATTTTCTCACATTGAGCCTTGCTAACTTCGGCGCAGACGACACTCCCCGGACTCGGTCTGACCAGTCGATCCTACGAGACTGATCCCTTCTTTGATCCGAACCACCAAAAGACAGAGTGGGAGAGATTTGCCCACTACCTCGACCATCTCAACAAGACGGCCCCTGAAAACGTCTCGTACAAGTTGATCTATGCCGCTCGACATGGACAAGGCTACCATAATGTCAAGGAGGCCGAAGTGGGCACCATCGAGTGGGAGGTGAGTTGACCCTGTTCCCCGTTATTCCCCATTGCCCCTTTTCCCTCTCAACCACTGACCCCTTTTCCCCTTCTCACTTTCCCCCTTACCCCGTTCCCCCTTTCCTCCTTTCCCCCTTTCGGTCCTCTGCTCTCTTCCATCCCTCCAGCCTCACAACTCAACTAACACCACCCCAACCAGCGCCACTGGGCCCGCCTCGACGGCGACGGCCACACAACCTGGGCCGACGCCCACCTCACACCCAAAGGCACCGACGACGCCCTCGCCATGAAGACCTTTTGGGAACTCTCCTCGTCCAACCTCAAACTCCCTCTCGCCCGCCACCACTACGCCAGCCCCCTAACCCGCTGCCTCCAGACCTGCTCCATGGCCTTTACGAATCTCGCTGTAGCCCCCGGCGTGGAGAATCCCCCTTTCCGGCCCGTCATCAAAGAGATGATCCGCGAGAGGTTGGGGATTCATACGTGCGACCGTCGCAGTTCTGCGTCTGTCATCCGCAAGGCGTTTCCTGGGTTTAGTATCGAGGAGGGGTTCTCCGAGGAGGATGAGCTCTGGGTGCCGGATGTGAGGGAGACGTTGGGTGAGCATGCGGTTAGGATTGAGGCGTTTCTGGACTTTTTGTTTGAGAATGATGAGGAGCAGATCGTCTCGGTGACGGCGCACTCGGGGAGTATTTTGGCGTTATGGCAGGTCATTGGGCATGAAAAGGTGCGGGTTGCGCCGGGGGGGATAGTTCCGGTTTTGGTCAAGGCTCAAGTTGTATGACCTGCTCCAGGGGTTGAGAGTCTCAGTTGATGCTTAAGCTGAGCTCTTTACCTGCATACCTTGGGCTGGGACTTATGGTACTGCGGGGAGACTAGGGCGCATCAAGTTGCAAGCATGGTTTTCTAGTCATGGATACGTCTGTATTATACACCTGACTAGTCCTACCAGCCCGTTGAAGTACCGAGCCCCGTTGACCTCAATCTGCAAAGCCAGAAGAACCAACATATTAATTGGGTTGGTGCATTTTCCATGGACCGGACGGTAAGATTACCAAAACGGGTAACTCGCACAATAGTCACCTCTCTGATGTTATCCACATCTGCGTTGCTTTTGGCCACGTGCGCATTTGACTGGAACCTGGTACTTGACCCCCTTTTGCTGCTTGTCGATGAGTGGGCCGTGCCTGCAGGTCGCTATCCAGAAACGGCCGAGAATCTCACAATCTTCAACCTCGCAACAGCGAGCGATTTCGAGCCGGGCCCATACACCAATGTGGGCCACCAGAGTTCCGAGGGACTTTGCAAGTCGTTTCCATGGCATCTACTCCAGAGCATACAACCCGTCCTCAAGACGGGCCGCACCGAGAGCCGGGAAAGGGTCACGGTTCACGCGCAGCTGCAAACCGTTTCGGCGTGCTTTGGGCCACAATATCTGTTAGTACTGTCAGATCACACCTCTTCAATTCCGGGCAAAGTCACGGTCAATATCCTGGACACGCTCTCCTACCCAACATGAAACCACAGAATCGACTTTGCGATGCACGACACGCGATGGACTGGAAACTCCCGAGAAACCACGATGCTGCATCCTCGTTAGGGTGGAAAAGGGACAAGTACAAGTTCCTTGCTCAGGTCGAGTACGCATGGGACACCAGACCGGGGCGCAATTGGTATGTCTTTTACAAGACAAACACCTATATCCTGTGGGAAAACCTGTTCCGGTTTCTGGGAACTCTGGACCCAAACTCGTTTCATTATATCGGGAGGCCGTCGCCGGGCAGAAGGGAAACGTGGTTTGCAAATGGTAGGCCTGGTTTTGTTCTGTCTAGGGGTGCCATGGAGAGAGTTGTTGCTGGGGAGAAGCGGTTGACGCAACGAAGGCTGAGAGCGACGAGAGGTGATTGCTGTGGGAATAGCGTGCTGGGTTAGATTCTGTGGCAGGTGGGTGTGTCGCTAAGCGGTTTCTTTCCGCTGGTCAGTCCGTACCCGGTGCATTTAATACCGTTCACGGAGAGGGCTTGGTGTCATCAAGCTGTTTCCGGAGGATACCTATGTTACGTGTATGGAAGTGGGAGCACCAGAGCAGGAGGTTCGAAGTAGGTTGCCCCTGACGGTAACCGAATTATGGGGCTGACGTCTGAGATAGAGACCACTTTTGTTTTCGGACCTCTTTCACTTGCTCCGTATCAACGAGACCAATGTCCGATACAGTTGGAACAACCACAGCTACGATCGCCTCGCTCCGGGACGAGAGGTGTTGAGCAAAACACACGAAGCCTGCATCACAGCATGTTAATTCGACCATGCGTGTCTCCAATACCTTTGGCTAGGCCCAAAACAGCAACAATGCGTTCTCATGCCTTTCACCTCCCTCGGGCACCGGCAGTCACCGACGAAAACACCCGGATGTCCAAGTTCAAGTCCCGCGAAAGAGTGTCAAGACAGCGAGAATTACGCGAGCGGATGGATGCACGACAGGATCCGAGATTGGTAAGCAAAGAATGTGTGTCAAGACGCCGCGTGGGTGCATCCAAGTATTGCGAGACACTTCTGATCCGAGTCCCGTTCTTGGCTTTCGGCCAAATTGGCCGATGGACCCACATTATGCGGTGTTGATGCCCCACTTCCGGCGAAATTGGCCGGCCCCGACCTCCGAAGGATTCGGCTCGCCGGCGGTTAGACCTAAAGTCCGTGGTTATGGGTGGAACATCTTGGTATAAAGTTACACTTACTCTGTCCCGGCTAATTCGCGTCTTGCCTCTGCCACTCGGTCCCAATCCCCCTCGAAACGAACCACTTGCCGGATTCTTCACTCGTTTGGTGCAATGGACAAGCAGAACAATAATATTGCGGCATTTCTGCCAGCTCCAAACGCCGACCTCGTCATCCGTGAGCGAGAAATTCCGGTCCCAGGACCCTTGGAGATCCTGATTCGCAACCATGCTGTCGGACTGAATCCCATCGACTGGAAGCGACAGACATGGGGCTTCATGATTCCATCCTACCCAACGATCTTGGGTACAGGCGAGTTCTTCCCCCAGAATGGGCTCCAGAGAAAGCGCTAACACGACCAAGACCTCAGCGGCGTCGTCGTAGCCGTCGGATCTTCCGTTTCCACCTTCAAGCCGGGCGACCGTGTCATCGGCTTCGCCCACGGTCTTCGATCACAAAACCTCGACAACTGCGCGTTCCAGACTTATACGGTCGTCCGCGCCAATGCAGCCGTCGTCATGCCCCCGTCCATGACATTTACTCAAGCAGCCACCGTTCCGACGGCCGTGGGCACGGCAGCCATGTGCATCGTCGATGTCTTCGGCTTGTCTCTGCCTGGTTGGGCATCAGACACGGCAGTACAATGCCCAGAAAATGCGGCCATTTTGGTATGGGGAGGAGCTTCGACAGGCGTGGGGAATATGGTAGTTCAGTTTGCACAACTGGCAGGCTTGACGGTGTTCGCAACAGCGAGTCCGCACCATCACGCACGTCTCTTGTCACTTGGCGCGGCCGGAGTGGTGGACTACCACTCGCCTACTGCAGTTGATGAAGTTGTCATGGCTGCAAAGAGAGCTGGGAAAGACATCGTGTATGCGGTTGATGCGATCTCCAAGGAGGAGACACTCGCGGCTGTCGTCGAGATCCTGAGCAGAGCGTCGGGAAATAGGGGCAAAGCCATGCTTGCGCACACCACGCCCTGGCCGGCGAGTGTCGTTCGCCCCGGCCACATGCACGTCGAACAAGTGAGAGGGGACGATTTATGGGAGCGGAGAGAGGATCTCTGCACTTGGCTGTATGGGACCGCTTTGCCAACATGGCTTGCCGATGGACAGCTGGTGCTCTCGCCCTCGCGCACTGTTGCCAAGAACATCTCGGGAATCCAAGATGGGCTGAACGAGCTGAAGCGAGGTGTGAGCGGGGAAAAGCTGGTCGTGGAAATTTGAGAACTAGTCGTTTAACACGTAGAATGAAACAATGCCCCCACTGCAGCCTCCTTGGTCAGCTCGTTGTAGAAGGCCACGGCCGCCCGCGTCTCGGCCACATGCACCGACACCCCACGACTCTCGATTTCCTTAACGACAGAATCCAAGACCCCCAGTCGCTGATCCATGCCCCGAGACAGAACAACCACCTTTGCACCGTGTTCCAAAAGCTCCTCAACATCAGCAACCTGAATTCCGGGACTGTGCCGGGTCCCTGTCTCGCCCCAGTCCCATGCCCGGCCACCCCCGGGCCACACCTTGGCGTCTTTGAGCTCTCCGATACCATCGATCTTGATCTGGCCCCATGATATAGACGTGATGAGCGGCGATGTTAACCTTTCCCCTCCCTTGATCTGAGCCGGCGGCATTTCCACCGAAGGTGGGGCATTGGTTTCGTCGGCTTTCGGCGGTGCTGAGGCCATATCGGCAACCCCCTCGCAGCAGCGTTTCGGCAGCTAGAATCAGTCAACTCTTGATTTCAAAGACGCTTGGCCGCGCACCTTATCCAGCAGATTCCGTGACCCGTCGCCGGAATTCACTCGCGGAAATAGGATTTAGGGGTGCAAGAGGTCGTCGCATGATCCCCGCTTTCATGTTCTATCCCGCGGGCACCCGTGTCCGAAACCTCGCATGCCAACTGCATCATCCCGCAATGGACAAAAGCGGATGCTTTGTCATCCTTGGACGCAAACATCGTGACTTTGACGTCGGTCAACTCGCATTGTCAGGCATTAGGTAGAGTACAAGTCGAATCGAACAGCCAATTCGGGCGGAAACCAAGCGAATAAATACATCTCTCTACTTGCATTCTCTCTAGTGCCAGCCCTGAGATTGCCGTATTCCGTTACGACTTTCTCGGCCAGAATCCATCGTCATGGGCAGGGCAATGGCTTGGTAATCATCGTCTCAGCCTAATCATTTCCGAGTCCGACCTCGCAACTGAGACTACCACCTGCCAAGGCGAGCGTTACCTGACGCCAACTAGCAGTGTACTAGTTAAAGCCGTACCCCACCACAAACGAACTTGAACAGATTGTAACTACCTGAATCATCTTGGGCACTTTACACCGCCGGCCTCAAAGTCAAAAAGACAGCTCGAGCATCATCATCATCGACACCTGATACGAACCATTCACCCGCTTCCTCAGCTCCAACATGATGAAGGCAATCAAGATGGTCGGCCCTGGCCAGGCAGAGATCCAAGAAGTGCCTATCCCCGCTCTACGAGATGACTACATCCTCGTCAAAGTCAAGGCCGTTGCGCTGAACCCAACCGACTGGTACGTCAACTACACCCACAACACTTCCCCATCTGACATGGCATCCAGGAAACACATTGACCACCTGTCCACCCCCGGCTGCACCGTAGGCTGCGACTTCGCCGGCATCGTCGAGGCGTCGGACCCGCCGTCACTAAGCCCTGGAAAAAAGGCGACCGCGTCGCCGGCTTCACCCACGGCGGAAACAAAGTCCAGCCCGAGGACGGCTGTTTCGCAGAGTACGCCGTCGCCAAAGGCGATCTCTGGACTAAAGTAACCCCCCCCTCCCTCTTACCCCTTCCCCCTTACTAACCCCCCGCGCCATCCAGATCCCCCCCACCATGCCCTTCACCACCGCAGCCACCCTCGGCGTAGGCATCACCACAGTCGGCCAATCCCTCTACCAAGCCCTACGTCTCCCCTTCCCCTTCCCCTCCTCAAGCTCCTCAAGCTCAACCTCCTCCTCCTCCCCCTCCAGCCCCCTCACCACCACCCCAACCCACCCCCACCCCGGCACGGGCCCTATCCTCATCTACGGCGGCAGCACCGCCACCGGCACCCTCGCCATCCAATTCGCCCGCCTCTCCGGCTGCACCCCCATCATAACCACCTGCTCCCCGTCCAACTTTTCCCTCGTCAAATCCCTCGGCGCCGACGAAGCATTCGACTACCGCGACCCTGACGCGGCGGATAAAATCCGGGCGTACACGCACGACGCCCTCGCCCGCGCGCTGGACTGTATTTCCTCTGTCGACAGCGCAAGAATCACATCCCAATCCATCAGCTCCAAGGGGGGAGAGGTTTGTTTCCTCCTTGGGGGATGCGAGACGGGGAGGGAGGAAGTGAAGGGGACGGCGGTGCTGGGGTATACGGTGATGGGGGAGGGGTTTAGTTTTTTTCAAGGGGTGAGGGACGGGGGGAGGGAGTATCCTGCGAGGAGGGAGGATTTTGAGTTTGGGAGGAGGTTTTGGGGGGTGGCGGAGGGGTTGCTGGGGGAGGGGAAGGTGGTGGCGCATCCGGTGGAGGTTGGGAGGGGGGGGTTGGAGGGGGTGTTTGGGGGGTTGGAGGCGATGAGGGGGGGGAGGGTTAGTGGGAGGAAGTTGGTTTATGTGGTTGGTGGGGAGGAGGGGGTTTAGTCTTCAAGGTTGTGTATTTGGGGGTTCTATTACATGTAGGTTTTCTTTGGGATTTGTGAGTTCTATTATAACTAGGTTGACGTGACTCATGGCCCCAAATTGCCGACTTGCCTGGCGTTTCTGCAGTTGCAGTCGCAGACACCGGTTGTCGCCCCAGTTGGTAGAGTTCCTGAGGGTTCAACAACGCACTATTGAACATTAGTCAAGGGTCCATGGAGGTGTGGAGAAAATCGAGCTGTTACGGTTGAGTTGAGACAATCCACCAAGTCCATGATACGCTCCTCATATCTCAAATAGTGCAGACATCGTTTTCCGCAATACTCGTCGCAGTTGAACCCCTTGATCTTGGCTAGTTCCGGGTCGCAGTTGCAAGGTTGAGGCTTGAAATCACCCAGGACGGCGCTGCATTGTAGAAGCAGCGACAGCAACAGGCCGACAAAAGACATTAGATGCATTGTTGCGACCGTTGAAACAAAGAGAGTCATCACAATTGCCAGGTTGTTGAAAGCGGGGTTATGAGCCCTTTATGACTCGCCTTTTCAGCGAGCTGGAAACCCTGATCCAATTATCCGGAATTTCTAGAGTTGCATCAATGAGACGGCCAAGTCGCGTCTCGTGGCGGGCTTGAGGGGAACTGCGACCTTGGACAACAGCACAACTGGGACGGGCTGATGACGCGTGGTTGGGCCCCAAAACAACAGACACTGGCATTGCATGTGAGGTTCTCAATCGACTCAATGGCAGAAAAGTTGTGATGCAGTCGTGTCGTGGGAGATGCGCACGGGTACCAGTGACGGTCAGCGAACGGAACGAGTCGAGCAAGCTGTTGATGCACCAATCAAGTGTCAAGGTCGGATGCTTCAACCCCTCGCACAGCACCAGACCTACCAGACTCATCACAACACTTTGCATGCAAGACAGCGCAACTTTTCGCAGAGAGGGGTCGTGTCTACTCAATGTCACGTCCCTCGACTCTCAGGATACAGGGTGAATTGCAACCCCTTTAGCCGACCTGGTGTCTCGGCAGCCACCGGTCATTTATTTCTCACCGACACGCCCCAAGGTCTCGGCATCTTCCGGGGATATTAGTTTCTACACTTCAGCCCCGGATACCCCCAAGACACGGGGCGGTTCCAAACCTGTCAAACCCTTCGATTTGCACCGCCCGGCCCGCGAACCCAGCACCAAGCGCGGAAAGATGCCGCCCTCGCATCTTGACAGTAGCACAAGCCGCACCGAGTACGAGAAATCGAAGGATTCTGGACTTAGGCTAGCAAGGCTTGACGAACCGGATCTCGGGGTCACCAATGGGCGATGGATATATGCCTATAGGTGCGCCGATGGGTGCCTTGTCATTCTGCCGTGTCATTTCTTCCGGGACGCTCTAGAAGGCTTCTACCCGCGTTCCGGCAGAAGAGCCGCATGTCCGTACGCTGTCATGATATAGGTCCAAATTACTTCTCCAATCCGCCCTTAATATGGCTATATTGGGTTGCGCGGTCTGCCTGTCTTGATAGGATAATCCCAGGGGCCATGGCCGTGGTTGGCGTCTCCGCACTTGGGGTTCCTCTTGGCCCCGAAAGTCAGAGATCGGGGACTATAAACGGTGCGGGGCCCCCATATCACCTGTCTGCTGTTCCCGGGAAGTGGTCGTTCGCTGTAGTACTCTTGTCCGCAGATCTGTCGGCATCATGATTGCGACTGTTGTTCTCCTGGCGGCTTCGGCCGCCCTGGTGTCTGCTCAGGGGCCGCCCCCTGCTGCGACCACGCCGGCAGGATGCACGTCAAAGTCTTTTGTGATTCCCAGCTGGGTGGTCTCGGATTTCTCATCGGCAGGCGGCAAGACTTCGTTCACCACTTTCAACCGCGCGTCCAACATCTCTTCGACGGTTGAGTGCACCGGTGGCAGTTGCACGTCGTCTGGAAAGTTGGAGGCTTTCGTTGAGCTCACCGAGAGCGCGGCAGTGGTTTCCCTGAACGAGACATGGAACTGCAACGACCGACCGGGAGGCGAGCGGTACGTTCTAGCAATACGGAAAAACAAATCACGAAGGTGCTAATACGAAAGTGTTCAGGTTCATGTTCTGGGCCATCGGCAACAACTCGGTGCCGCTCACTACAGTCGACGGGAAGTCCACAGCCAAGAACCCGCAGGTGCTGGTCAAGGGATCTCTCATCGCCCCCGTTGAGATCACCCCTATCTACTTCGAAGGTCCCACGGGCCATGACGCACCCGGCTGCAGCGCCAAATCTGAGGCGCCAAAATGGACAATCTCATCAGTGGCCTACTCGGACGCTACAGGAGACGGCATCGAGAGCGTAGCCCAGCGGAGTCTCAGTCTCGTCCTCATCAACCAAGGAACCGGTTACGACGCCAGCTGCATGGCGTTCGGCGACCCCGACTCCCCCAGCGACGTCCTGAGACTCAACTGCGCCGGTCTCGAGTTCCAATCCCCCACCATCGGCCGATACAGCACCTCCACTCAAGCCACTTATAACGTCGTCACCAGAGAGCTGGCCGTGACCCAGTCCTGGTACTGCGATGATGAAGACCCGGGAAGACCGCAAGTCCTTTCCCCTTAACCCCCTTCTCCCGCACCCCTTTTCCACCCCCCCTTTCCAACCCCCAAGCCAAACCCATCACACCACTAATCAAAACCAGCCAATCCATCTCCGCCACCGCCTCCGCCCCCCTCACCCTAACCTGCACCACCCGCCCCCTGCCCGGCAACAACACGCAAACCAACTGCGAGCTCCCCGCCTCGGACTACACCCTCAGCGGCACCGTCACGGCAACCTCCACCCTCGCCCCCTTCTCCATCGAGGACCCCACCCCCGGCACCGACGGCTGCACCATCTCCTCCATCTTCTCGCCCAAGTGGTCCTTCTCCAACTTCATCATCGAAGGAAAAGCCCCCGGCGCCGGCGCCGTCGTCGCCGTCCCCACGACGGACGCTATTGTGGGCTTCGACATTATTCTCGAGACGCAAAACAGGCGGTACCAGTACCCGATGCCCATCACGCAGGGCAAGACGACGGCGGACGGGTGGAGCGAGTGCGAGATTGGGAGCGATGGCGGGAACGGGCTGCCGCTGTGGCCGTATGAGTGCAGGTTCAAGTATGATGCGGGGAGGAAGGAGTTGGTGTTGGATGCGAGGTGGGAGTGTAGGGATTTGGATGTTAGGCGGCCGTGAGTTTTTTTTTGAGTTTTTTTTTTGGTATTTGATGCAGTGATGAGGGAGAGTGCTGACAGTGGGTGTTTAGGATTCTGTTTGCTGGAGTTGCTACCACGACGGTCGATGCCGAGATTCAGTGTGAAAAGATCCAGGAGTTTGCCGTTTGCGGGACGGAGGATCCGAGCTTTACTTGGTCGGCTCCGATCTCGAGCGTCACTTGGACCGCGGGAGAGCCGGTGGCGGATGAGGGGGGTTTGAGTGGGGGACTTCAGGGAAGATAGGCTCGTTGGGCTACACAACTAGATGAGGTGAACTGAACAGCATAACGACTTACCTTTTCTCACTTGTGAACCGCGGTAGCCAAGGTACCTGTCGAGTTATAAACTGAATGCACTGAACGCTCTAGAGTGAAACTGAATCTCGTGTGGTCTCTCTCCTTTGACTAAATTGGGTAACTGAAGCGGAGGTCGTCAGCTCTCAAGCAAGATACCATAAGCGACCCGATCCAACTCGAGATGGTGTTGAATGACATGCCGACATGCCGATACGAGGCTTCTGTTAGGCATCCGTTTTGATCAAGAACCCTGGGGGCTCCCACTTCCAGCAGCAAGCCGCATCCTTTACTGATGTCGATGTCTTATCTTGATTGGGACAAAGTGTGCAGTATATCTCCCCCTTCTCACCATCATTCTCCCCCCACGATCAAAACTCTCTGCGATCCTCTGCACTATCCACTCGCCAGCTTCGACATCAGGGCAAAGCATGCACAATAACTAACAATACTGAATTCTGCAAAGGGACGTCAAATGGAGACTTGACCGATCAGAAACTGAACCATATGCACAAACTCGCCCCATCCAGGATTGTAAACGTTGAACATTTTTGGGGATTTATGACCTAGCACTCATCTCAGACAGTTGCCCTCCGAAGGATTACCATCCGAGCAAAGGCCCTCATGGATACCGATACACCTCTCCCCGCTCCCATATCCATATCCACCACACAACCCCCCGATATCACATCCACCCCTCAAAACGCCTCACCGTCGCCCCGACTGATGTAGCAACCGCTTCCTCCCACTGCCACACCCGCCTCCAGTACCATTGAATACCCCGCATCACCGCCCACAATCCGAATACAACCCCAACGGCGAAGCATCAACCCCTCAAGAACGACAAATCACTCCAATCCCTCCATCCCTCCAACCACTCCATCCCACCCCCACCGTTCCCCCCTTTCTCTCACCTTTCATTTAGCTTGGGTAGGTATTCCTTTTCCCTTAGCATTTCATGCACCCTCAATAGCGGTGAACAACGCACCATCGCAAGTGGAACCATGCCTGCGACCCCCCACGACGCGTTGGTCGCGTCCTGGGGTGCAACTCTGGCGATGTCACGCTGAGTCGGCTGTACTTCCGAGGGTGGATCCGCCTGTCGGGGTGAAAAGGGGGCGGGGAGGGTTTCAGTTTGGGATTGTCGCGTTGTACCTGGGGTGAAACGGTGGGATTTTGCGCTAGGGTTTTTGCAAGGTAGGTAGGATGGAGATAAATAATGGGGTATGAGGGTTGGGAGGGAGGCTGGTGTGTTTCAGTGGCTTGTAGTTTCACTGTTTTGGTTCATGTTTGGGCCCGGGGGAGATGGGCGGAGTGGTTTCAATGTTGGCAAGGTAAGGTAGACATGGCTGGTGGTATTATTAGAGTATTATTTATATATACATGGGGCATGATTGAATCGTGGAGCAGTTGTCATCTCTCTCTCCGTGAAGAAACATTTCGTGTGTTGACGTGATGGGTATTGAATGATTAATGTGACATGATGATATATATGCAATGCAGAGACGGTCAAGCCGTTGATTCGTTTTATGACTTGGAAAGTGTGAAATACATTGATGATGCAAATGACTCAAAGGTAGACGTAGCAAAAGGGGCCGGACACGGTGCTCAGCAGGTCCTTGATCTTCTTGGGCTGGCCGCCGGTGTAAGGGATGTCGACGAGATCCTCGATGGTGGCGTTGTCGCTGGGGGGCATGTTCATGAAGGTGCGGGTGCCGGCGACGGCCTTGGTGCCCTTGGTGCGGCTGTTGGGGGAGAGGGCTTGCCAGAGGTACCAGACGCGGTCGATCATGGCATGGTGTAGGTAGAAGGCCGGGTCACCGGGGGAGGTGAAGAAGTCGCGGCCGGGGTCACCGCCGAGGGAGTAGTGACCACCACCGTGGATACCTGCAACTGTCAGTTTTTATTCTTTTCTTTTTTTTTTTTTCCGGAAAAAGAAAGGAGACGTACCAATGTTGCCGGTGCCGGGGATACCCTGCATCTGCATCTGGAAGGCGTCGATGTCACGGGGGAGGAGGATGTTGGCAAGGACAGCGGTGGCGTTGGCGAACTGGCGGTTGACAGCGGTGGTGAGATCACGCTTGAGGCAGCGGGGGTTGTAGGCGAAGGGGCCCTCGGGGTTAGAAACGGAGGTGCCACCGGGGAGGTCAAGACCAGCAGGGCCGAGGTTCATGGTCATGTTGCTGAAGGGACCCGAGGTGACGCAGCCACCGCCGGTTCCGGGAGGGAGGATAACGGGGGGAAGACCATCGCCGCCGGTGATGACAATGTTGCCCTGGTTGGGGATGGCCTCGCCGTTGCCGCCCATGGACCAGGCATCGCCGTTGAAGTGGGGGGAGTTCTCGAGGCCGGTGATGGCAGTCAAGCCCCAGTTCCAGTAGGGCTGGGCGCCACGGTATCCGCACTCGTTGCGGAGGGCCTGCTCGTAGAGCCACGTGAAGTACCTGTGCCACGAGAGGAAGTTCCCAGTGTAGTGGATCTCCATGGTCTGGGCAATGTGCACAGCAATAAAGTCATCGAATCGGGACTTGACACCAGGGGCTCCAGCAGAGGGCCAGAGAGCCGGCTTGGCCTGGAGACACTGCACAGCATCCGTGTATGCCTTGCGCTCCGCCTTGGTGAGGGTGCTCCTGTTCACATGTTAGACTCAAGTCTAAAGTTTCCCTCCCAAAAGAAAGGAGAAAAAGAAGAAAAGAAAAGAAAAAAAGGGGGACGTACCACTCGCGGCGGATCTGCAGCTTGCTCAGCGTGCAGCCACCGAAAAGCGAGCGCTTCGCGGGGTTGGTCTCGGCCTCGGCAAACTCATCCTCAATCTGCTGGTAGCGCACCGCATCGAGAGCCTGCATGGCGTTGAGGGCATCCTCGGCATTTCCGGATAGGAGGGCGGCGGCGAGCTCCTCCTCGGAGGGAACGGGGGTCTCGGGCACCGGCTCGCCGCTGGTCTGCGGGGCCGGAGCGGCAAGCACGGTGGCTGCCTTGAGGGCAAAAAGAGCGACGGTCCCGGCACGCATCTTGTCGGTTTTACTGCAAAGAGTGTAGGGTTCGAAAACCGAAAAGGACAAGACTGGAATTCGGCTGGGAGGAGCGGGTTGCAGCAGAACAAAATCTCTTGCCAGATCTGCAGCGAAGTCACTACTAAATAGGAGTGTACGTCTCCGACTGGATAAGGAGTTCCAACAGCGTGGTGAGGACTGCCGAGCGATGCGAAGACCGCCAAGGGGTCAATATTGAATGTCACGGTGCAACGTGGGCGCCATGTTGCTGCCATGTCAGTCCGGTCGAACTGGGATCCCACCGACTGAGATGACCAGATGGAGTTGACTTGCCCCGTTTGCGCCTCGGCCCCTCGTCCTGGCTGCCTTTGGGACACCATCGGGGGCGCTGCCTGCACCAAGGGAAATGCGACGGATGGGGATGCTTGCTGCTTCGAGTCAGGCGCGATGGGTCGCATTGTCTGTTGTCCCCTGTTGATGAAATGAGGGGAGGATTGGGGGTGGGTTCGCTGACAAGAGAGGATTGGGCACTCCCAAGGAAGAGGGCCTTGGCTCAACCCCGACGCATCCCGACACGCTGGGACGCATGTTTTTTCCATCTTGGTTCGCGCTATTGTGTAAGGTATCTGCTGCAATTAGCTGGTTCATCTTTGGTTTATTTTGGGGATTGATTGTCATGGTGTGAGCTAAAACCGACCTTCGCGATAGCTTCATGCACGTCGCCCGAAGGGTGCCGACAAGTGCGGTGGCGCGGGTCTCGGCAGCAGTCGACCAACAGGAGAAAAAGCAAATGGCGTTTGCAGCAGGTTTCGCCCGACTTGGTAGCTGCCGTGCGAGGTTAAATCCTAGAGGAACATCAAGCACGTAGAATGTGGCTTACAACGCTCTACTGGGTTTCTTGGCCCGGTCGTAAATCTGCCGCCTGTGACATGTAGCAACACAGTTTCAACTCCCGGAGAGATATTCGACTTCGAGAACAAGTCCGCGGCGCAAAAGTAGCATCAGGAGAGGCACTGGATGAACCCCTTGCTTGTCACGCAATGGCCAAGATTGGTCGTGGAACGCTGACCCCACTGGGTGGATCGGTGGATATCAAAAAATGGAGACCTCTTCGCAGCTTCATCCCAGTTTGGTCTAGAGGCCAAGTGGTTGCTGTATTATTCCGGCATCCGCGGGTGGCAGCGACGAGGTGCGTTTGACGGGTGAGCGACGGCCCTCAGCGGTTGCCCGTGCTCTTCCCGGCGCGGTCTCTCCCTCTTCGCCTCTTCTTGCCAATGCTCTTCGCCGATGCTTTTTTCTACTACCAATAACATGCGTACCCACCAGACACGCAGTGAGATAAGCAAGATGCCTAAGCGATACCCGCCAAAGTTATCAGTACGCAGTAGCGCGCAAATGACAATTCCACCTTTGCCTCTTTTTTCGTGCGGTGGATGCCCAGGGACAGAAAAAAAGCAAACAATGAACATGCCCGCAACGTGGAAGACAACAAGGATTCCCGCATGGTTCATGTTGCGGCAGTCCAGCCCATCGTCCGACATGGAGCATGGAGAAGTGTGCTAAACGATTGCGACTGACGGCGGAGGACATCCTCAATGGGCGACCCCCCCTGATTTCCCACCACCCCTGAATTTTTTTCTTTTGCGCCGGCGACTGGACATGGGAAGTTGCGTGGGCGCAACCATAACACAGGTCGCCTTACCATGGGATTTAAGTAGCACTTCCTCTTTTTATATCTATGATCCACCGCCCCCCCAGTGTGATGTGCGCATGCATTGCCTTTTCGTGTCCTTCGTTTGGTTTTGTTCATGTTGAATCCTTCTGCCCATCATGTCTAATTCTGGGCTGGTGATGAACGAGTTTGGCTTGCCGTCGAACCCGGCGGAGGATGATGGCCCCAGGATCCTGGGAGCGACCCTGGCCATCACCATTCTGGCCCTGATCGTCTACGGCACCCGCATGTACGTGCGACTCGTCATTGTGCGCAATGTCGGCCTCGATGTATGTTTCTTTTTTTTCTTCCCACGATCTGTCTTCCCTGCACGGAGAACGCCGATCAGCGATCGACAATGACTCTGGGTAAGGGATTTTTTGAGCTGACATGGATGGTGACGCGCAGGACTACTTCATGTCGTTCGCTACGGCGCTCATTGTGGCCGGACAGGGAGTCATCTGGGGATCGATCATTCACGGCGCCGGCCGCCACATGGGCGACATCCCGCTGGAGGATTTGCCAACGGGTCTCAAGTTGAACTTTATCAGCCAGCCGATCTACCTGATTGCCATTTGCGTCACCAAGCTCGCCGTGGGCGCGACGCTTTTGCGGATTGCGAGTACGAAGTTCTACCGCCACCTCATCATCGGCATCATGGCCTTCATGACCGTCTACACCATCGCTTGCTTCTTCACGGTTGTGCTGCAATGCACCGACATCCGCACGCTCTGGGACCCGAGCATCCCCGCCAACTGCTGGTCGCAATCCACGCTCAAGGGCCTGTCTTACACCAACGTCGCGCTCAACATCCTGACGGATTTGCTGCTGGCTCTCGTCATCCCTATCCCCATGTTGTGGAACCTCAACGTCAACCGCCGCACCCGCTTCTCGCTCATCTTCGCCCTGTCGCTGGGTGCCTTTGCCTGCGCGGCCGCATTCATCAAGGTGGGATTCCTGGTCAACTACGGCAAAACCGGCGACTGGCTGTGGGACTCGCGCGACATTTCCATCTGGACCGTCATGGAATGCAACACGGGCATCATTGCCGGATCCCTGCCGGCCCTTCGCCCCATCTTCAAGAAGATCCTCGGCACCAGCCTCGGCTACGGAAAGGCCTCGTCGGGCGGCAAAATCACGGGCAGCGGGTACTTCCGCCAAAACGACACGATGCAGTCCAAGTCGCGCACCAAGAGCGTCATTATGAAGTCCAAGTCGCCATCCGACGACACGAGCTCCGAGCGCGCCTTCAACTTTTACGAGATGAACGACACCAAGGGCGGCAGCAGCGCGAACGCGACGGGCGAGAAGACGTACCCCGCGCAAAACACAACGGGGACCTTCCTCGCCGTCGACGCGCGGTCCAGCGACGATAGCATCGACAGGGCCAAATTACCGGCTGGTGGAAACCGCGGGGCCACGCCGGGCATTACAAAGACGACCACGACCACGGTGGATTACATCTCCAGGGAGGTTTGAGGTAGAGTGCAGAGAGAGCCTCGGGACTTCTTTCCCTTCGGGGACCTCAAGGAGAGTGGCGGTGGGGGCGGGAGTGGGGGCGTTCCCCACAACGCCTCCGTAAACGGCGCGGTCCACGTCCCCCATCCACCGCTCTTTTTTTTTTCATCACCATAGTTAATTTTTCCCTTTTTTTTTTTTTCTGTCTCGGGTTCTTCTCGCATGTATGTCACTGTACGTCAAAGCGCATGTCTTAATGATACCAAGAAGTAACAATATATCCATCATATTCACTCACTCACTCTGTCATTCCGTGCTGTGTCGCAGTCATGTTCGACACCTCTCTGGCAGACACCTCCCCCCCCCTGAAACGCCGACCGCACAGGTAGCGTCGCCGCTAGCCCGAGGTACCTCTGGCGGCCACCCCACATGGCTCGGCTCAAAACCCCACTCCGCCCCCCGGGAGCGACATGGTCCTCGCCCCGAGTCAAGTCCACCGTAGCGTCCTACCCGGGCCGCACCAAACGAACCGCTCGGCCAGTCGTTTTCCCTTGCGCGAGCGCAACGCTCCCCTCCCGGGTCTAGCGGCCGCGACCGACTCCATCTGCCATCTGTCGCTGCGCCGACAAAGTCCACTCCTGAGCCTCGACGATTGGACCGGGCGAAATGGTGCGATTGGCTTACACACCCTTGTTTCCATTAGAGCGAAACGCTAATGCGCTTGGGACGTTGGTTGTTTTTCAACGTTGTATCGTTGACATGGTTGATGTTGCGATATCATCCTTTCCCCGTTTTCTTTTTTTCTTTTTGGTAGGTACAGGGTTTTGGTTTTTTTTTTTTTTTTTTTCTTCTTCTGCCCCCTCCGATCGGAGCCCCCTTCTCCAGTTCGTCATGCCACGTGCTGTAGGGGGGCGCCGCTGGATGCGGGGGATCTGAGGCTTTTTTTTGGGTTCTTTGGGAGCGAGAGCCCTGGGAAAGGGTTGGTGATTGTGGAGGTTATCATCCATCCCAAAAGAAAAAAATGCAAGGGGAGCTTTTTTCGACCCCCATCTTGCGATGAGCCTGCGGCCGTGTCCTGCACCGTTTGCATGTCTTGGATTCAGTTTGGTCCGGCGCCGCGTCCAACTGCCGTGTCTCTCTGCCAAGGTGTCAAACAGACCCCCATTCTCTCCTCTGCACAGGCAATCTTTACACGCGCAGCAAGTGTCCAGTTCCCCCATCCAATCGGCCGTTTTTCCGTGCGGGCCTGGGAATGCTCCCGACACCACGGACGCAACAACAATGGAAGAACCGAGCTTTTGCCGCAGGAGAGGTCCGAGTAACATGACAAGACGGGGAGGAGGGGGGGGCCATTCCACCGCTGGACCCCGTCACGGCATCTAACCCCGATGCAGAAAACAAGTCGCAGTCGTCCGTCTCCACGCTGCCAATATACTCAGGTAGGCAGCCTAAAGCTAACGCAGGTGTGGACATGTCGAGGGTACCTGGTATGCAGTCTAATGACTTTTTTGCTTCTTCGTATTCCACTTTGCGCTACTAAACGATGTGCGCAAGGGTGTGTGTCCTAGGGGGGAGATAGCGCAAGATAGGAGGGACGCGGCGTCGTGGATAGCGTCAACCCGGCAGCGCGGCCGCGGGAGCCCGGGGGGTCTGTGTGTGCGAGTCAAGCTTTGGCGTGCTCGGTGTTGATCATCCATGTGTTCGCTTTGGGATGGGAAGCGCGAGGTCCAAGGAGCTAGTTGCATGGCGCGAGGGTTGCGCTTTGGTAACACGCGGGCTGGGGAAGTTGGGGGAGGAAGTTGAGATGTGATGGTTTAACTTGTGCTTGACGCTGTTGATGTACATGTAGTGTAATTAGGACCCGGGGTGTTTCATCGAAAGCGTCTCGGCGGAGTTTGAGTTGTGATGGTTCATCTTCAGGGGTTGAGTGGTAGTTGCTGGATTGTGCTCTGGATCCCGGGCGAGATGCCGGTTTCCATGTTGTTCGCGGCGGTGCAGGAAACGCGTGAATCTTGCCGGGTTCAAATTCCTCGGATTTCCAATTCCATACTTCCGACGTTGACATCTCTCCGCTCTTCGCTCATTGCCTAACATCCCATCCGACGGCACCTGGAAGTTTTCAACCGACACCCGGTCTCTCTCCCGACGAGAAGGCACAAATTGGCTCGTGTAGCCCAGAAACTGGTGAAGGTGACGTCCCCTTTTCCGCTGTTTTCCCCTCTCCGTCCCCTCTGTCCAAAACCGCAGTCACATCAAGATGAATCGATGGGACAAACCAAGCGTGGAAGAATCACTGTCATTCATCAATGTCTATCAATGTCTATCATCGTCTATCATCATTCCAGACACTCTAATACCCCCCCCCAACCCGCTATTAAACGTAGAAAACGACACCACCGAGGAGTTCCAAGTGTCCGCAAACGAGTTCGCGGCAGAGTCCCCGAGACTGGTCATCGAGTGAGCCGATGACAGCGAGGGCGTCAGTGTCCTCTTTGGCAAAGAAACCATGAGCTGTAGCCTCTTGCTTGGATTCAGCTGCTGGAGACTGCCGTTGCTCTCTCTATTCCGTCGTGCTCCTGCCTGGGCACCTCCCTTCGTTGTTGTGATGGTTGCGTCTAAATCGTAGGCTTCGTCATCGGGTTGGTGCAGGGGGGTGTTGGCGTCTTCCATGTCGAAGATTCTTCTCAGGTGCTGCTCAACTCCGACTTCCCGCCACTTGTCCGAGGGCCAGGATGTTCCCCCCAGCGGTGGAGGCGGTGGAAGTGATGACAGACTCCCAAGGGACGAGACGCCGACGTAGGCAGAGGCTTGTGCTGGAGACTGCTTGATCCGTGCCGCAAGCTTTCCCTTGTTCTGGGCAGAGACTTGGCAGAAGAGATTCACTGCTGTGTGGAGATAATCGGCACACCCAGACGAGATATCGTCGTTGATGTTCCCACGTTGTCGATGCCAGCTCTCTGACAGTTTGATCAGGCCACGCCGGACGTAGCTCTGAATGCACAGGCTGTAGAAGAGCATGAGCCAGTCGTCATCCTCGTCCCGCTTCTTCCGAAGCAGAGCGCTGGTGAGGCAATCGATGTATCTCGGGAGCCGTTCACTGAGCCCTGCAAGTCCCGGGCAGGTGCACTTGGGTGCCTTGCAATAGATGTGTGCCGATGGCGTGAGAAGGTCGGTCGTGAGCAGACGAATGGCTTCGAGGCAGTCTCGGAGACAGCGCAACGACTGATACACCAGACGCTTCTGACAACAGTCAGCTCTTTACCCCAACTAATCTCAGGGATTGTGTATACCTTTGTCCCCCACTCTCGAAACTTTGCCTCACATCGTGATGCAGCCTCCATCAACGCCACCAAATCTTCCGCTTCGTCAACGCCAATGATTTCTGCCGCTCTGGGATTGTCGACAAGCTCCCACAGGATCTTCTGGATGATCTCGTTGTAGGGGAAATCGTAATCGTACTGTCCATCGCCCTTGCTGTACACATAGCCCCGCAGGTCCTTGATTTCGGTCGTGGCCACCCTGACGAGCAGGCTTCGGTTCTCCATATCCTCTGCGCTTCCACCCGAGTCCTTGATCCGTCCAATATCACGGTATCTTCGTATGTCAGCGTGATCGAGCGCCCTCTTGGCCTTTTCCAGGGCTTGTGACGCGTCGTCCAGATATTTTTGGTCAAAGATGGTATCGCTGAAGGTCGGGTGCCGGGGTGGTACGGGGGAGGACGGTTGGTGTCCTTCGGGAGGTAGATAACAAAGGACTGGGACGGTGGTGAGGTCCGCGACTGGACCGCGACGACATGCAGTTGGCGACGGACTCTTGGCAGACTCTGCACATCTTTGGCAGGGCTCCCCTGAATCGCACTGTTTGTGTTGTCAGCGGGTTATTGAGAGCATAACATGAGGTTGATGGATCCCCAATACAATGGGGGCCGAACAGAATACACACCTTCTTTCGTGTCAACCTGCACGGGTAACACGCCCCCGGCCCTTTTGCGTTGCTCCGTCCTTGGGATTTGGATCGACCCAGGATTCGGTTTTTGAGAGAGCGAATATGATTCAGCTTGGGAACTATGTTGTGGCGTTGCGGGACATCCTTCGTAACATGAAGCGTGGGTACAGCGGCCCCATCATGGTGCTGAGGGTCGGAGAACAATAGGGGTAGCTCGGGAGGAGTAGGCCAGGCCGAACGAAGTGGTGTTTGCAACGAGTTGGATTGAGTTGTAAGCATCCCAGAGGCAGTGGAAAGTGGTGTATGGCGGCCATCGGCCAACGAGACAGGTGGTCCAGGTCCAGCGTGTGATTCGTGTCTCGGGATGATGGCAACCCGCGGACAGTTCGGGTACGAAGAGGGCTGGAATCGAATGGCCAGGCCCCGCTCTCTGGATATCCTCGTGAGCGTGTCTTCTTGCTGTGCATCAAGACACCCGATCTCGAGATCGCTGACCGTTCCCTGCGCGGTATCGAGAATCGATAGGACTTTCTGTTCGAACTCGGATCCGACAAGCCCGATGGAGTTGCCGAGAATTTCGTAGCTAGCGGAAAGGAATGGCGAGGCCTCGGTGGTGTTGGTCAGTCCGGTCGGGAATGGTGAGGTTGGGGGCTGCACGCCCCCATCGTCAAAGGGGGAGGTGATGGCCCATGGGACGTCCTCGAAACCGGCCGTGTCAGAGTCGATGAAGTCGAAAACGGCTCCGGCCGTGTAATCCTCAACAAAGTGCTCGGGAGGAATGTGGAAATGGCCCGGGAGAGGCGAGCTGAGGGTTGGCAATGGGAAGCAGGTAGTATTAAGTTGTGTTTCTGGCAACACATCAAAGAGAAACTCGTCTGGCTCCAGCGGCGGCAAAAGGAGCGGGTCCCACGGTGACGGATGCGCCATTGTGACGGGATACAACAGCAGCCACAAGCTGGTAGCCAAGCGGCAGCGTTGTTGCGCACGAATGGGAGGGTGAGATGAATTGTTGCGCGGGTAGGGGCGACGACCAAGGTCTGCAACCCAGCTCGTAATCGCTGTCATCTATATCATGGATCAGATCGAATCCCGGTCCTCCACCCCAAATTGTCGGCGCCAGGCATGGAATGCGACCCTCAAATTGAGAGCCTCAACACCGATTCTCGAGTTCCACGGGAGGTCCAAACGCGACAACAAGTCATCGAATTTTCTCGATGCCTTCCTAATTCGTTCCCGGGCATCATCCCCTGTTTTGCATGCAAGGTCCCAGCGTGCATCTGCACCCGCCAACCAGACCGGCTGCCACGTTTTGATCTGCTGCCAATTCTGCCATCTGCATTTTGTGGGTTCAGACGACGAATCACGGCCCCTGATCGGACTTCGGGTCTCCCGACACACGGCTGTCGCCCGCAAGGGTTCGGCTGAGGCCTCATCTCCCGCTCCTGGCCGCTGTCTGTGTGTCTGCCGTCGACACACGGCGATCGAGAGCTTGACCGAAAATGCGTCTGTGCGGAACCAAATTGTTCAGCGAGGCTGCGAAGAAAAAGATTCAGAAAGTGGTCGCTCGAGCGCTGAACTCTGACGGGGCGCGGAAAAGATTGCATCTTTGCACACTGCCTTCCCCTTTACGATACTTCGTTCCCAACATCAACCGGAGCCTGGCGCATCACGCGTTTGGGACCACATCCGCTGGTCCCGGGCCTTGCCAGGTCAGGCCCGTAAGCGATGTAACCTTACCCACGAGTCCAGCGGTCCGGGTCACACCCCAGATTCACGTTTCTCTGGTCAAACTTCAGGATGGGTTTGGGACGAGAGGAGAACCGGCAGGAGGGAATGAAGTGCATCAATTAGACATTAATCTCACCGGTCGAAACATTGGTGGTTCCGACCGGGCTCCCGGACCCCAACAAAACCACTCAATGTGACAATGCCGCTCATTATCCATCTTCAACCTCTCAAACATTATAGGTGGCGTCCCTCGGACCCGTAGCAGTAGCTGTCGGAGCCGGACCCATAGTAGCAGCCGGCCCCGAAACCGGACCCGTACTCGTAGTCGGCCCGGCGGTAGCAGCCGGACCGGCGGAAGCCGTGGCCCCACTTCCCAAGACCCCACCCGTTCCGGCGCCCGCTCCGGCACCGGCTGCGGTCACCGCGGCCCCCCTGCGCCTACCGAAAATGCGTCTCCGGCTACAATTGATTGTCAGCCAATCCTCAAACGCGGCAGTCGAAAACACTCACCGGAAAAGCCCACGCTTCTTCTCGTGATACTTGCCATGCTCAATAACCCAATAGACGCCCTATTCTCGTCAGCTTTTCTCACCTCTTCACCCTCGCACTCAAGAAGCAAAACTCACCAGCAAAAAACTCAACAGATACACGAAACACGCCACAAAAGAAAACGCCAGCACGGTCCGATACGCCGAGCACCCCGACCAATTGACATTAATCCCCGGCGCACCAACAACGTACCACCGGCCCCAGTAGTACCCCCAATACGTGTTATACCAGTCCGAGGACGATGGCGCCGCATGTGAGCTCGGCGAGGCGCAGGAAGATGTTGAGGCCGCGGGAGGCGTGGCCGCCGGTGTGGTTGGCGTGGCTGGTGTGGCGGGTTGGGGAGCGGGACATGTTTTTGGTGGTTTGTTTGCAATGCGGGGTGTTTTTGCAATTCTGTGTGATGGTTTGGTGGGGTGTTGTCTGAGATGAGAAATGGGGGATGGACTTGGCGGGTTGAAATTGAGGGGGAGAGACAAAGAGCGGGAAGTGCCGCGTGGGAGTGGTTGTGTCATGCCGGAATGGGAAGTCTTCACGAATGCGGCTGGAATGGGGAGACGGAAGGGGAAGTGTGTCGCAGGCAAAAAGGGGTAGTTGCGTCATTGGAATGTTTGCAGCTGAGAAATTCAGGGGAAGTGTCTCAGGCCCGCAAGAAGAAAGAGCAGAGGCAAGATTGTAGTAGTAGATCATAACTCTGAATTCATTATGATGTAAGGGGACACTCAAGGAGTGCCAGAAGAAGTGTCGTCGTCATCCATCATCGTGCCGGCGCCAGCTCAATATTTACAAGCCCCAAGCCCACCCCTTAGCCGTGCCCTCCAAGTCGATTCCCGTCATCAAAACTCCTGCTCCTCTCCCCCCTTCGCAACAGTGGTATTGCCCCAATCATAGTAGTCTATGCTTTTTCTCTAGCACTTGCGCCACATGGCACGGAAGATAACGTGAACGCTTCCGTCGAAAGAATCAACCTACCCATTTTATCAGCCAACCATCCCTTTTTTTTTTTTGTGTGTGTGTGTGTGTGTGTGTGTGGAAAAAAAGATGCGTTGAAGAGAGACAACAGCAGTCTTAGTCGCTGCCGACACTGCAGCGGCGCCAGGCAAGCTTGATTCGGAAGGGGGCGCTCACAGTCATGAGGCCCTTGTAGGGGCTGGTCACGGGCGTGATGCGGACCTCGGAGTTGACGTTGAGGATGGCCGTCTGTCCGCACTTGGAGTAGGACTCGATGCCGACGCCCGCGAGCATGTTGTAGTTGTCCTCGTAGGGGGCGACAATGTTCTTCTGGAAGACGACCTCCTGCGTGTTGTCACCGGCAAAGGTGTAACCGGCGCGGCAGGTTCCGGTCTGGCCAGTGGTGAGCGAGGCGTAGCCCTGGAAGCGGGTCTCGATGATGGAGAGCCTGGAATGATTAGTATGATTATTCTCTGAACTCCGAGTTGAAAAGAGACGAAAGAGGTAATCTCACTGGAAGCCGGCGGGGAAGGCCAGGTTGATGCTGACACGGCAGTTCTTGCGAGCGTCGTTGGGAAGGTTGCCGGGGCCGACCGAGGCGGTGTACTGGTCGAAAGCAACATCGAAGATGGTGCCGGTGGCGTCAATGTTGACCGAGGCGGTGCCGGCAGGGCAGCCAGTTCCGATGGCAGTGATGCCGAGGATCTTGACGTCCTGGGGGTTGGGAGTGGGAGCGGTGGGGACCGAGATGGCCGGCATGGCGGCAGCGCCAGTGGCGAGGAGAGTGGCGGCGGTGAAGAAACGCATCTTGAAGATTGTTTGGGGGGGTTGGTTGGTTGGGTGGTGGTGGTTGGTTGAGGAGTGAAGATGTGAAGATGTGATGATCTGATGATGAGGATGAGGATGAGAAATGGATCGACAACTCGGGATCATCACGCCTCCTTTATACCTTTCGAGTCTCGTTGAATGTCAGGCGTCGACAATGTCATGATACCAGAATAGCATCAAGCGGACCTGGTATCCGGGGAGACATGCTTCCCGGATGGCATGCCATGCCCTTTCGAGCCACTCGGAAGACGCACATGGCACCGTGACCAGGGCCATGCTGGATGATGGAGCCAGCAACCTACCTTTGGTGGTGAGTGTTTGGCCACAGCCATGTAACCTTCCCCTCACACCACACGATGCAGACTCGCCGTGCCATCCGCTGCACCTTTTTGCGCCACTGGCTACTCTACCTACCTTGAATACTAGCGTAGACACTTGCCGCCAGCAGGGCGCTAATAAGCCGGCTATCTCACCAAGATAATGTCCGAGCAGGCTCAACGGCGCAGCATCCGGATCTAAGTCGGCCGTTTGTGCCTGAGCTAGTCAGGACCGAGTCACGCCACGACTCCACGTGTCCAACAACAGTCTTTAATTCTCTTCGTTCTTTCATATTGAATCAGCAGCAAAGTCAATAGCGTGACATGGACTTAAACCGAGGCCGAAAGCTTTCCCACATGAGAAGGGGGCATCCCTAGGACCCAAGCATTGTCCGGTGACGTTGGTTCCATGCAAAGGTGTATCCCCAGGGCTCAATGTTAGCAGTTTAGATTGCACGCAGCTACGCTGTTTTTGATTACGGTAGCCTGCGATGTTTATCTCCCGCTGTCGTCAAGTCTTGACCGTAACACATGCCTAATTCAGGAGTCTCGACTACCACAGCGCCCGTCGCTCCCTGCGAACAGCTCTCTCTTTGCAATATACGCTGCAGTAGCCTGCGGGTTAGCGAGATGCTGCGAGTAACTCTGTCGTTCCGAGTCGACGATGCGAACCAGGAAACCAGTGCGTCGTTGCACAACCAGCACCCCGTTCCCGTTGCGAACAACAATGCTACCTTGGCTTGGGTAGGTTAACTCACGCAGCGAGAGCCATCACTAATATGCTCCCCAAAATCTCAGGTCGATACCACCCCAACCTGGTCCCCATCGTCCCGAATCTTGGTTTGATGCGACCTCTGGTAACCACCCGCACCCAACCAAGCAAGACTAGTAACAAAAAGAGCCGCCGCGAACCCCAGCCTCTCCCGCAGTACCGACCACCAAAACGGCCCTTTCCGGACAGCGCCGCCATCCCCAACAAAACCTCTGACCAGACCGTGGCCTAAACACCGCTTCTGCAGACACCATCCAAACAGGAAGGAAACAAGCACTTTGCAGTTCATGAGCAGTCACCTTCCGCACCACGTGAAAAAGAAATAACTCACCCATCTCCCTCGTCTCGTGATCGTGCCACCGGGATTTTTACTTTTCAGCTCCGGATGCAGAGGGGCAACCAAAGTGTGGTTCGCCTCGCCAACTGACGTCGCATCGCGCGCTGTCCCAGGGTCCAGGCTCAAAAGCCTCAATATCAGCGGATAAATCGCCCGCGGTCTTGGCGCGCTTTTGCAACCTCCGCCGCTGCCGCAAAGGAATTAGGGCCAGTACCAGATTGTTTGAACCTGCGTGCCCGCGCAGTAACGGTGCAGTGTCGTTCGAGTTTTCGCTGAATAAAAAAAGCTCCGTGGGTGCCTTTGTCAAGGGGGAGAGTCGCATTTCCCCAGAATGTGTTTTTGGTTCCCCCCTTTGTGTGGATTTGGACTCGAATGGAACATTTGACAAGAGAAAAAAGAGAAATCCACAATCTCGCCAAACTTCGCCTGCCCGCGGTTAGGTGCAACTCAGCCGGAACGACAGACACCGTCGGCGGTGCCATCAGCGAGGAGGGCCTTTCAATTTACACATGCGCTGGGTCTGGGTCGCTCGCCAGAGGTCGGCTTAATTAAAACGCAATAACCTAAATCTGCTGTTGCGCTGCACGCCAGCGTCAGAGTGGTCAGGAGATGGGCGCAGCGGGTGAGAAGGGAACCGGGTTAGGGGACCGGAGGGGGGAAATCAAGCTCAATGGGTGCTATAGGAATTTAATTGCGATGGGGAGAGCGAGGTTATATATAGCGTGATGTTGTAGCGGAATAGAGGGTTGAGTGTTGGCGCTCAGCGATGGGGTTAGCATGTCGTGATGTTTTCATCGCGGGGTGGCGGGAGCGGCGGGATTCCCGGCAGCGTGCGGTGGATGGGGATGGGTGCGTCCCCTCGCAAAGGTGACAAAAGTCAGGGACTCTTGTCTTTGCACTTCCTCGGGCAGGAAAACTGGATTCTTATCATCCTCGTCTTTCCCTCTGCCCGGATCCCGGAAGCTCTCCTTCAACTTGACCACCCCGCAGCAACACCAGTTGAGCTTATTATTCTTCAACAATCACTTTGTCTTGTCCTTCGGCTCAAAATCTACCAAGTGATCCAGCTCCCAGGGAGATCTTTTGTTCGTTCTCCCCTTTTCACCTTCGTTCGCGCCGACAATGCATTGACAGGCTTGGACAATTGCAAGTCAATCCATCCCAAACACCCGCCATGTAGTCCACACTGGCATGCAAGCAATCCAACACCAGACCTTTGAATAAGAATAACTCCAGCCCACATGCAAAGCGACACACCCACAAGCTTAGCTAACAGAAATGCAACATGGTATAACCGCGGTCGAGCCCGGCGAGACGGTTCTCGTCGGGTTTTTGGGCGGCTGTGTACCACCTTCCGCATCCGGCGCTACCCGCCGCCTCGCCGGAAAACGCCGAGGCTCATGGGCCGCTGCATCTCTGCCGGTGAGTAGAGGTGATGAAATGGGCAGGAGCCGATCGTTGCCGGGCTGTGGCGCTTTTCAGGTAAAGGGGTCTAAGTCTGCCCGTGCTTCGAGCTGCTGAGCACATGGAGTGAGTGATGCAAGTGGTTCATCTTGAGTCTCAGCACAGTCCTGCCGCTCAAGGAGTCACCTTATCAGAGAACCACAAGAAAGAGAGAGCACAGTAACGGAGTCAGACTCATAGGGCTTTTCAAAAACTATGTCTTGAAATGTTGTGGCTAAAGTGTGTGAGAGTCAATTCACACATTACATGTAGCTATGCTATCGGCCTCGTTATTGGGCGAAGAGAGAATCTAGGTATGTTTCTGCTATACCTGACTCTTCCCTACCTAAGTACTGATTTACGCTGTTCTCGGTCCTTAATAAACCTACTCTTTCATACATTCGTTCCAGGGTCGAGCCAAGGGACTTTGTGACGTAGAGATCATTCTGTGAATAATGCAGTACGATGAAAGGTAACTGTAAAAGTAGCATGATTCTCTTATCAGCAAAATGGAAGAAGTCTGGGCAGCGATACGAATTGTCCCGCCCGTTGAGTGCTGGAAAGAGATGTGCGCGGCAGCCGTGCAAGCATGGCTTCGTGTGCCACCAAACTTAAAAAACACCACAGAAAACAACTACATTACCTAACACTTCACCCTCCACATAAGCCAAGCTACAATATCTTAGATTCCGGCTACCTCTCTGTCAGATCATATCGCGTTCGCCTCCACTAGGTTCCAGGTTTACCTCAGTAGCCTCTCTCATGGTCTTTACACATGAATTATACCCCTTTCCCCTTCCAATGCAGGTATATACAGACCAAGCGTAAATGCTAGTACTGCGACTCAAGTTCGCATTTAAGCAAATACCTCCCATAGGTAGTGATAGTGTCTTCACACCCACGTCCTTGTGTGCCACTAGAGGTGCCGTGTGTGATAACTTCACATCGAAACCCATATGCATATCTAACCCTAACCCTCTCCGAGCTGTAGGCGGTTGTTATCGTTATGTTTCCCGCTTACCTGACCAATCTAATCGTTGTCCTTGCGATCACCCTTCGCTCCAGCTCCGCATGGAGGGGCTCTGGGCGCTCCGTGCAACAACCCCGCCGAGTTGGGGGTGGCACATGGTGGCTGAAGGACTACGATTGCCGATCAATAATACGTCTGCGGCGTCGGTGTCGCAACCCCAAGCTCCATGCACCGGAGATTTCCAAACCAGACTTGAACCAATCATATCTCACCCCCCCCCCCCCCCCCCCACACCCTGGTCATTAATCGACTTCAACAAGCCAATGCAGTGATAAACAGCGAGCTTCACTACCTTTACTCACTACTCCTCTTACAGACTTTTTTTTTGGCGTCATACGAAGCTGTGGCCGTGCTGCACGGCCGCCACTTACATCTTTTCAGTGCCTCCTACCCACACAGCAGCTCGAGCGAGTGCTGCAAGGTAACCCACAACTAGCTGCATCACGCACCATATCGACACCTATGGTGATGGAGACAAAGAACTCTCTACGGCGGATAGCTTCCTGCATTGCTGGGTCTGCCATCTGTCCCCCAGTAGGTGAAGATGCATTCGACACCGAAACTGCATCCGTCGGTGACGGTGGGAATGGGACTCGGACGGAGACCTCGTTAACAGAGGTCGTGAATTTGAAGGTCTTTCCTCTGGCGTTGGCCGATGGGCATGCGTCTGTGCCGAAGGAATCGGTAATTCTGCAGGAATTCCGCCCAAAGAGTGTTGAAGCCATCGACCATGTTGCACTTCGGGTTCATCTGAAGGAAGAAGAGGGTGGGAAGCACGTCGTCGCTCGCCTGATGTCCAGTGCGAAGGACCCTATCACCATCAAGGTCGACGAAAACAGCTTCATCAAGTCTGCGGATGCGAAGCACACTGGACGGTACCTGTTGGAGTGCATCAACATACTCAACGCTGCTAACATCGGCATCGAATTCAAGTACGTTGCGCCAGATCAAGCGGCCAACTTTACCGTCGCCTACAAGCCATTCGCACCGGGCGAGACGCCAAACAACAGGGACATCTTGGCACGCGCTTTCCTCCCTGGCGACGGAAAGTCGGTGATCTACGTCTACGCCCTCGCATTTGAGGGCGAGCACCGCGAACGCCTCGCCCACAACCTTTGCCACGAGCTCGGACACACACTCGGAATGCGACACTCGAAGGCCGACCAGTACGAGAAGAAGCTCCCGTCTGTTTGTTTCCCCCCGACTCGGACAACAAACACTCTATCATGTACCATTACGATGGTTTGGATGACTTGGAGCTCACTCGGACGGATGTGGAGGAGCTCAAGGCCTTTCATGCCTTGCCCGAGGGGGAGTGTATCGACGGCTTCCCGATCAAGAATTTTGCTCCGAGCCCTCCTGCTTAGAGATGTGTTGGGGTTATTGGATTTATGAGGCTGATGTGTGAGCCAACCTGGCGGAAATACTTGGATGGGAACGAAATCGGTACCAAATTGTACGCAATGTCGGAGAAATCAAAACAGAGGTCGGCGTTATAGAGAGCGAGACACAGAAACGGCTGCAGCGAAAAGGAATGTTTTTGAATGGTAGCAATGCCACCTACTTGCTTGCTTGAGTGAACCCATCTCTTGAATCCGTATTCTGTGCTTGTAATTAGCAGCCAATTCATCCCCCCTTTTAAGCTCCACGCCATGCAACCGCCAGTCCCGTTTTCCACTCCACCACCACCACCACATCTACGTACCCAGTCAAACATCATACCGATCACTAACATCCCTCACCGGCCTATACACAAACCCCTCAAACCTCGCCTCCCTCGCCGTCCCGTTCAAATCCGAGCACGCAACCCCCACAAACGCCCCCGTAAAGCTCCCATGCGCCTGATGCCCCCCGCACTCATCGCTCACAATGCTCGCATCCAACACCGGCCCCACCTCCTTCCACCCCCCCTCTCCCTCTAGGGCATAATAAAACTGCAACGCCCTCCCCCTAACCGAAACCTTCAACTTCACCTTGCCCTCCCGCGGAAGCGACACCGGCTCCAGCAGACGCTGCGCATTCAGCCCGCCCAGCGGCCACGACGCCTCGCTCGCCTGGATGAGCAGCTCGCGCTGCCCGTCGCTGTGCGCGGAGACGGTAAGATAGAAAAAGTTGAAGCGGCAGTAGTACGCCGTCAAACCGGCAAACTGGCGCTCATCCTCAGGTTGGAAATCAACGGTAGTTTCGGCGTCGTAGGAAAAGTGCTCCTGCCGTCGCGCGACGAGCGCCTGTTCGAACCACGAGCCGGGGCTTTCGCGGCCGATCAGAGTCAAGACGCCGTCGGAGGGGTCGGTGCGGAAGATGCGGGCCGTGTCCGGGGTGCGGAGCCACTGGAAGTCGATGGGGAGGTCGGGGCCGGAGAAGGTGTAGGATTTGGGGGCCCAGTAGGGGGTTTCGTCGCGCGCGGCGGGGAGGTCGACGTGGAGGGAGGGGACGGGGCCGTTTTTGATGTAGAGCCAGTCGTCGGAGGGGGACCAGTAGGCTTCTTGGATGGCGGTCTCGCGGCCGAGGACGCAGCGGCGGAGTTGCGTGGTGGGGCGGCCGGTGAGGTGGACGAGGTAGGTGCGGCCGTCGGGGGTGTCGACGAGGTCGCCGTGGCCGGCGCGCTGGAGGGCGGCGAGGGGGTGGTCTTTGGATGTGAGGATGTGTTTTTGGGGGTGGACTTCGTAAGGGCCCCAGATGGAGCGGGAGCGGCAGAAGGTCACGGCGTGGTCGTAGCCGGTGCCGCCCTCGGCGGTCAGGAGGTAGTACCACCCGTTGCGTTTGTAGACGTGGGGACCCTCGACGAGGGCTAGGTCGGTGCCGGCAAAGATGTTCTTGCGGGGTCCGACGAGTTTGCCCTGCACGGGATCAAATTCCTGGCACGCGATCCCCGCGAAGGCGTGGGGGCGCTTGCGATGGTCCCAGAGCATATTGACAAAGTACTTCTTGCCGTCGTCATCGTGGAAGAGGGACGGGTCGAAGCCGGATGAGTTGGTGTAGATGGGGTCAGACCAGGGGCCGGTGATGGAGTCGGCCGTGACGATGTAGTTGTGGGTGTCCTTGAAGGAGCCGTCCTTGCGCTTGACATCGGTGTAGACGAGGTAGAACTTGTTGCCGTCATGAGTGAGACACGGGGCCCACACGCCGCAGCTATCCGGGTCGCCGCGCATATCGAGCTGGGCAGCGCGGGACAGCGGGCGGGTGATGAGGGTCCAGTTGGCGAGGTCGGTGGAATGGTGGATTTGGACGCCGGGGTACCACTCGAAGGTGGAAGTGGCGATGTAGTAGTCGGCCCCGACCCGGAGGATGGACGGATCGGCGTTGAAGCCGGGGAGGATCGGGTTGCGTACCAGCGGCATCTTGATATTGACTCTTGATATTTGGCTGTGATGTGGTGATCGCTTCGGTCGCTTCAGCACGACGGCCGGCGCAGGTTTTAATGCTTCGGGGGTTTGAGGGGAAAGAGGAGCTCCGCATTTAGCCGGCGCAATTGGAGGCGATGCGGGGTGGGTCCAGCCGGGTGTCGGAGCCCGCCGGGGCACCGAGTGCCAATGCCAGCATGTCAAACGGAAGAGAAAAAGACATGCGGATGCAGCGGAAGCCCTTGCGGTCCTTCCAATTAACCTCCTCGTGTCGCTCAGGAAGGCATAATGGGTTTTGGAAGTCGCACAGTTGCTGTTGTCATTGGGTTGTGGCGTCACCGGTGCCCCCACATGCCCCACTCGACCGCGTGGTCGGGTGCGGGGAACGCCAGGATGAAACAGATCCAACGACGTCCCGTCAACAACGGCCCGTTGGTATTCGACCGAGCCAGCCCTTTCGCCTCAATGCACCGAGCGAGCCGATGAGGCGACGGACCGTGGTCTTTTGCTCTTGCCATGTCTCCAGGCCCGGATCGGTCGCCCGGTGTCGAGTACCAGCCTTTGGCAGTCGACGACACCGATGGAAAGGATGGGCCCACAAATGAGTCCCCGCCGGATCTTCCCATCGCGGACACGGGTGACGATGATGTCGAAGAACACGAGAGCGAGAGAGTCAGTCTGACTGAAGCAGATGTGCGTTCCGTTCTCTCCACTCCGAACCCGATTCGGGACTGACACTCTCACCAGAGTAAACGCATTCTCCGGAAAACGGACAAGGTCATCCTCACGATTCTAGTCTGGGTCTACCTACTCCAGGTATGTTCGGCCATTCTTCTTGACCCCATCACGCAAACTGAGACAGTGTCCAGATTCTCGACAAAACCATCCTTGGATACAGCGCCATCTTTGGCCTGCGAGAAGACACCAACCTCACAGGAAATCAGTACTCCTGGGTCGGCTCCATCGCTCCCATAGCCCAGCTGCTATGGCAACCTTTTTCGTCGATTCTGATTGTGAAGGTGCCCCATCGCATTCTCATGCCGGTGTTGGTGTTTGGCTGGGGACTTGCCCAAACTCTCACCCCAGCCTGTCAGACATTCAGAGGGCTCCTCGTGAATCGATTCTTTTTGGGAATCTTCGAAGCCGGATGTTTACCTCTCTTCTCCATCATCACTGGCCAATGGTACCGGCGGGCTGAGCAACCGATAAGGGTAGCAGCATGGTATGGTACGAACGGGTTGGCAACCATCATCGCAGCGTTGCTGGCATACGGACTGGGGAGCATCCGCCACGGGGTGCTGAAAACCTGGCAGGTGTACGTCCTCACATCCTCATCCATCAGCATCACGATCAAAACACTCACAGAATCCCAGACTCTTCCTGGGCACCGGCCTCCTCACCCTCGCAACCGCCCCCCTGATCTACCTCTACCTCCCCACCTCCCCCTCCACCGCCCCCTTCCTCACCCCCCACGAACGCCTCCAAGCAACCGAGCGCCTCCGCGCCAACCAATCCGGCCCCGTCTCCTCCTCATCCCCCCTCAAACCCCACCAGATCCGAGAAACCTTCCTCGACCCAAAAACCTACCTCTTCGCCGCCATGTCCCTCGCCAACAACCTCGGCGCCCAAGTGACAAACACCTTCGGCCCCCTCATCCTCTCGGGCTTCGGCGGACACTCCCAACTCACCACCACCCTCCTCAACATCCCCTTCGGCGCCATCCAGTACCTCGTCATCCTCGCCGTGGCCTACACCAGCTTCAAGCTCCGCACTAAGTCCCTCTCCCTCCTCGCCATTTTAGCCCCCATCCTCACCGGCCTGGCCATCCTATACCTCTCCCCCAGGCAAGGCCACACCACCCAACTATTAACGGGGTATTACCTTCTCGCTTTCATCTTTGGCGGAAACACACTTATTGTCTCGTGGATCCTCGCCAACACCGCCGGCCAGACGAAAAGAAGCGTCATGATGGCCATGTACAACGCTGCGTCCTCGGCGGGGAACATCATCGGGCCTCTCCTCTTCGACGCCAAGGACGCCCCGGCTTACCTCCCCGGCTTGCGCGCCACGCTGGGCGTGTTTGTGGGGATGGTGGTTTGCGTGGTGCTGTGCGCGGTGGAGGTGAAGAGGTTGAATTGGGAGAAGGGGAGGAGGAGGGTGGAGCGGGGTGGGCAGAGGGTGTTGAGGGATTGGTCGATGGAGGAGAGGTATGGGGATATCGGGGAGGGGAATGCAGGGGGGGTGTTAGGGAGCAGGGCGTTTGAGGATTTGACGGATGGGGAGAATGAGGAGTTTGTTTATGTTTATTGAGGGGGGTTGAGGGGTTTGAGGGAGTTGTAGGGGGTGGTAATTCTGAAGGTGATAAGGGGTAGTAGATGATTGGGTACGCTCTGAAGAGCTGCAGTTCAAGTTGAGCTTGGAGGTTGGTTGCTGAATCCAGCCCCTTTGCAGTTGTCGCGTCTCCTTTGGGTTGCTCAAGAATGGAATCCCGATTGTTCGTTTGTGGTGTGTGGACTGTGGAGGCGGGGCGGCCCCGCATCAACGGCGCCTGAACGAAATCGCGGTGCCCACCCACTTCAGACGTGGCCAAAACATGGGGAGGTAAACTCCGGCAAATCTTTCTATTGCCGCATGTTACACCAAAAATTTGGCTCTCTCGTGAACTTCGAGCTGTCGCGGCGGCAGTTGAAGTTCTCAGCGCGATTGATCTGGACAGATTGCTTGGAGTTCGTGGAAAGGGCCGGCTTGGCCAGATTAGCTGCAGCGGTCTGGAAAGTCTGGAAGCTTGGCTCCGCAGCGCACAGACCAGTTTAGAACCCCACGGTGTAACCTCGGGGCCGTCATTCAGGTTTTTGTTCCGAACAAAACACAAAGAAAGCTGCGGTGTGTTGACAATTCGATGTCAGCATCAACAGCAGCGCACAAGTTGCGTATTTGACGATCCATAATTCTCCCAACGGCCATTCGCAATCTGCGCATTTTGCCGTGTTTGTGTGCAGAGGCAGCAATTACCGGCGGCCAAGCCCCTGTCGTCGCAAAATTACGTTATCGCGTCCGGAGCCAAGCCTAGGCCCACTCCGACCCAATGCGTCAGCTCAGGGGAAGGAAGGGGCTCCAGGGAGGCCATCGTGGCTGCCCGCTGAGGTGCCCTAATCTGGCCGTGGCCACCGACAACGCCGGAAAAAAAAGCTGAGCCCAGCGCCATGAACTCTGGACAATAACCCGGCAGAAATGGGACGAGAAGACGCCCGCGCCTTGGTGCGCGAAACCGACCGCGACCGCGACAACGAGCACGACCTCGACGATGACTCGGATGGCGATCTCGACCTCGACTACAGCCCGGAGGCGGCTCTCTACAAGCCTACCGACAACATCTCGCTCGGCCTGCGAGGGCGCCGGTCTCCGCTTCCCGGCGCCCAGCCTGCCGAGCTGCCGGAGGAGGCCGTCATGCCGGTCTACGTGACGATCCACAGGATACGACGGCTTGTCATGGCCGCTGTTGGTCAGACTCTTCTCTTCCTCTGGCTTGCGGTTGATGCTAACACTGGTGGTTCGCAGACGAACCATATACCCTCGATCAGCTCCGCGCGCCGCGCATGAACATCCAGCTCGTCCGACCCCTCGTAGACCGCCTCTATAACCCCGACGACCTCTCGACGGTCTACTGTCTGCTCGCGAACCGCGTCCAGTTTCTCCGATCGCAAGAGGAGACGCTCCAACAGACGGTGAACATCGCCCGTGCCATCGTCTGCGAGCTTGTCGCGACTCGGATCCTCCGCCGCTTCCACGAAGACAACCCCGGCCGCCCCGGTCTGCTGCTCCTTGCAAACATCCTTGTCTCCGGCTTCGATGCTTTTGATGCCGCGCCCGAGGCCGTCAAACGCCAGAGCCGCGCCCAGAAATGGCATGCGCAAGAGCGTGGCGGCCACGAGCGCAAGCTGATTGCGCTCGAGCTCGCGATCCTGTCAGAGAGCAAGATATTGATCGGGTCCATCGCCTGCCAGCGCGTCGTCGATGCCGTGCACCGCGGCCAGGTCGTTTACACCCCGCTGTCTCTCGTCGACATCCTCCCCGACCACTACAAACACCACCCGGTCTCCCTGTATGAGCCCCGCCGGGCCGCCATCCTCAACCACCGACGTCTCATTGTTCCCCAGCTGCGCAACTTGATCGAGCTCGTCCACTTTGCCATTCTCCTGGCCCTCTACGTTCTCACCATGACATACTGCAACCGTTCAGAGGGGGGCACGCGAAGCATGGGCATCTACGAGATCACCTTCTCCATCTTCACCGGTGGCTGGGTCTTGGAGCAGTTCGCCGCCATCATCGAGCACGGCTGGGAGGTCCACGCCCAGAACCTGTGGAGTTTCTTGGACATCACCTTCATCTTTATCTACGGCCTTTACGGCGTCATTCGCGTCATCGAGCTTCTCATCGGCGTCGACGTCAACTACGCCCTCCCCATCCTCTGCACTGCCGCGCCAATCCTCCTCACCCGCATCGCCTTCAACATGATGCCCGACAACATCGTCTTCATCGCCCTCCACGCCATGATGCGCGACTTCACCCGCCTCACCTTCATCGCCATCTGGTGCTTCACCGGCTTCCTGCTCGGCCTCCTCTGGCTCATGCGCACCGCCTTCACCTCCGACGCCGCCTGGGACGCCACCGCCGGCCCCTCGTGGGCCACCATCGGCAAGTGGCTCCTCTGGATCTGGTTCGGCCTCGACGGCACCGGCATCGAGCGCACCGCCGAGTTCCACACCTACCTCGGCCCCGCCCTCGCCGTGACCTTCGCCTTCCTCGGCAACACCCTGTTCCTGACCATCCTCGTCGCCATCCTCACAAACACCTTTTCCAAAATCATGAACAACGCCGCCACCGAGGTGCAGTTCCGCCGCGCCGTGCTCACCTTCCAGGCCGTCAAGTCCGACTCCATCTTTGCCTACCCGCCCCCCTTCAACATGATCGCCCTGCTCTTCATGCTGCCTCTGCGCCTCTCCCTCGGCCCCGCCACGTTTCACAACATCAACGTCGCTGTCATCCGCACCGTCAACGCGCCCGTGCTGCTGCTCATCGCCCTCTACGAGCGCCGTCGCGTCTGGACGAGGGGTATGCCTACGGTGCGCGGGCGCGGGTGGACGCACTTTGGGCTCAGTCCGTATGGGGACATCCAGCTCGTGTTTGCGGAGCCGCCGCCCGAGGTGCTGGATCAGCTGGAGAAGTTGGACCATTTGGATATGACGGCGCATATTGACATTAGCGGGGGCAGGAAGAGTCGGGATTTGGACGCTGAGAGTACGGGGAGTTTTGTGAGGAGGAGGAAGCAGAGTGATGGGAGTGTGAGGAGTACGAGGGTGTATTGATTGTGTGTATGGTGTGGTTTCTGCCCGGTGTTTGGGTTTGGGTGTAGAGTGTTTGGGTTGGTGTAGAGTGTTTGGTTTGGGTGTTTGGGGTGTAATGTTTTGCTTGATCATTGGTGTTTGGAGTGTGGGTGTTGGTTTGGTCAAGATGGGTATTGCTTGCTACAGTTGCTACAGCATATTTGCTTTGTTTACACACTGGATAGATAGAGGGGCTGGGGGTAAAGAATGGATACCTATTTTATGGTTTGCTGCTGTGGTGTGGTGTGGTGTTTGGTTGGGTTGGGGTGAGTTTGGCGACGGCATGATGCTCGCCTGGAAAGTGATGATGTTGGTGATCGTAAGGTACGCAACATTGAAAGCAGGCCTGCTTGCTCCACTTGACCAGGGCTCTCAAAGACCGCGTCCTAGATATAAAAGGGTCGCCCGCAGGCCCAGGAGGTCAGTTCCTGTGCCGCATCTCACTACCAGATGGCTCGCGTTTGTCAAAGAACGTGATATGCGGTCATGGGAGCCCATTCCGTTGGAAGGCCAGGTCAGACCATTTGACTGGGTGGTTGGAGCAGCATTCCCGGGCACCAAGGAAGCTGGCCGGATATTGACGGCTTCTCTGGCCTGCTCCTCTCGTTCAGTTGTTCGTGTCGTGCTCCTCTTGCTAAGACGTCGGTGCCGTGCTGTCCATCCGCCGGTAAGGTGAAGCACATTTCTCTTTCTTCTGGCACATTTGTCTGCCCCGAGCACCGAAACTACATTGACATCGCTTTGAGCATTTCGCGTGTGGGAGCTTTCTGTTTGTTCTCGGCTTTAACCATTTCGCCATCGTTGCCATTTCGTTTGGAGGGACTGGCCAGTTGGCCACCTTTACGACCGTGTGTATTCGCGTGCCTGCCCTGCCCGTGTCTTCAACAGCTGGAGACCTCGGGCTGTTCGGACAGATTGACAGGATTCGGTCCCGATAGTGGATTATGACCCAAAACCGCAAAAGATGGGGGTCGGTTGGACAACGGAGATGGCGGGATTCCGACTCCAGTGAGGTCCCTTCTGGCAGAGCTCGTGCCAGCAGCGGGCTTGGCGGAGGTTTACCGCTTGGGAGTTGGGAAGAGCCTCATAACCGCCTCGTGTGGGGCCAATGAAAACCTCTGCGGGTGCCGTGTGAGCCTCCGAGATGCCGAATGGGAAGGCACGAGTTGTCTTCGAGCAGACCTGGACGGAGATCCGTTCGGCGGTGAGGACTGATCTCGTCTATTTATTCCTGCCTGCTCTTTTCTGCAAGTCGCATTCTCCTCCTCCATCCTTCAGCTTCCCAATCTTTGCCCGGCCAAATTTATTCCAAGAATCTCCCACAAGATCTCGTACCATCCAACAAGCACAGCCGCTTCCTTGATTGGCGCCATTCCCTGTTGCCAGGATGAAGCTCTCCATCGCGATCGCCGCCGGCTCTCTTGCCGCCACATCCGCCTACGTTGCCGCCAATCCAAACAACGGCCACCACCTCTTGGATCCCGGGCCTGTCATTGAGCCCACAGGCACAAAGTTTCCATTTTCGGGTCCCATCAAGAGATACCACAACCCCATGCCCCACCGCAAGTCAACCGTGACGTCTATGGTCACGGCCCTCCCCGACCCAAGCATCACCCCCATTCCCGTCAACAAGTCGACGTCCACGGTCAAGGCTCAGCCCAACCCACACATCACCCCAATCATCCTCGCCGACGGCCTTCTCCCCCATGGTGAGGGTGGCGCTCTCGACCCCACTCCAATCTTCACCCTCCCCAAGACAGCGGTTCTCGACAGGCCCCCCGCCTCAATCACCATCAAGCTCGTCAACTCCGCCGGCGTCGACCTCACCACGTCGGTCAATCACAATGTCGGTTCCCCCGGATTCATCACCGGCGACCCCGCTAGCGGCACTCTGGCCAAGAGCGCAACCGCCACAATGATCGCCCCGACCGGCTGGGGCGGACAAATCGCCTTCAACAAGGCCGGCAAGAAGATCCAAGGCGACGAGGGTGTTGTCGAAGGCTCGTTTGGGATCCAAGAGAACGTCACCAAGGAATTCGCAGTCCTTGACATTGACGTCTCCTTCGTCAATGGCTTCACTCTGCCCATCATGTGCTACTGCGGCGATGGCGGCGGCACATATCTCAGCGGATGCGACGTGGATCTCTGGAAGAAGGGGACTTGTCCAGATGAGTACGACAACGGTCAGGGCAGTTGCAGGAATCCGAGGCGGGATGATGGGATTCAGAGCCCGATCCCGTTTATGAAGGAATGCGAGGGTAGGGGGTACACGTATGTGAAGGATCATGCGGCAGACTCGAATGGCGAGTGTCAGAAGGGTATTGTCACTTGCAATATTTTGTCGGGATTTCATTCGTGAGTGAGGGTGGTTGTTGGGATTGGAAGCGAGAACGGAATAGATGTTGATGAGGTGGGAGACGCTTGGAGGGCGGGATATGAAACGAGGTAGAGCTATATTCGTGGTGGCATGAATCTTTCACTCCACGTTTTTTTTTTCGTTGCAGACGTCAAATGAACCATCTTGCACTTCCTTCAAGTTTCTCTTCTCCGTTGAGCCCTTGGATTTTGTCAATTCTTTCGAGATCATGCTGGTTGCCTTTGTTTTCACAGTCCGTTCAAGTTTCCGTTTGGGATGGGGAGGGAGGAGGGGGCGAGCGGTTTCAAGAGGACACCCGCAACGAAGTTGGTTGGGCTGAAATCCTCTCCTCAGCCGGATGAGTGTCGTCGATGGGAAGTTTAGTGCGCGAGTTGGGGTTGTGAGAGATCATTCACCCCAACCTGGCCGTTCAAGCCCACCTCGGCTTGTCAGGCTGCCCCAAGATATGGTCAACAATTCACCTCCCAAGTTTCGTCTGAGAAAGTCGTTATGCCGTCCATCACAACCAGGCTCGCCTAAAGTCACTCGCCATGGAATTGGGAACTCTCGTTGGCGTATTGTCTCTTCAAGGTTGAGATGAAGTCCCTGGTGGGGGTTTCAAGGGTGAATGGCCTCACCAAGCCTGCTGTTGAGACTGTTGACTGAGATCTGGCCCCATTGTCGAGGATGAATCTCTGCGATTCACTCAAGGTTGTTGAATCTTAGCGCCGTTTCTGGAAGAAGATCAGATGGGCCTTGGATATATATTACTGGCATATCCTCTCTAGAATTTCTTCTTCCTTTTTACACGACATCCTGCTTTCACATCACAAGCAACCAAGCCCTTACTCACTTCACAAAACACATCCACACCCCTATCTCACACCCTACAACCTTACCATCCACAAACCACACAACACGGTTACCAGGAAACCGACCAAGATGCAGCTATTTTTCAGCATCGTCACCATCGACGCAGCCATGGGCTTGGCCCAGGCTGCAGCGGTATTGCCCGGCGGGACAGCCAAGCCCACCCATATACTCGCTGCCCGCCAGACAGCCTCGACAACTCTCACGGCCCTCACCGTGCGCATCACCAACAAAGCCGGTGTCGACCTTTGGACCAGACACGACGGTACTCTTGGCCAAGGTTCGGGAACCATGGCCGTTGACGCCTCCGACACCAACATCATCACCGCCGGCCACGGGGCGATCTTCGTCAACCGACATGACCACAAAGTCAAAACCGACAACGAGAGTCAGGTGGAGTTCAACTTTGGCCCTGAGGACGGAAAAGAAAAGGAGGGAAGCAAGCCCGTTCTGGATGTCTCCTACGTCGCTGGGTTCACCTACCCCATCGACTGCCTTTGCTCCGGTCCCGGTACCGGATCCGGATGCTCGATTGATCTCTGGGCCCAAGGAAACGAGTGCCCGCTGCCAGACGACCACCTCGGCTGTGACAACCCCAAGCAGGGAGCGGGGGATGGCGATAAAGATCCCCACCCATTCTTCCGCCCCTATCTTGGAAAGGCATACGTGGTCCCGGGTGATCATTCGGGTCTGTCGAACAACTTGTGCCCCAGTGCGACTTTCGACTGCACGGTCTATGGCAATAACAAGGGGGATGCGCCCAAATCTGGTTGATGGGAGTCAGAGTCTCAGGGATCGTGAGAAACGAGGTGAAGGGGGATGGATAAGGCGCTGGGCGTCTAGTGGGAAGTTAGCTGGGCTGGGACCTGGGCCGGGGTTCTAGATGAGATCTCTTCTTAGAGGGGTAGAGCAGTGACATGATAACAAAGTTGCTGTCATGAAATTTGAGCGCACACGTGGCTGCTTGGAGACTTCTTCCTTGAGATCCCCTAAAGTATCGTCTGCCTTTTTCTTCACCATGAGCTTGCACAAGTCTACATTCTGGGAAATACTGGTGCTCCATTGTCTCTCGGTCACGCATCCGGTTGCGCTTGATGCTGAGCGCGCTGTATTTCTGCCAAATTCTCCATTTCTTTTGACGTCGTTGGAGTGCCGGGGTGGGGTCCAACCTGGCCAGCTCGGCTTCAAACACACAATTGTGCACGCCCGTTTGACAGCCTTACATTTAGCTAGACACTCAAACCGGGGATGGGCAACGACAAACGACACTCAGCTGTGGTTTCACATAAACCCATGTAGTGTTCACGCAGTCGTGTATCCCAAGCCAAGTGTGCAAACGGTCACGTCTTATTGGGCGGACTTCGCCGGCTTGTAAAGTTAATACCCTTAACGGCTGGTCAGTTTGTTGCTCAGATGCCAACTCAGTCACAGACAACAATACGCGCGTTTGTCAAGCTCGGCTTGGCCAGACCCTCAACAACAGCAGTTTTCGTTCCGAATATTTCATCTTGTCCTTGTCGGCCCCGAGATTCACTGAACGAAAGAGATGAGAATACCGATGCTGCAAAACAGGTTCCTATCGGCTTAAGGGTCCGAGCTCCCATAAGAAGTACAAGACCCGAATTCGGGGCACAGGAGCCATGCTCTCGGGACTCTAGGCCCACGGACACATCTGTTGGGTCTGCTAGCCGATTTCCATCTCTGATACACTCACCTAGGCTGGGAACTGCGCCCATTCATCGACTGGAATTTTGGGCGTCTCTTTAGGAAGACAGGAGACGATTTCTGGGTATATATTGTCGGCAGATCACTCCTGAAATTCTTACATCTTCAAACCTCACATTATCCGGGCCAGGTTCTGCAACTTAGGCTTGCTCCCCCTCTTGCGTCCTTTTATAGTCAACATCATCTTCCAACAATCTGTCGCTCTTATACCTCCTTATCTTCGCCTAACTCTACATCACATTCATCAACATTGCAATTTCGTCTCCCGCCAAGATGCAATTCTCCCTCAGAATCATCGCCATGGCGGCCATCATGGCTGCCTCCCACACCAGCGCAACCCCTGTCCAGACTTCTCTCCCCACCATCCCCCGGGACGCCGCGCCGGCCGCTATCTCCCTCATGACCGTCAAGCTCACCAACAGCGCCGGCGTCGACCTCTACACTGAACACGTCCCCATCCTCTGGCACCCCCGTAACGGCCATCAGCGGCGGAGGCCAAGGAATTCTCAAGAGCGGCGCCACCGGCACCTACGTCCTTAAGCCGGGCTACCACGGCACAGTATTCGTCAACAGCCACGACTTCAACACGGGCAACAAGGGCTCCGAAAGCCAAGTCGAGACCAACTTCGGACCAGAGGAAGGCAAGACCGAGAATAAAGTCACTATTGACGTCTCGTGCGTCGTAGGCTTCACCTACCCGATTGTCTGCAACTGCGAGGGCGGAGCCAAGGTGTCGGGATGCTCGACCAACCTGTGGGACGCCGAGTGCCCGAAGGACGATCACGACAAGGCCATCAACGCTTGTCGTAATCCCCACCGCAACGGCCCGAAGGAGGCTGCGCCCTTCTTTTCTCGTTGTGCTGGACAGGCGTACACCTTTCCGCAGGATAGCGCTGCTGTTTCGCATGACCTTTGCGGAACGGGCGAGTTTCATTGTTATGTTGGGTCCAATGGCAAGGGTGATAAAGCCTACCTAGGTTTTGAGAGGGGGGCTGTCGGGTAGATCTTGGCAGGCAGGTTGGAGTGAAGATAGGGATAATCAGCTGCGCTGAGGATAGATGATTTCGAGTAACGTTCACTTCCAAAGAGTTATTTACATTTAACAAACGCATTTACTTCCTGCCGCCAGTCTTGACGCTTTTGCCCCAGATAACATCCGGACCGTCAGGCTCTCTCCTCTCCTTGGTCCATCGGTGTCCCTCCTCCGACCCATCCAGATCACTCATAGTGTAGACCAAGTCACGCTTTCTTTTGTCGTCTTCGAAACGGGCCTTGAGGCGGTGGCTGTCCTCGAGGGGAGCCGTAGCTCGTGCGGAGTTCGTCTGATCCCTCGATTCGATAGGCGCAGGGTGCGACATGGGGATGAGCTGGCTGGCTCTGAGGCTGTTGGTTTCCGCAAGTGGAGCAGCGAAAGTTAACGCAAGTGAGCAAGAAGTGAGCAAAAGGTTGATTTTGAGCTTCATTATGTGTCTTGCTCTGTGGTTGTGTCGATGTCGAATTGGTGGATGGCGAGTTCCAGAGCGATAGCAAAATCTCGAATTGAGAAGAAAAGAAGTAGGACATGAGGGGTAGAAATGAAGTAAAGGCCAATCCGTTGCTTTTTATACTCAGCATTGCTCACCTCAACATGCTTGTACCGCTTCATTAAGCTGAAGCATCTTGTCTGCGATGGCTGTGGGAAAGCGGCGCAGCTCGGTTTCATTATCCGTTTGTTGTCGAGATGCTGACACCATTGCCAAACCTTGGATTGATGGAACAGTTGGTGGTTCTTGCCAATGGATTTCATGCGACCCTGGCTCGACCAGTGACACCCCCCTGATCGCTGGACCGCACACTGTGGCACAGGTATCTCGTCTATTTCGCGCCGCACGCTAATGCACTCCTTAACAACAGAACGACCCTTGCAACTCTGGGGTATTTTGTTTGGTATTAATGTAGGATCATTGCGAAAGCTTTAGGATGCCCTGGGAAAGCGTTGAGAGTTGGCAATCACCGGGACTGTGGGACATCGAGTTTTTTTTTTCGAAATCACTGTGCTCCTTCGGGGCCAGTGTATCTACACTCATGATTCAAACAGTGACAAGTTCCTACCAGCGGGCATTTACATAGCCGCAATGCCCGATACCGAGATTCTATTTGATGCAAGCCCTTTTTGTTGAGATGCCCGTTTTCTTTGTTTTGCGGGGGTCGTTGGTGACGGCCCTTCATGGGGACGGGGGGTCAGCCAATGAGAAGCGAGGACTTACAACGCTGACTGACAAAGCAGCTCCGACACACTATGTGGTAATGATTTATTGCTTCCCATTTTCTCCCTTACACACTATGGCTGACTGCCAATAATTTCATCGACCCCCTAACTATCCTTCGACTCATTGATTCTTGTATCTGGAAGGAATTTGTCTTGACAGCATCACGGAAAAGTCAGGGTCTGTTTGGGTCTCTGCCACGGGCATGGAGAACCAGAACGTGATTCCCATTAGCAATAGCTCATCTCATGGAGTTTGTAGCCCGGCGTGAATAATTCCACTGGGAAGTTAACCGGGCTAGAAATACACATAAAGATAGTCATACCTGTTTCCTGGTCTCCGTCGTGGTGTTTTCATGTCATGGCGCCAAATTCCATCAATTGTAATGGAAGGGGCATGCGGCTCTATGGAGATGAATCTCCCTTCACGTTCGCATCAATAAGGGCCGTCTGGGGAGCGAAAGCGTAGAAACTTGTTAAGGCAAGGCATTGCATATCACCGCAAAAAACCGAGGTCCAAGAATTCACCACTACAAGCCGCTGGCATATGGTGAAGGCGATTCACGGCACGAAGACGCACAGCATCCCACTCACCGATGAATTCCTCTTCACTCCGTCTCCGAACGGGCATATTTGGTTCATCCGAACTAGTGCCTTTGTATATCAAAACTTGCACCGGGGTGAATTCGGAGCAGGCATTGACTCAACTAGGTGGGTTGCAAGGGAAGGCTGCTCTGTGATGAGGTGAATGAGGTTGTCCAGGAATGTATATATTCAGGTCCTCCTCCATCTTCAACTTCTCTACTTCTTCCACTCCTTACCTCATCTGATCATATAATTGATCTCGAGATGCTGAGCTTTCTCGTCCTCTGAGAGGACAGGTATCGCAACGGGCTTTTTAGGAGCCATGTTGAAGGCGTTGATACTGGTGATGTGGTTATGGGTTGGAAGGCTTAGAGGGATGATGAGTAGCACTGTTGTGTGCGATAAGGGCCTTTTTATCTCTGGCCATTTGCCAGATCGATTAAGGTTCGGCTCGGTCATCCTCGGAAGTGAGTCGTCGCCGTATAACTGGGTTTGCCGAAACTTTGTGGCTTGTTGAAGGTTAGGTTTTTTGTTTGCCGGTGACGGGGTGGTGTGCCATTGATTTCTGTGGCATTTTAGACTTTTTGTGGCATAACGAAGCTGTGGCTGCGCGGCCGCCACTCACATCTTTTCAGTACTCCTTACCTCATCACACTCTTAATACATCACCTCCATTAACATACTTCCTCAACCTCCTCTCCTCTTCCCATCATCCCTCATAACAACAATCCACTCTCACGTCGACGTCACCAACAAGATGCTCTTCCGATCCTTCATCACCGCCCTCGCGGCAACCCTCAGCCTCGCAAGCGCCATCGTCCTCCCCCCCAGCATCTCCGACAAAACAATACTCACCTCCATTGCCTCCATCGTCGCCCCAACCGGCTACAAATCCTCCATCTTCATCTGGCACCACGGCAACAGATCCACGGGCGTCGAATCCCAAATCGAATTCTCCTTCATGGTCCAGGCCAACACCGGCGTCGACTTTGCGCTCGTCGCCACGGACGTGTCGTACGTGGCGGGGTTCACCTACCCCGTCGTCTGCTCCTGCGAAGCCACCGGTGCGAGGCTCAGCGGGTGCGATGTCAACCTCTGGGTTGGGGGCGCGTGTCCGATGAGCACGTTTACGGCGGATGGGGCGTGCGAGAATCCGTATAGGGATAATACGACGACGAGCGTGGCGCATCCGTGGTTTGCGCCGTGCGCGGGGAGGGCGTGGACGTTTCCTAATGATACGGCGGCGTTGAGTAATGGGGTTTGTCAGACGGCGAGAATTGGGTGTGTTGTTTTGCCGAATCCGGGGGCGCAAAGTGGAGGGGATATCAGGGGTGGAGTTCATGAGGGAAAGGTGTGATCAGGGGATGGGGATGGGTTTGGGGGTGGGCATGGGTAGGTAGACAGGCAGAGAGAGCCGAGGTCTTGACTGAGCTGCTGGGCCGGGGAGAGAGGAGGAAGAGGTAGACCAGCGATAGTAATACAAAAAAGATCTTGTTGCTCCCATGCTTGAGTTCCTTCCACACCTTGCACATGTCCAACACCACAGGGTTTGCATTGTGTTCTTTGTTTGATTGTCACGGAATTCACATTGCACAATGAAAGTTTGGAAAATTCCAATTGTATTTCTATACCCCAACTATACTTGTCAGGGTTTATATTCAGTCTATACCTCTATTGCGGGAAGCCAGCTACCCAGTCATTTCAACGCTAACTCTCGATTTTCTCCCTTCCCAGTACAGCACTTCCGCCTTTTACACCGTCGTCTCGGTTCAGGATGCATCATAAACACCCGACCAAGCCACTGTTCAAATCAGCATTAGCGTTCCCACCAGTTCGAACCGCGAGGGTTCCGATAACTTACATCATCGTCGGAGTCCGAGTCTGGATGGCGGGCGTCCACGATGAGCGGCCTGCCCGAGTCGTCTGAGCTACTGGAGTAACTCGATCGGCTAGAAGAGCTATCCGAGGATGGTGGAGCAGCATCCGCAACTCTCGGCCCGGAGTCCGAGAAGCGTGTTGTCGGCTGAGGTCCATTCGTAGGGGGCCATGAGCCCGTCCGCTGCCATGATGAACGGCGAGAGTTGGACCGGGAGGGCGGCTCTGGATTCCGTTCAGGACGACGAGAACTGGTAGGACAAGCCCCTGAGCTTCCAGGATGAACCCCTGAATTGCTTGAAGATCCCCTGTGGCGGGGATGATTAGCAGCAAAGATACGAGGCCCGCGAGGACGAGGAGCAGTGGCAGTAGAAGGACTACCGGGATTAGCGTAGTAATCCTCATCATCATCATCAGAGTCAGGATGACGAGCAGCCACAACGCGGGGACCATCTCCAGCCCGGACACGCTCAGAGCGGGTGTGCACCCCAGGATCCTCAAACATGGAACCCATCATCGAAGCACCACCACTTCGCGGCCCAGAACTAGACTCCTGACTATCTCCCACGCGACTACCCCCGAAATATGTTTCCCGCTCCCCCCTACTCCCACGCCCACCACCCTCACCACGCTCAGAAGGACGCACAGCACCCCCAACCCCCCGCCCCTCCCTCCTCGACCGTTCCCTCCCCGGCGGCGGCCCCTCAGGCCGCGGAGCCGGCTGATGCCCCCCAACAGGAGGCCACGGCCCCGTCCACTCCCACCGCGACCCCGTCCACTGCCACGGCGACTCCTCCCCCGAAGCCAGCGGATTCGAACCCTCAGTCCCAGTCACCGTCGAAACGGGCGCCCGACAAAACGGACACTTCACCACGACATGTCCCGAAGACGCATTCGTCCGCGTCTCGGTCCACAGCGCCATGCAAGCAGCTCCGACGACGTGACCACAGGGTAGTACCCTCATGGTCTCGCGGGAGTTGTTGTTTTCCTGCAGACCGGGGACGATGAGTTCCTCTCCGCAGATGGCGCAGAGGACGCGGGGCGGGGGGCCGCGGCGGTCGCGAAGCCAGGCTTCGATGTTGGACCAGAGGGTTTCTTCTTCGCTCTCGGAGGAAGAGCTTGGGGATGCGGCTGGGGCTGCGGGGGGTGTGCGGGTGGAAGTTGAGCGAGGGGGGGTGGGGATTCCCATTGCTTCTCGGAAGGCGCGGGCGAGTTCTTCGTCGTCCATGTTGTTGTTGTATTGCCGACCGGGGCGAGACATGTTTCTTGTGAAAGGAGAGAGATGGACGTAGAGGAGTGAGACTGCCGAAGAGGTGTTTGTCGGTGTGAGACCAGCAGGAGACTGGGAATGGCGTGAAGAGAGGCAGCTCATTGAGAAGGGTCTCATGTTTATTTAAATGGTGTTGAAGATGGTCTGAGTTGAGCTACACTGGACAAAGCTTCTTTGTTTATTGGCCTGGCTATCAAGGCATTGTGAATGTTAACAGTGCTTTTCTGCGAACTGATGGATCGTCAAAGTGACAAAGGGCTTCTTCGTGAACAAAAGGGTTGTCTGTTGATAAGTCGGAATTGCATCAAAGAGCTTCCGGGACAGTGCTTGAATGTGCACAATGCAGTCCACGGCTCTTACAGAAAGGGGTCACTTGGAAAAGGGTCTGATCATTCTGTCCAGGTTAGTTGCTAGAATGTTCAACTCTCAAAGCCCAGAGACTAGTAGTCCTCACTTGCACACGATGCACACTTCTCTGCGGCCTTGAATTCCTATGGTTGATGAAAACAAAGCCCCCGAATCCCAAGCACAGCTTCTAGCAGGACCCGGAAAGCTCTTTCCAGTGAATCAGATCCTTTCACCCAAGCAAGTCACCCAGCTGCACGCCCAAGATCATATCACACACAAACAAAACAGCACTTGGCGCTCCCCCCAAACCACAAAAAGCCCATTTCCAACCTTCACAAACATACATCAAAAGCACCAGGTGGAGTGGCGCAATGGTAGCGTGTGGTCCTCCTAAGCAAAGCGGGTCCAGACTGAGGTTGTGGGTTCGAGTCCCATCTCCATCGATTCTTTTTGCCCTCATCATCATCATCATGTGCAGAGGTGACCCCTTTTTGGACTTGGTGGTTTTGAATTTGGAACTGGGTCCACACACGATGTGTTGCTTTCAGGGGCTGTGGATGGCGTGAATGAAACCTGGGAGCGTGCCTTTTGTGTGGAACAACAATGCAGTCAAGGCGAAGAGCGCAGAAGGTGCAAGTCCCAAAAAGCTGTTCTTTTAGTTTTCGTGTTACCTTGATGGTAAAGCCATCCCCAACCCCTTTTCAGCCGTAGCAACCTACAGACACCACACACGTCCTACACACGTCCCAATTCCTCGTCAGACTCATCCCCACACCTCCACACATCCCTTTTGAACTTCTCCAAATTTCTCGCCGTTATAAAATCCAACACTTCCTTTTTATCTGCTTAACCCTCCTACATGCAGCTGCATCCTCCATCATCGATACCAATCTCCTCCAAACAGAACGTCGGATGGTTCAAAGATCCTCACCAGAAAGATCCTTATCGTCCTCCCCAATAACCAAAACATTTTGCCCAGCTCCGTATTCCAATGAATGAGGGCCATGCCCCTTCCCGAGCTCGTCGGATCAATCTCCATCATCTCTGATCCTCGCTCCCGTGCAACACCATACCATCTCAGAGAACCCCTCACCCGCGATAGTACTCACCCAACGTCCTAATCGTCTCCAACCTCTCCTCAAACCTGTAGTCATCATTATCACGTAGCGCAACCACTAGACCTGCCAAATGATTCCTCGCCAACCACATGGTCACCAGATCCGCGCACGTCCACGACAAGTCGCCCGCAGCAGGAGGCTTCCCCGTCTTGGGATTCGCAGGCACGCACCGCATGACGTCCTCGTAGATCTTGGTCCCTGTGGGAAACCCCGCCTGGGCAAGAGTCCCCGCGAGGACGTCCCTGTACGTCCACGCCGTCCCCTTGACGGCGCTGTAGACCTTCTCGGCGATGGCGGCCATGCTTGCTGCCGAGACCACGTTCTTTTGCTCCATGCCCCACATTCCGTTCTGCCATGCTCGAGCGCTGGGGCCGCAGTTTTGTTTGGGTCCAATCAGCTTGCCTGGGAATCCAGTCGCGTCGAGGAGCAGTCGCAGATCTTGCCGTATGTTTCGGTTTTGGGGTCCGGGTTGGCAGACTTGTCTTGGCAGAGGCTGTAGGTGAAGACCTCGATGGGGGAGTCGGTCTTGGGGGGTAGTTGTGGGGGGTAGACGAAGCATGCGTCGCAGCGGACGTCCATGAGGCCGTTGGGCTCGCCTTCGGCCACTTTTTTTGGCGCGGTAGAAGTCGCCGCAGTGGAAGATGCCTTCGTGGATGGCATACGCCGAAGTCACTGCCGCGGCCCACGCAGAGGGGTTGCAAACGAAGCTCAATAGTAGGTATCCGGCGGCTACAACGTTGAAACCTGGAGGTTGTAAAATACAGGAGGGCCGCAGGCCGAATAAATAGCCGCTCGTTGCCACTGCGAACCCTAACCCTAAAAACCCTGACAGGGCATGACGATGAAGGCTGGAACTTGAAAGTCATGATGGTGCACTACTACTTGCAAGATGGGTGTCAGTCTACCTAGGTACCTATACTACTACCTCTTATGAAGACGTAGAATTGATCTATCTAGCTGGAGTGTCTGTGACTAGGTACATCAAGTGGCTCTCTCTGGCTGTCTCCTCTGCCCCTCTCGCCCGCACGAATCTATGACGAACGAAGTTGTTGACGCCTGGAAGTCTGGCCTGGCAGCAAACCGGTGTGGTATCCAGAACGATCGGTCCAAGACAACCATGTCTCATGGGGCTGGTGTGCAGTTTGAAGACAGCGAGCCGAGGACAGAGTCGATGTCGGAGATGTGCTTGGCATTGATGGAGTTGTGGTGATGGTCAGATTGTTGCCGTCGGGTTTGTGTGGTCCAAATAACTTCGGCTTGTTCTTTGATGATTGACCCAAGAATCCGAGTGCAGCGACTTGTGTCTCCCGTTGTGGGGTCTGTTTGAATCCATGTGTTGAGTCAACGTCGGTTTGCTCAATGCCAGAGATGATGTGGGCGCAAAGCGATGACGAGCTCGTCTGCTCAGACTCTCGTTGACAGACGACATGATGTGTGCGAGAGTGAAGCCGGCTGTTCAATGTTTGAGGGGATTGTTCGAGTCGGCCCTTGTTCTTGATTGAAAGACGCCGTGATGTGATAGAAAGCGATGGTATGTTGACGGTCCCTGCTTGGCACGTCGGTGACCAGCCGACGAGGAGCACCTATCCACGAACGGTGACGTGAGGGACATTGGATGGGATAAGAATATTGTGTCAGCCATCTGTGCAATTAGGGGATAAGGATAAGAGCACTCGCCCAAGAACCCCCCCCCCCCCAAAAAAAAAACCAAAAAAAACAAAGGAAGCCCCAAATCTACTCCCGGTCGCTGCGGCCCAAACACCGATTCTTCGCGTCCCTCATCGTCCGGTAAAAGGCGGCCGAGCAGTTCTTGGCAAAGTCGAAAAACGACGCCGCCACACGCCAAACGCGGTGAACTTCCGGCCGCTCCACCACCGGCGTAACCTCCTCACCCTCCGCCCACCCCACACACTCCCACAACAGCCAACGAACACAATCAAACTGCCTCAAACGCAACCACACCAGCCAGAGGAGCCACACAACAAACCAGAACAGAAGCCAGGTGACCCAAGGGCCCCACTTTATCAACACGCCGGCGATGACGCTGGCGACAACGTTGCCGAGTATATCGTCAGCTGTATCAAAGACGTGTTAGCAGTTATTCGAAGGGCCTTCAAGAAAAGGCCCAAGACGGAAATCATGGGAGTGTATACGTACAGAAAGCCATTTTGTCGTTCCCTGAAGAGAAGAGAAGAGAAACGGGACGAGACTGGAAGCGAGCGAAGTTTTGTCAACATGCGGCCAAGGGGTGTTCTTTCTCAAGGAAGGGGCTGAACCTCCAAACCTTGTGGCGTGACTGCCTAACTGCCACGACCAAGCAAGAGCACTGAGATGGCTCGGACAGGTCGGGTCCGTATGGCTTCTGAGTCCTCCATGTGCCTTCCATCCCAATCCTGCCAACTGTCCGAGTCCCTGCTTGGAGTTCAAGGTCATCACTTCCAGTCTTCGGACCACACGAGACTTGACGCTCCTCGCTAATATTGCACAGGCCCTCACCGAAGCATTCGTCAGGAAAGACCCTTGCACCGCTCCACCGCTGCTCTCCTCCTGATGGCTTGCCCCCTGCGCGGCTTCAAAAACAAAGGACGTCACTAAGGCCATGGACGCCAGCGGCAACCCAAACCCCGACGTCATGCAAGACAAGGCCAAACTTCTGATGTACCGTCTCGGCGTGGGTGGCTTCTTCCGAAACGAACTCTCCTCCCTTTTCGCAACTCTCGAAGGGAAGCAGATCTTCACCTTTACGAGATGCACAAGACACAGACACTTAGGTAGGTACCAACAAGCCGGGTGTCTTCCGAAGGGACGGTAAGGCTGTGTTGGTTGCGCCTCCTGAAGACGTCATCTTGGGGTTGCCGCAGGCACGGCTTATTCCGGTGGAGAAGGATCATTCAGGTATTGTGAAGTTTCCGATGAGGAGCAATGAGACGTATCAGCATGTTGTGCATTGTATACGGGGGGTGGTGACGGGGTTGCCTGGGTAGTGCGTGGGATGGGGTTTCGTGCGGACGTGACGGTTCACTTGACTGATAGATAACGCCCCTCGGGCTGAATTGATGGTGCTATGAGGCGTTTGGTATTATCTCGCTTTACGGCCGCATAGCGGACAAGATTGGCAAACAAAAACATTCAAGTACCTCCCCCAGCTTCTGTAAGAGGTCTGGCTCGTAATCCACAAAGGCAACAAGGGCAGAGGCAGATACTATAATCTTATCAAAGTCGTTAAAAAGTAATTAAAACTCCCTTATCGTAAGTGTATCTTTTAAAGGTATTACTATTATAAATAATATTTTAGACCCGTTTTATAAGTAAGGGGTAAGGGTTACAAATCGTCATCTTCTCGTTACACTCAATTGTAAAAAAGCGGAAAACCGATGTTTTATTAACAATAATAACAGGAATTTTAATAAGTATAATAAAGGGATCTATTTATGTATATATACGTATGTACATATATATGTAATATTATTGTAAAAAAGAGGAAAAAAGATAAAAGTGATAGTAAAAAGGTAGTTTTATACTTTAAGGGTTTCTAATTATTAGCCTTTATAAAGTTAACATCAGTACACCTAAAAAGTATAAAATAAACTACTTATAATCAGGGCTTAGATTTAACTTTTTCTGTTTCTCCGCTTAATACCCCTTTTTGTTTTACAACGCCGGGGCTTATGGCGTATGTGTTGTGACGGGCTGAGCCCTGGTGCAGCCTCGGTGACTCTCGGCCGTGGCGCCGGGCCCGCGGAGCCGGAGGTGGGGCGGAGCCCCACCGGCAACCACCCCCTGACCCTCGAACGAAGCCATTCCCAGAAATGCCGATGTGCGCACACAGACCACAACACTAAACCCTAGCGAGGCATGCGACGGCTCTGGAATCTTCTATCTCCCTCTGGTCGAAACAATGCGGTCATGTATATATGAAAGAGGCCTCTCCTCTCTTTCTTCCTTTTCCTCATGTTCTGCGTCTTTGTTGAGTAGGCCTAGCTAGTTGCAACACACTACCTTGCCCGTTACATGTGTGTTTTTTTTTATCTTATGTTCATTTTGGTCACATGACGGCCAAGATTTATCAAATAAAAGGACAACGCCAAACTCACAGACCGACGTTTCCGAGCAGAAATGGTATTGTACGACTAAAGTCAGCAGGGAAAGGCTCATCACTCGTTTAAACCCCTGGGTTTTGGAGCCATATTGAGGTTGCCATTTCTATCTACAATACACAAGGCCCTGCGGCAAGTTCAAATCAACAACATTATCCATCCCAGGAATGGTAGTTGAGTTATTCGTTGTACCAGCCTCTAGACTTGCAGTTGACTTCGCTGTACTAGCCTCGAGACTTGCAGTTGATTTCGTTGTAGAGACTTGGCTGTCTAGGTGCTGCCTTGACTCGGACTTTGGAATATGCTCCACTTCGGAATTTGAGACAACTTGAAATGCAGACCCAGTTGAAACCCTTTACCCCGCTTCGCGTTGTCCAGTGACTTTTTAAGCCCATCTCCCAATGGTGACTCGGTCTCCTCGTCAACGTACCAGTCAACGCCCCATCCCTCACCTACGCCGGAGACGGCACGCATAACGAGGTCACGGCTGAAATCTGCTCCATGCTTCACCATGAGCTGTGCAATCTCTTCCCACATGATCTTCCTGTCCACTGAGATGCTAAAATTGTCGGCGAATTCGCGCAACAGGCTAGTTAGTGCCCTTTGCCGTATCGCCCCATCATTGTAACCGAGCCGATACCGCATGCTGAAGTTAGGGCCAGCTCCTTTATCCAGAAGCATCGCAACTGTGGCTGAGTTGCAAGTGGGCCACGGCGACAGCGGGTGGATGGCATCGTAGAGCAGCGGCCAAAGCTCTTTGAACTTTCTCGTGTGACTCCGTCGTTCTCCCGTATTCATTATGCTGCGAAGGAAGGAGTTGGAATGGATAGAAGACGTGTAGACCGGGGAGTAGCCTGCCGGATCCAAGTACGGGGCTGTGATTCTGTGCCGAACATACTCCACTACTCCGCACTGGGTGGCCAGAGAAAGGAAACACCAAGGATCCTGATAAGAGAATATCCAAAGGGGTCTCGGGCTGGCGAAAAGCGAGTCTGTGACAAAGCTCCTGATCTCTTCTTTTGAGCGTGGGAACCGCCTCCCGTTGGGCACAGGTCGAATGGAACAAACGGCGTCAAGCTCATCAAGAATTCGGATCATTTGAGGTATTTTCGCGTCACCAACTCGGGATGCATAGAATAGGCCGTAGACCAAGTCTTTGGGCTGATTCCACGCCATCTTGTACATGGCGAGACTACCCGCAGCAAGACTAAGGTACGAATCAAAGGTAGTCCCACGCAACTCCGCTGCGAATGCAACCTGAGTTCCTGGTCTGTGGATATAATCCTTGACAGTCTTCTGGATGTACTGTACTTGATGGGTAACACTCGAACCCCTTGGGCCCAGCGTCACTTCGAGAAGGCCCTTACATCGACTCTTGACGCGGCGTTCCATTTGTGCAAGTCTCGCTTCCACTATTTTTTCATCCAACTGGCCATCGACAATTAACTTGGATTTTATGGCGAAATCGGGGTCATCCTCGTCGGCAAAGGAGAGTAGAAGTAATGGAAGTGGCTCGAGGGCGCTGTCCACTAATTTCATGTACTGCGCCATCTTCTTGAGGTGCAGGGGATTCGGAGCGTCGCCCAGAATCTTGTCGTAAAGATGTTCCAGGTCGGGAGGAAGCTCTTCCAGTCGGCGCTGTAGGTCTGAGATGCTGTCCCCCTCCCTCATTCCATCAAGGAGTGACGTGACAACAAGGTGAACCCAGAGGAAAACGCCCGAGGACTTGTTTCCCACCTCGCTAACCAGTTGCGCTGCACACTTAAGTTCGAGGGTCCTCACCCGAGCAAAGTTATCGTCGTCCAGGAAGCGGTCAGTGATGAAATTCTCGATATCCCGCAAAGTGAGGTCTTTAACTCGAAGGCTTGGGCCGCTGCCGAAAGAGTCTTGGAAGTATTGCCAAGGGCGACTGGAGGCACACAATTTCGTGGGAGTGTCCTGGATAATGCGGCGAAGGACACAGACCAGGGCTTTGGGGTCGCCCTCAAACTCATCAAGACCGTCGACGAACAGACACAGGGCGCATCCGAGTTGCTCCAGGTGCCGTACTGTCTGGACCAGCATCTCCTCAAGATCTCGATCTGAGAACGGCTTCAACTGTTCACTACCGTCAAATAGACAGCTCGCAGCCCAGCGAGCTGGGGACACGACTTTGATTGCGTCTGTGTGTTTTGATAGAAGTTGGTAAAGCAGTGTCCGGAGGAGCGCTGAGCACTGTGTCTGTCTGCCAGAAGCCCAGAAGTAAAATGATGGGCTTGCCATCGGCCCAAACGCGAAGAGAATCCATACATCGCACAACACCGGTGGTCTCGGCAGGCTGCGATATGAACTTCATGAGAGTGGATTTCCCGGACCCAGCCTTGCCGGTGATCCAGTAGAGTTGGTTGGGCGACCTCAACCAAGCGGGAAAGTCCGACCAGTTCTGACCCTCCCCCGGGCGAAAAACCCAGTCGAAAGTTTTCTCGTGAGCCATGGCAACGGTTGACTCTCAGTCAAACATGCCATCATATTCCAGAGCCGAGAGGAATGCCATGGTAAGCGCCTCTTCCCGAGCTGCCGAGACGACCGGGCTTCGCAACCGTCCGTCATTTTGTTCCAGTGCTTCCGTGGTGTACAAAGCATTGATCAAGGCTTCTTGTAGTTCTCGATCGAGACCTTGTGGCGTGTTCCTCATGATGGTGGTGATGTAGCTGATCGCGGATGAATTGATCCCCTGTTGAGTGGAAAGGAGACGGTCAAGCCTCTCCAGAATGTCCGAATCCCTAGACTGTGAATGCTTGAGGTGCTGCAGCATGATTTTTTGGCTGTCAGCAGATTGTGCGGCGTAAGAGCTGCATCACTGATGGGTCAGCAACTTGGATGCAACGGCAAGGGGGAAGGGGTGGCAAAGGAATCGGCCAGTCTTACCGCAGAGACAAGATCAATCTCAGCATCAGCTGCTCTCGAAAGCGCTCCAGGCGGGCGTCAAGCTCCCCAATGTCCTTTTTGTTCCATATTCTCTTGAAGGCCGCCTTGGCTGCCTCCCGCTTGCCATGGCTTCCCGTCAATGCAAGCTCCCCGAGACTCTCAAGCATCTTTTCGGAAATCTGGACGCATGCTTCGGCCATGGCGATGAATGTTGATATGATTCTGGACGCCGGAGCTTGCGGCGACTTGGAGGGGGGTGAAGGGAATACCAAAGACAAAAGTCTGGGAGATGTTGAGGTGTGGAGGACTTGACGGAGTTTTGGGAAAGGGCGCCTGGAGGCTGGCACGAGATTTCGGGTCCGGAGCAGTTGAGGTTGGGCCGACAACCCCAGTCACGTTAGGCACTGCTCTGCAAGGCAGGAACTCCAATCGCTGCCGGCGCACACATCCCGATCGGCATCTCGACTCCCTCAAAAGCACGCTGCACCTCTTCGTGGCGCCCCGCTGCTCACTGGACAGAATATCACAACTCACACGAACCACCAAACGCGCGTGTTGGGCTACGTATGGAATCAAACAGAACGAGCCCGCGAAAAGCGAACGCGGCGACAAGTTGTGATGTAACAAACCCCCAACCTCAACCTTCTTCTCAATTACGAGTCAAGAATACGTAGTATGCGAACGGAAATGGCGCCAGCCTAACAAATCATCCGCTCAGCGGGAACCTCCTCAGCCATGTCTTCCCACCTCAAAGTCTAGCGGTCGTACTCGCATTCCGCAATCTCGGTCTGGGTACAACAAACTTGTCAGTTCCAAACGGCAAGAATACGCGGGATTATCCAGGTCGCTCCTGAAAACCTACTTACAGCAGTGAGAAGACGCGATGCCTTGATGGTGTAGACATCGTGCATGAGGGTGACCTCATAGTTCCCCGCCCCAAACACTGAGCGGAGCTTCGCGGTGAGCTTTTCGAAGTTGATCAGCATGCCGTTGAGCTTTTGTGTGGTGGGCATCGTAGCGGAGGGACGAGTGTTGGAATTGCTGTGGGAAGAGGGTGTGTGCTGGGCTGGGCTAACGGTGAGCGTTGACAACTTGAAAGAAATCGATCGTGGATGAGTTCAAGTTGGGGGTATGAGGATTCTCAGGATTGGACATGGAACTTGGAGAGATGGTGACCCATTCCAGAGGGCAGGACTGCGGAGAAGACGGACCTTTTGTGGCAGAACGTAGCATCTTAATGTCATCTAATGTTTGTATCTGAGAGGGCAGACATCAGTACGATACTTACCAGCTGCCCAGGGCTTGCAATCCCTGGCGGCGCGCTCACCTTGATTGCACCCGGCCCTGTTTGGAAAGAATACGTATCTGTTCTCGTGGTTCTGGCGCGCATCATCGGGCAGAATATCGCCATTTACAAGATGCATCGGTTGCGCATGAGCTCATCACATGTGTGTTTATGGTCTGCAAGATGAATTCAAGGCTTCGATTCTTGTTGGGGACGATAAACCAACCCACCTACCCGGGCATGAAGAAAATCGCAGAACGCCGATCTTCTTTCTCTACCGTGACAGAAATTCCCTTGTACTATCTTGCTTTCCAAGTCCAGCTCAGACAAAGTGAAATAATGAGAACGCCAACTCGATATCCCCCCCAGAGAGATCACGCCATCCCCAGCCCACCCCTCCATGATCTTCGACTCGATGAATGACTGTCGAACCTGCAATCCGCAATCTCGCTCTAAAAAGAGACATATCCATTAGCTCTTCACTACGACAATTACGGAACCTAAACCCCCGCAAGATTGAACTTACTGGCGAAAGAAGACGCGGAGCTTCGATGATGTAGACATTGCGTATGAGAGTGACTTTAAAGTTGCCCAACCCAAAGATTAGACGCAGATTCGTCGCGAGCTTGTCCGGGCTGATCCACGAGGCGTTCAGTCGCTGCGTGGTGCGCCTGGTGGGAGCAGGAAGGGTCGCCGGACTTGTCTTATCATTGTGGGCAGCGTTATGGGTGCTGGAGATCTTCGTGGGGGCAGATTCGGAGGTGCCGGACGGTTGGGTGCTCTGGGGCTCGGCCTCGCTGCGTGCCGGTGTGTTGGGCTTTGAAGCCATGGTAAGATGAATTTCGAGAGTTGAGTGATTGCTGAAGCTTTGGTAAGGCAGCGTCGACGTCGACAAGACGGGAGGTAGTGATTATGATTGAGAACGAGGTCAAGCAGTGGACTTAAAGCCGCCCACATAATCAGCTACCTTATATAGGTATGACCGTCCCCCGGACGTGTGTAATCGGAAGCTGACTCCGGAGATAGCCTCTGAGCTGGTGATCACAGTTCCCCGCACTACGGTTTCAGTTCACGTCATTCTCGCCGGTCACACTCGCCGTGGCTCGATTTGATTGTCTCGTCCAATGTCCCTATCTCTCTCGCAAGAACCTCTTTGGGTGCCTCGATCAACTTCCCCCGGAAGAGCGCTAACGGTGTCCAGTCTCGGTCGGTAAGGTAGCTTTGGCGTCCCAGCCAGTTCAAATTCTGTCCACAGCAGCATAATTTTGTGGCTCCCGGGCTGTCACAGCGGGGTAGGGGTCAACCAGGACCGTGAATCCGAACAAGCCAACGTAAACTTGACAGTAGTTGCACGTTAGTTGGTTCTTTCGTTCTGCTCGGAGCATATTCGCATTGCCCGCTGGGCTTAACAAGGTGAATTCCCGGCCAGCTCAGGGGTTCAACTTTACTGAACTGGCTCGGACGTGGAAAGAAAAACCAACACCCAGGAAATAGTACACGATACCTAACAGAACAAATAACGACTATAAAATGCCAAACAAGTGCCCATGACGTGCCCATGAATCGTTCTAAGCGAGCCGCTCACAAATAAAAAACACCCTGACCTTGACCAAGCCGTTATCCCGTCTCTTGCAACCAGCTGAGCCCAGGGTTGGGCTTGCCCCGTCTTCAGTTACATGATCTCTCTCCGTCTCGAGTTCGACAGACCTGTGTCATCACAGGCATTCGGCGATCTCGGTCTGCATCAAAAGTGTGGTTAGCACTACTCCTCAAGCGGAAGGGGAGACGTGGAACTTACCGCAGACAACCGCCCCGGTGCTTTCACGCTGTACACATCGTGCATCAAGTATATTTCATATGCCCCTGCGCCGAATTTCGATCTCAGCTTCTCGGAAAGCTTGTCCAGTCGTATCCGTGTTCCGGGCAAGTCCTGGAGCGAAGGTTCCGGTGATGGAGCATGGCCTTGTCCGTTCAGTTGGTTCCGGGAACGACTGCGAGTTCCGAGTCCGCTCGCGGGTGCACACTGGCATGTTACGGACATTGGAGGATCGTGAGAATACAGCGCCCGCAGCAAGATCCTGGGTGATGTATCTATCGAAAAAGCAAGTACTGTAGCGGCTAGAGAGTTAGATGCTATTCCTGTCAGGAGTGTTGTTGTCGACGAGGATATATTCCAAAGGAGCGTTTTCGGTCAAGATCGTGAGAGGGAACGAACGCTGTTTGGGAGGGGAAGAAATTCAAACCGGCTTGTTTGAACGACGTTGCGTGTTGTCATGCCGAATATGACTTGGCGCGGCAGCCTGCAAGTGGCCAGGGTGCCGGGCAATTTCGGTCTGTTGCGCAGGTCACACTCAGGCGCGGAATTCAGGCGAAGGCGGTTCCGACCCACGTGTTCGGAAGGTCATGGTTGGCTGCCTTGACCTGAATGGGAATCGCTGGATTTTGCGCCCGGCACGAGACACTCGTTGGGGGCGGGCAGGGCGGCCTCACTGGCTGTGCTGCGACCTGAAAAAAGCCCAATGTGTGCGACCCCAAATTGGACACCAGTGTCTCAGGCATTTCAGCTGAACCGGTTGAGGTCGCGGCTCTCAGACAGGAGTAGGGCCGTCAAAAGGTGGGGAGGCCCCGGCCAATTGTGCACCTCCCGCAGTCGTACCTTCCGCTTCACTGTTCAACAGACCTTTCTGGAATGTGTTTACGAGGCACGGGTGATTTGTTCAAGTTTCGCCGTGCAATGCCTCCAAAAGGAAAGAGCGAGCGGCATGTTGGATTTGTCGACAACTTGGACACGCAAGCAGTGGCGCAAAACCCAGCAGACCCTTCACTCGGACCCCGCATTCGTGTGATCTTGAGGAGCCCGACACTGCCATCCGGACGTCAGGGCGAAAAGATCCATCTTTCCCTCGACGATCCCCCGCCAAGCAATCCTGCCGAAGTTGTCTCCGACAATGACGTGGACAATTCCACGGCCTGGGGCAGCGGCAGCCGCAATGACGACTCCAGCAACCCGCGCGGCGACGGCACTATTTCGCCAACGAGCTCCCGCAGCGAATCTCCGGCAGGGACGCCCGCACGAAAACGCGACGAGGACCTCGCTGGTCTTGCGAAACAGGGCGATTTTGGAAGTGATGACCGCGATGCCACCGTGAGAAAAGGGGGAGAGGACGACGATGACGCTTTGACGGTTGGTCCTCATGTCAATGCTGCCGATGGGAACGCACAACTTAACATCTCCTTGTAGGATGTGGCCCCGAGCGAAAACCAGCGTCTGCAGCCCGCGACCCCCGGCATTCTCGGCATTCGGGTGCCCGAGCTTGGCGACGTCAGAGATGCGAACTCGGATTACCAACCGCCGCCTAGCGAAGCGGACGTCACCGACCGTGGAGAGACGGCGTTCATTGCTCGAAAGGAGGAAATCTTGACAACCTGCTCTCCGGTCGATGCGGGAGACTCGGACTCGGATGTCAAGTCGGGAGGTCTCGAAAATCGTCTTGACAGAGCGATGATCTACCGGCCCAATCACCGGGAAGGATTCATGCCGAGGGGCAAGCTCGAAACACTCGTCAATTTAAAGGCTGTCGAGAACGAGCTGACGAAGTCGGGTGCGGTCCCCGTCGGTCGGACAACCAGAAGCTGGGCGGAGGTCATCTGCGGCGAGCCATCATCGCTCCGTGCGCTGTCCTCGGTGGAGTCGGAACCGGACACCGTCAAGACGCCAGCATTGAGGACGTATCGAAAGATATTCGCAGTACTCGTTCAAATGAACAAGGTGGCGGCCATCTTCGACTTCATCAGGGAGGAGGTCAGCGACGAGGATTTGCCGTTGATGCAGTACATCCCGCCCGAAGAGGTGCCTGGGAATCCGTTCCAGCTGAGAAGGAAAAATGACGCCACGAATCCTGCTAGTTGCTTCATTGGTTGGAGAAACTATCATGTCCGGACCTTCTTTGGCGATCAATGGGCAATGGTCTCGCCATTCTTCGCCCGAGGAGAGCATCGAAACGTTCGCCACTACCAGCTCGCCGACGGCGACATTCTCCCTTTCACCTATGACTCCCGAGATGAATCGGGCCCCAGCGGACAGGGCATTCTGGAGAGAGGGGGCTTTGGAGAAGTCTTCAAGGTCCGCATCCATCACGACCACCACAGTTTCGAGGGGAAGAACGGTTTCAAGAAATTTGAGAAGGTAGGTAGCTCTCAACTTTCGAGGCAATGCCCAAGTGCTAACCTTGCAGGATTGCTTTTTTGCGGTCAAGAAGCTGTACTCGACTCATGAAGCTGAGTGGAAGAGCGAGATTGAGATCCTCAAGAGATTCAGCGCCAATCCCAACCCCCACCTCATCTCGCTCTTGGCTACCTACGAGAAGTCAGGCCATGTCCATCTAATCTTCTATTGGGCTGACGCGGACCTACAAAAGTTCTGGAAAGATGTGATGAGCAGTCCCGCGAGAGGCATGAAAACAACAGGATGGGTCGCGCGTCAATGCCTGGGGATTGCTAGCGGCATCGTTGAAATTCATCGACACCTGACAAACAAGTCGCAGTCATCTGATGGGCAGGCGGACACTCAGGGCCAGAAGAACGACAGTCTTTATGGGAGACATGGCGACATCAAGCCCAGGAACATTCTATGGTTCAAGGACGCGCCAGACCCCGACGGGATGGGAACACTCGTCATCACAGACTTTGGCATCGCCGAGATGAACTCGAAAAACTCGAGATCGGGCAAATCTAACCGGAACATCAAGTTCTCGCCGACCTATTGCGCCCCAGAGGCACACGTTCCTGGCGGCGAGATCCGGCAGTCATACGATATTTGGACGCTGGGGTGTCTTTACCTCGAGTTCCTCACTTGGCTTCTGGGTGGGTGGAAGCTAGTGTTCCAGTTCGCGAAGCTCCGCCAGACCGCAGCAACGGCCTCTTCAGGCACCGAGGCAAAACTTGACCGCTTCTTCGAACTGGTAATAGGCGAAGATAATATTGTTACCGGGGCGAAGGTGAAGCCTGAAGTGACCGATGTAAGTTTGATCCAATAATCGGGAAGACAATAGCTGACGATCCTCGCCCCAAGTTCATCGAACGACTTCACTCACATCCAGCGTGCACCGACTTTGTCCACGACTTCCTCGACCTCATCAGCGGTGACTTGCTCATAATTGAGACACGAGAAACCCCGAGGTTCACAAGTCAGCAGCTCTACACTAAGCTTCGACAAATAGCAAAGAAGATACAAGAGTTTGAAGCTTATGGGGCGTTGCCAACCCCCAGAGGAAAGTGGGTTGGCACCGAATCGAGTGACGGGAACGGTTTCAACTCGTCCAATGCTGGCGAAGTCGCAACCTCCCAGGTCTGCTCTGCGAACTTCAGCACAAGGGCAACGATGTGAGACACCAGCTCGAAAAAGGGGGATGAGGTCTGGTCTGTTCCTACGGACCCGTTGTGAAGCCGCTGACCTCGCGGCTTTGGTTGCTCGACTCCGAGCATTGGATGTATTCTATGCAGCAATACGATACCCCTGCTTTTTGCGACACTGGACGCGTTCGATTCCCAACTTGTCGCCGAGAGCGCTCAAGTCGCAGAGACATGATGGCGGCTGAATTGCGCAAGGCTCTGATATCGGCGCTTAATTTAAGCGCGTGGTGGTCCGGCCGTCCACACCGAGCAACCCGCAACGCTGAGCCACCCCTGGCGGGAGCTGCGCCCCCCTGAACGATGCATTGTAGGGCGGCTACGACAACTGATTGGTTCCTGATGGCCGCACGTCCTGAATCATGCCCCACCTCTCCGGGTGGAGTCTTTTCGGTCAAGGTCTAAGCGAGCCAAGGGCGCTCCGCTGCCAACAGCCGGAATCACAAGTGCAGCCTCGATCGTGTGGGAGGGGGAGTGATCGCACATCACTGCCTCCTCGAAGTCCTGGAGCCGGGGGAGAGAGTCGAGGCTCCCAAAGCCTTGCGCATAAGAAGTGCAAGAATCGGGAGAAGGGCCCTGCAAATTTCAGGCCTCCACCCCCTTGATCGGTTACCCGCCCCGAGCTTCGATGCAAGGTGGTCGGCGGCTCCGGCCCCTGTTGGCGCGGGGCGGGCCTCTTATAATGCCGACCCCACCCCGACCGACTAACACCACCGTGACCCGGGCCTGATGTCCAGGACACGCCCCTTTTACGGGCAATTTACGCACAACTCAACAACCACACGAGAATCCGCCCAACAATTCCAGGAACCATGGGTTCGCAAGGTGTGGAGTCTGAAGGGCTCGCCGACCGGATCATAGCGCTGTATATCAAGAGCCATGGATTCGGCAACCGCGAATTTTTGCCCGCTGGCAGCTATCAGGATCCCGCCATGTTGAGTCCGGATGTTGTCAGGGAGGAGCTTGAGCTCAAGGAGGGCGAGGATGAGGGTTTGGTGAACTTCACCCTCACTTGCGCACCAAAGCTCTTCCTCATCTGTCGCAATTGCTGTCACACCGCTGAGCAGACACGTCAATTCTTGCGGCACTTCCGGGACAACGAGTTCAATGACGCCAAGCTGCCCGTGAGCCACGACCTTTGCAACAGTCATCCTGCATTTCACCTGAGAGCTTGGAAACCAGCCCTCAAAAGAAACTTTTGCAACGGTCAATGGGATCATTTGGCTCCGGTCTTTTCGGAAAAGAACTTCATCTTCCGGCTTGAGATAGATCAACCGCTTCCGTTCCTCAAACCTGATGGAGTGTTCCAAAAGGCCCCACAGGGAGCCTCCTCTATCGTTCACCGCGTGAAGGTTCACGAGGATCATTTGGAAAATCCTCCGCTGGATGTGAGTTGCGTTGCAGACCCTATTCCGTGGCATTCCTGACAATAGTAGTTCAACGGGAGAAGGAGAAACATCGCTATCAAAGAGATCCGCGTGGCCGACTCCGAGTACACCGAGTTCCAGGCTCAGTTCAACAACGAAGCAAAGGCCTTGATGGATATTCGAGACCTTAAACATCCTCACATCATCCAGTGGCTAGCAGCATTCACCCAGGGCTCGGGGCATTACCTCATGTTCCCGTGGGCCGACGGCGGAAGCTTGCGCGACTTTTGGAAAGAGCAGCAACCGCTCAGGATGAGCCTTGACGGCATCCGAGGCTTGGTTTGGGAAGCTCTCCAACAATTCCGGGGTCTCACCGATGCCTTCGTCAAACTCCACATGGAAAAGTACTACCGCCACGGTGACGTGAAACCAGAGAATATCCTCCGCTTCAAGGACGGCAAGACGGTTACCGGAATTCTGCAGATTGCCGACTTTGGACTTGCAAAGCAGCACAATGGGCCTACTGTCCGCCGCGGACCCACGGCGACGCGTCACACGACGCTCCAATACGAGTCGCCCGAAGCAGAAGAGGCCATGAGGGGGGACGCTGCTCTATCACGCTTGTCAGACATATGGTCGCTCGGGTGTGTCATGTTCGAGTATGCCGTATGGCTTTTATACGGCAACGATGAGGCCGACAGATTCGGCAACGAGCTCCGGGTCAACAACCCTTACAACACCGGAACTGCGCCATTCTATCAGCGCAGAGCTGGTGGACAAGCTGTTCTCAACCTCACTGTCGAGAAGTGGCATAGCCACATGAGAAGGGACACCGAAGGTTCCGACGATACTGCTATTGGTGGACTGCTGTCCATCATTCACAACCACATGCTCACCACTGGCCCACTTCGCACCAACTGGGAGTCGACTGACCACATCCGCAGCGGGCCTGTGACGCTGAGTCCTGGTACCAGAGCCAGTGCACGAGATACCCTCCGCCTTATTGATGGCGTCATCCAGAAGGCGCGTTCCGAGGGCGGAGAATATCTCTTCAAGGGCGTCGGCATGACCAAGGGGCAACCAGGCCGCAAAGCCAAGGGACCTTCGCCGGCTGGCATCAGTATCCTACCCATTCGTACATCGACTCCACCTCAACAGGAACACTTGAGCCCGCAGGCCGCCGTTTTTCATCGTCAACCGAGGTCGACGGGTGCAAGAAACTTTCCACTGCCGCCAGTGGCGAGGGAAGTGGCAGGTCACCCATTCGTTTGGCAACGAGTTATCGTTATACTTACTAATGGTTTTGTGTTTAGCTTCCCAATCCTGTTCCACAGAAAGTGAGTCTCGAATGAACGATCGGCATTGTCGCTGGGTGAGGGGGGTTGCTAATGATGACGACTTGTGCTTCACAACAGGATGTAAGTTGACGTGCTGCCCATCTCCGCTCTTCGCTGACAAGATGCGCAGTATGTGAGTTTTTGAAACTATTGCTACCTCGAGAGAAGCGATAACCCTTGCTTACCAAATCTCCGCTTCGACGGTGTAGATCGTAAGTGCTCGATAGACCATGGAGTGGTAGAACAGATACCCACTAACACCGCATAGGAGGTGAGTTGAAACCATTTCCAACAGTGGTTGGCCCATTATGCTGATCGACGGTATTGTTTCACTGATACAGAGAGTACGTTGCCCTTGTCCGTTGAAGCACCCTCGGTTGCTGACTTTTGCAGATGAACCCCAACTGGAGCTTCGCCATCGACACGGAGATTCCCGCTCGGATTGGGACAGACACAATGTTTCCGGCTTCCCTGCCACCCGCAGCACCACTTTGTGCTGAGTGTAAGAAGCTCGATTTTGGCATCCCTGGCTTCAGCTTCACGTATCAGGTCCAAGACGTCAAAGTCCGCTCCCGAACATGCGGAGTCTGCGATGTCCTATGGGATCTTTGCGTCGCCCACAAGAAATGCGAGCAGACGGAGGTCAAGTTCGAGAAGTACCATTCAACTTTGAAGATGGACGATGACAACACCCCGATCCTGTCCATGATAAGGAGTCCAGGTATGTTTGTCAGTGAGGAATTCGACTGCATACTGACTCGCCATAGAACTCAAGACGGTGACGCCTCTCCAGCTGGGATTTCCAAAGCTCCCGAAGTCAGGTTCTGAGTCACACTTTGAAGTCATCCGTCAATGGCTGTCAGTTTGCGATGAAACCCACGACTGCGCTCCGGGCAGAAACCCTAGCGATCAACTCACGCTTCCCACCAGGCTGATTGATGTTGGTTCTGCCGGATCATCCAACGTCTGGGTCGTGGAGACTGAGAGCACCACGATCGCAACCCACGGTCGAATCTCACCCTACATCGCGCTTTCACACCCCTGGGGACCACCTCCGCACTTTTGCACATTTCCCGACGACCCACACAACCCCCACGCAGCCAACACGCTCTCACGACACAAGGCGGGCATCGAGGTATCCGCCCTGCCAGCCACATTCCAAGATGCTGTCCGAGCGACGCGTGCATTGGGCAAGCAGTACCTCTGGATCGATTCTCTCTGCATTCTGCAAGGTCCCAAAGGAGATTTCAAGGACGAGGCCAAGAAGATGGAGGCTGTGTTCAGCTCAGCCTATTGTGTTCTTTCTGCGAGCTGCGCGGCCAACCAACAGGACGGCTTCCTGAAGACTTTCCCGGGCCAGGAGAAACTTTTAGCCAAGAGGGATCGACGAGTCGTCACCGTCAAGGTGGACGCCAACGCCGCACCGCTCTACCTCTGCGAGATGATTGACAACTTTGACGAACACGTCCTGAAAGGAGGTCTCAGCCAGCGCGCCTGGGTTCTTCAGGAGAGAGCTCTGGCAAGGAGGACCGTCTACTTCACCGAGCGACAGACGTACTGGGAGTGCGGGAAAGGAGTGAGATGCGAGACCATGACGCAGATGAACAAGTGAGTACACCTTCATCTGAATCCCACGTAAGGCTAACAAGTCCCAGCAAACTCGCCTCCTTCCTTGGTGATCCCTTCTTCCCCTCCCTCGCTCTCCAAGGAAACCGCGGCGAGCGAATCCACTGGTACCAGTCCCTCTACACGCAGTACTCCCGCCTCGGCCTCTCCCACGACGAAGACCGCCCAACAGCCATCCGAGGCCTGGAATCTCGACTCGTCACCGCCTTCCAGAAAGAAAGCCCTACATTCAGCGGCTGCTACGGTGTCCTCGATGACGGACCAACCGGCGGCCTCCTCCACCGCAGCCTTCTCTGGCGACGCGGCACGCGCAAGGGGGATCCACGCGTCCTCGACCGAATCGTTTTCCCATCCGGTCACGACGGCGCCCCTTCTTGGTCATGGATGTCCTACCGGGGCGGCATCGATTTCATCTCGGTCGAAGGCAACACTATCGACTGGGAAAAAATCACGCTAGAACCACGCGGGAAGCAAACATCCGAGAAGGATAGGGATCACTTTGGATACGCCACGCCCAAGACCCTCGTCGCTAGGGCAAGGGACTTCCACACTGATGTTCGCCCCGGTGAATCCGACCAAGGGGGTGTGAGCCAGCTCGTCTTTGACTCGCCGGGCATGACGGCAGGGCATTCGTTCAAGTGCGTCGTGGTGGGACGCGAAAAGGGGGAGCCAATGGGCGGTGATGAGGGGGCGAGGGTGTACTTTGTGTTGATTGTCAAGCCGGCTTCGATCAATGAGAGGGGCACGGGGGCGGTTAGGAATTTGAAGGCGTATAAGAGGGTGGGTGCAGGGAGTATACCGGGGAGGTGTATTTTGGGGTTGGGGAAGGAGGGGGAGGAGGTTGCTGTTGTGTAGGGTGTTGGCCTTTATAAGGTTGACGTCGGTGCGCCCGAAGAGTATAAAATAAGCCACCTGCGATCAGGGCTTGGATTTGACTTTTTTTCTGTTTCTCCGCTTGATACCCCTTTATGTTTTGCAACGCCGGGGCTTGTGGCGTGTGTGTTTTTTTATCCCGTGTTCATTTTGGTCACATGACGGCCAAGATTCATCAAATAAAGTAGCCACTGGATAGCTACTATTGAGCTTCGTTTGCAACCCCTTCACACTGGCAGTGGAAATACCCCTGACATGCCCCCGAGCGAGCGAACATCAAGGCTACCTCGCACACTTGTTCAAGCCGTCCAAGAACTCAGCACATCAGATACCAAACCAGCCAAAAAGAGGCTGCCGCAATCGCAACCGTCGCGACAGCATTAGGGCCCACATTAAAAACGACCGCGCCAGTTAGCGCATGCCTGCCGTAACATTCCCCCGGTTTCCAGTTCTCGTCGGCACCGACAGCAAGCGCACCTCCAGGCGTGGGGCCATCGCCCAGCAACGAGGGATACGATCGGATAACCAGGCTGCACCGCGTCGCCAGCCTCTCATCTGCCTCGAACACGGCTCGGAGATCCTGACGAAGCAAGTAAAGCCCCGGTGTCGTGCGGGTGTTGAGAAAGTTCGCTTGGACCGAAAGCTTGCGCGTGAGACGGTCGGGATTGCCCGAGTCGGCCTCTTGCGTCATTTCGGAATGAATTCTTCTTTTCTTGGAGGATAATGATTCGCACCCGGGAGATAGATTAAGGTTGTGGTAGGTCCAGTGTTGGTACAGGAGGACGGCGATGTCCGAGTATGCGAGGGGAGACTGCCGCTTCACGCGTCTGGCGAGGCTACGGATCTGTTGGCCGATGTAGTCCCAGTGTTTGTCGTCGGGAAGTGGGCCTTGGCTGCATCTTCGTGCCACCTCTGTCATGTGCTGGGTGAAGAGCAGGAGGCTGAGGCGCGCCTTGGTGTCTGGACGCTTCTTGTGGGGATGGCCTTGGAGGTTGTAGTCCTCGAGGACGCCTTCGGTCATCAGGGCATGGAAGGCTTCGCTCATGACTTTGGGTGGGGTGTCGAGGGTGGTGATTGGGGGACCTCAGGCGGTCCAGAGGTGGGCTGGGTAGTCTTGTGGGAGTTAGCAAAGTTCAAATTAGTTGCATGATGGTGACGGGTGAGGGGAGATGTTGGACTGACGTTGTTGGTCGGGAGGGGGGGCATTCTCCCCGGCGCAGACTTGGTCGTACATGATGGCCGAGACGCATTCAAGCGCGTCGTTGAGAAGGTGGTCGCCTGCGAGCGTGCAGGGGTCTGCGAGGCGACCGTTGAGGAACTCGCTGCAGATCTTTTGCATCTCCCTGCGGAGGTTATTGAGCGATCCGTATTTTGACGACTTGATGGCATCGTGGAGCTGCCGAATGACTTTGAGCCGCCTCGGGTTCGGTGGCATCTGCAACTCTGGGCGTACGGCCCGGGTCATGGCCCCGTCGTAGCGCCATGGACGGCAGAAGCGATCGAGTTGGCCGAGACCAAAGTCTGATTCGTCCAGGGGCTGGGCTTCTGCTTCAGCTTCTGGCGTGGACGAGTGGGATCCCTCGGGCGTTGGCGTTTCGGCGCCGGTCTGCGGAGTGAGGATATTGTCCTGGCGATCATGCGAATCAGATTGCATGTCAGCCCAGGCCTCTGCGACGCCGTCGTCAAAGGCTTGGGAATGCATTTCCTTCTTCATTTTGTAATTCTTTATCGATGTCACGGTTGGATACGAGGGTTGGAACCTGAGGGCGGTTAAGGACTGAATGGGAAGGAGACCAGTTTAAGGAAGGAACGGCGGGACCAAAAAAAAACAGAAAAAGGAGAGATAAGGCGGGTTGATGAACTTTCGCGGCGCCCGGCCCAAGTTCTAGCCGAGGATGTCCTTAGAGTTCTGAGGCGTTGCTGGAGATATCGGATTCTGAGTTTCACCGCACACTAGCACGGCGACCGCCACTGGCCGTTATCGTCTGCCTTCCTGGAAGGACCATTGGATTGACCGGGATTGAAGCCGCAATGAACCGGGACTGCAACCATGCCTTTCATGATCAAATGGCTTCCATCGTTTTCCCACTTGACTTCAAGCTGATGTTTGGAGCCGGCGACCAATCTGTTTGTGACGTTTGACGGCGCGTTACTCCCACGATGTGGTGACTTTATTTGATGAATCTTGGCCGCAATGTGACCAAAATGAACACAGGATAAAAAAAAAAACCCACGCCATAAGCCCCGGCGTTGCAAGCCAAAAAAAGGGGTATCAAGCGGAGGAACAGAAAAAGTCAAATCCAAGCCCTGATCGCATGTGGCTTATTTTATACTTTTCGGGCGTGCCGACGTTAACCTTGTAAAGGCCAACAATCAGAAACCCTCAAAGTAGAAAACCACATCTCTACCATGGTGTGACCCACTAGTTAGTACTTCGCGCTTGCCTCAAATTAGGTCATGCGTTCGGCGGACAAACCGAGTCCGCGGATCATCCGAGCTCACCCAGCTAGCCCCTGAAGAGCTCAGACGACTTCGAACTACCCGTTCGGAGAGCTCCAGTCCACAACACCCTGCTCGTTTCCACGGCTTCGATTCCCACGGCTTCGTTCCCAACGGATCCGAGCATCGCTGCTACCTCCTATCAAAGGCCTCCAGGTCACCAGTTCGATTCCGAATAGTAGTAGTGGTTGGATTGTTTTACGCTCCGGCTCCACAACCCCATTAGTGGCCATCAACGCCGACAACCTTAGCACCACCTTTGGCCAGCCATATCCGCTCTGGCACTCGCTTTGCCAACCGTCAACGACTGGCACCTACCTGGCCTTGCCATCTCCATCCCATCGCTTTGTTTCCTTTGGGTCTATCATTGATGGCCGGCTCTTATCTCTCCAACAACTCCGGACAATACATTGGCTGCTTCGCATTTCCCCAGCCCTGACACCCAGGTCTCTCCCAGAGATTCCCCTCCCAGCTAATCGATTTTAATCTCAGCAAGGACATCGGCAGCAGGCGTCCCCTTGGCCACGTCCTTCATCCTACGCAGCGAAAGTCATTCCAGTTAGCCAACGTTCCCTTTCAACCACGCCTCCAAGACTTGCAAAAATCCCAGGGCCTACACTTACAAACTCTCATACCCCCCCTCATCCAACACCGTCAAATTATACCTCGTCCCATCCTCAAACACCAGCGTATCCGGCCGGACACACTCCTGCGCGGCATCCCGCTTGCGGCCGCGCCTCCCGACAAAGCTGTACCCCGCCCCCGTGACCGTGATGGCGTCCCCGCGGTCGCCGAGGCACCAAAAGGTGCCAAAGTTGACCGTCTGCGACATGACCAGGGTTCGGCACGCGCCGCCGCCGTGGGCGCGGTAGTTGATGTTCCAGCTGGGGTTGATGCCGTAGAAGGCGACGCTGTGGTAGTCCCAGTTTTCGACGTTGCTGGTGGCGTAGCAGATGTTGGGGTTGGCGTTGGTGAAGAGGGCGTGGTAGCTGCCGCTGCAGCCGGTTTGGGGCCAGACGCGGATGTCGACGGCGGTGACAGCGGCGGGGAGGAGGGCGGGGAGGAGGTGGTGGGGTTTCATTTTGGGGTTGGATAGTGGGATACTGTGAAGGAGAAGGGGGATGTAGAGGGGGGATGGACTTGACTTGACGGGAAAGGGGGGATCTACTGAGTAGTTATACCGAGGTAAGGAAGCTAACGTTCCTGATCCTTGGCAGTCCCATCGCGCTCCTTCAGCGGGGTTGTGTTCCGCCCCACGGGTGAGCTGATGCCTCTTTCAACTTCCAATATTTGCCTTTCCGATCTAGTACCTAGGCCCCTGCGCGGCCGCCACTCACATCTTCTCAGTACTCTAGTACCTAGGGTTACGCCTGATCTCGGACTTACATGATCCAGCTCGGAAAATGCGATTTGTTACCTGAACTTTGCTGCTGTGTTCAACGGGATAGTCCGACAGTCCGATCCAGTCCCTACGTATGTACCAAACATATCCACTGCCAAGAGAGGCCGTCCAAATGGTAGCCTGGATGCTACCCTACATTGTCACATCGGCTGTGCTAGATGGATGTTCGGTACCATCGTTCTGGCGATCCTTCATCCTGGGGTGATGATACCAAAGGTACCCACCCCATAATGTCCGATTTCTGACCGAAGCCTACAAAGGAAACATAGCCCGAGACTCGGACTTGGACTGGGTTTGGGTCTCCTACGGGATCTCGCCGAACATGGAACGAGATGTAGGTTGTGGGGCCTCGTTCATCCAATCAGACGTCTTGCATCGGCCAAGAAGCGGAGATTTATGCCAGTGGGCTGCCAGATTCCTCAACTACTAACAGATTTCTTCGCCTTACGCTGCTGGTAAGGAGCAAGTGAAGAGTGTTTTTTTTTTTTTTTTTTTTGCCAGGCTATAAAGTGGGATAGGAACGGAGCCAACGGGTTAGGCAGACCCGCCACCTACATCTCCTTCTCGAATTCAGAGCTCTTGTGGTAGGCTGAATTGGTTGGCACAGCGAGCGTTTTTGTCTGGAATATCACATCCTAAACAAGCGCCTTTTATCGTACTCAGGCGCATTGACGAAAAGTAGGTATAAATGGATGCTCTATGGGAAGAAGGCGGACATACGAAACTGCTTTCTCTGTACCTCGCCGACGTCACGCCAATCACTTGATGATGAACAGTCTTGACATCTGGTCACAACTTGAGGCCCGCTGCAGAAGGACCGCTTCCAACCAGAGGCATGCAACCAGGGGATGGATCCTAGGACGAGTCAATCAAGAAGGACTTAACGCAAAGGGAATTTGAATCCTTCACATATCTAATCAGATAGGACGTGTGGGACGAATATCTCTTGTTCCTTCGTGACCCGGGGGGGTCTTGCCAAACCCCAACCCCGACACGGTTTCCGTGGCGTAAGTGCCCGAATGAGGATAGCAGCTTCCAAGACCTATTTCTTGCAGCTAGTACAGGTATCAGCTTGCAGCTAGGTATTACTAAGGGCGGCTAGTCTTGTGAGATTGTCAGTCAACTTATGCTTCAGTCTAACTAATATTGGGAACATGTTCTGCACTCTGGCCTCCCACCACCCTTTTCGGCATCACCGTAACAGGGTGGAGAGGGATGTAGGCGGGAGGTTATGTGAGCTGTTCCGCGTGCCCCAAGCCACTCAAAACCAACCCTCTTCTGACTGTGCGTGGTTGAGGGAGCTGACGAATTGGACTCGACTAGACGCCTCGTCGGCAACAACCCCCATGCCGGCCCCGTGAGAGACGGGGCAGGTCACCTTACCCGCCGCGCCCGGGGTTCCCGCTAGAGCTGAAAACAAAGTCCTCTCAGACTCCGGGCGCGGTGAACTTCATACGAAATCAGTGTTGTATTGTGCTTTAACTTGGGGAATACCATATATTGCCCCCACATGGTCTCAGGGCCCCTTCCAGTCGCGTCTATCCCGGGATAAAGTTCCCTATCGGCGGAGAGCAAATGTCACGTAATCTCCGAGGATAATGTGGCTACCAGGCAGCAATTCCAACATACGAGGTGCCCGGTTTCCGGGTATGTTTGTGACTTGTCCCGAAAGCAGTATTGGAGCCCGGGAAAGCTCGATGATGAGTTGCATGACTGTGATGCCACGCTGCCAGATGAGTGCGGACAGTACTTTGCGGCCAGTGCCGGCCGAAACTACTAGAGTTCCACATGCAGGTTCTTGGTGGGAGAATGCGCCCCTTTTTTTTAAGCCTAGGCGCGCTTTGAGGAGTTCACGACAGCACCCACAGTGATAAAGACCACACGCACCACCAGCTCACTAGCCGCCGACTTACAGGCCGATGAGAATGCCGTTCCGGGAAATGGCGTGCCGCCTGCGTGGGAGCGGAGGGACGGCTCCGGACGAGATTAGCTTCCAATTGGTGAATTCGGGAGAGGATATACACGAGCATCACGTAGTCCTGATTCGGACTGAGCACCTGCGGCGGCCCAGACCTCGACTTGCCGCATGGAGGTGGTGCATGATGCATGACGTGCGTTTCTCCCCTCATCGGCGACCAAAACTGCCAATGATGGAGACAAATTGGACGCGGATATCCCAATTCGGATCACCGTCTGCAAGCCTTCGCTAGCCTGGCGGCGATCAGCATGTCGGCTGCCAGCTCAGCTCATCCTTCTCATTGATGCTCAGCTCCTTCATCGCAGCCACTATTGTACCATACATGTTGTGTCAATGGTGTCTTTGACCCGCGAATGGATTATGGGATACTAACGCAACACCTTGGACAAGACAAAACATGATGCCGTTTTATGCTCCAGCCTGTACCCACTACATTTCGGCCCAGGCTGCGTGGGGAGTCGGACCAACGACGATGGCCAGCGATTCGTGGTTTTGCACGTCATCAACATGCTAAAGTGGCGACAAGATTCATCTGGATTCTTGCTTCAGGTCGCCGAATGCCCGAACCCGCCGAATCTAAGCTCAAAGGGGCGGCCGACAAGTTCCAGCTCGCTGAAGACGGAATCCCGACATTGCTCAAGGCTGGCTGAGATGGCTGAGATGTCTGCAAGGAGCTTCGGAAAAGACCGCAGCCAGATCACAATGGCCAAGTGTAAGGTAGGCAAGGTATTGAAGCTTTTGGTCAGCAATTAGACGACCTGAGGTAACTCCATCGTGAACCATCTGAACTTGACCGTCTTTTGCCGGTCTCATCATATATAAATGGGGGCCATCCCCAGGTGCAAATACATCAACAAAGTGAAGGATCCAACAACAAACAGCTCAGCTGGACCCGACTCGCCGAGAAGCCATTGATTCCTCCGCCTATCTGCCTCCCCTTTTTTTGAAATTCGTTCCCATCGCCAACCCTCTCGGTTCCTCTGTCCAGCACCCCCCCTCCCCCCCCCAACCAAGTTCTCCAACGCAAAAACCTGCACCACTTACACCATGCCTGCCGACACGCGCACCCTCACCTGGTACGAGAGCGAGGCTGACAACCAGGCCATCAACGCCAACGGCTGGAGATTCCAAATCGCCAAGCTCGTGGCAACGTCGCCCTCGGCTCAGCCGGCGTACAACATCATCTGGCAGTCGGCGGGCACGGCGCCGTCCACTTCCATCTCATGGAAGGTGAAGTACGCCCTCGGCTGGACCGCCACTTCGCCCAGCGACGGCGTTTCGGTGCGTATTACCGGCAACTGGCAGCCCTGCAACCTCGGCGAGTCATACGATGTCAACGACGGCGGGTACTGGAAGCCCTCGGCCTCAAGCGGCCAGTCAGACTGGCTCAACGTCGGCAAAATCGACTACTCGTATCCCCAAGTGCAGGGTATCCACATCGTCGTCGGCGTGCTGAACGCCAACACGGGCAAATACGAGCCCATCTTTGTCGACCGGACGGCGCTTCCCCGGGGCAGCTCAGCGCAGTACCAGCCGCAGGAGCACGTCAGCTGGTGGCTCCAGGGCGGCGACATGACGGGCCAGGTCTTCAGCAAGACCCAGTCCCCGTCCACCTCCTGGAACTTTAACACGCCCAGCGACCCCAGAACCGATGCGTACGAGTACTCGACCTCGTACCTGATGGCCAGCCCCAAGCCGCAGTGGATCGTCTCCCCCGGCGGACCGCCCGCCGCCCACATTGCCCCCCCGCCGTCGGCCCACCTCGCCGCCTTGACCCTCGGGGGAAGCCCCCCCTTGTTCGTCCAGCTCGATCCCGGCAAGTGGAAAATCCTCTTTTCCAAGTTCATGGGGAGCGACACGCTCAAGAACGCCGCGGCCGCGCTCAAGAAGAAGCTCGACTTCCAGCTCAAGGAGGTCAAGGTCACCTTCAAGGACGCCGAGGGAAAGAGCACCATCACGGTCGAGTACAAGTCAGACACCAACGTCAACGATGCTGCCGCTGCCGCCCTTCTCGGCGGCGCTGGCGGCGGTCCGGGCGCGGGTGGTTTGAGCCCCGAAAAGATCATCAACGACGATCTCGTCGAGCTGCGAGACGCGGGTTTCCTCCCGCCCGACGAGAGGTGGGAGATTGTGCCCGCTTCGAACGCTGACAACGACGGCGCTTCGCCGGTTGATGACACTGCCCCGGCTCCAGGCCCGGTTCCTCGGGCCGCCGTAGATGCGCCCGGCGCTCTTCACGCTGGCCAGAACGGCTTTGCCGGTGGACAAGCCTTCTCGCCCGGCGGAGTTGGCAAGGGGGCGTTTCCTCAGGGCTTCCAGACTCGGGTCGCTGCTTGAGACCCGCGACCTCATCGGGGGTTGACTGTGACCTTTTTGCGAGTCTTGAATTTCCTCTTGCGGTAAACACGCTGTCGTTTCTGCGCTCTTCAGAAGTTGACCTTGGTGGTTGTCCTTCTTTGTCCTTCTTTCAACTTGTTGGTTTTATTCCCTTGTTGACTAGTCTACATGCTCCTGTCATTTTTGCGCTGCGCGATGGATAATAATGAATGGAGGTCAGTTGGATGGTCCAGTTGGTCGATGCGACTGCGGTGCCAAGGAAGTTTGGGGTTGTGTGGGATTCAGGGGTTCAGGGGCTGAATTTTCGTTTGTCGACGCTAGCCTGTTTTTGCCCATTCGCCTTGCGATCGCCACGCACACTCTCTGGCTCGCAGTTCCTTTCGCTCAATCAAAACACTCCAGTCTTTTCCGCATTAGAGCTGTAAAGTCACGTGCCTATTCATGTCACACACTGCACATTGTGCAAAGGATGACAGTAATCAGAACGTCAGAAGTCCAGTGATTCAAAAAAAACCCGGTAGATCATGGAATTTCACAAGTCAGTAATTCCGCAAGTCAGCTACTCTCCGGTGCGTTCATGCTGCTCCTTCTCAACAGGTAGCAAGCAGCTAGCCATCCTCCCAAGGTTCATGCCACACCGGAAATGTACCCCCCCAGCCAACAACCAACACACGCCCAAGAAAAACACAACCCCCTACTTCAACGAACTCTTAATCGGCTGCGCCCAAGGAAACTTGCCCACCAACTGCTCCTCCCCCTCCACATACGCAAACACCGGCGTCTTCGCCATCACCGGCGCCGACCGATTCGCAAAAAACCTCACCAACCCATCCCTCGAGAGCACATGCCGATCCACAAACCGATGCGTCACATCCGCCCACGTCGCCGCCCCCGTCGCCCGACTCGCCCCATCCATCCCATCCTTCACCGTCTCGATCCTCGCCTGCTGATACTCATTAAACGCCTTCAATATCCCCCCCCTCTCCGGAACCGCCTCCTCCTCCCCCTTTTCCCCCCTCACCGCGCGAAACTGATGATACAACTCATTCGCCAGCGCCACAACATCCACAATCCCATTGTTACACCCCGCCCCCGTAGACGGCGTAAACTTGTGCGCTGCATCGCCCACCAGCACGATCCTCTCGAAGGACCAGTGCTTCAGCACGCCCTCCTCGAGATTCACCATCCCGGCCTGCGTCTTGTCGCGGTACGCATCAGCGATGGTCATACCCCCCTTGATCACGGGCAGATGCCCCCAGCGTTGCACAAACTCGATCTCGTCGGAGGGCGTGTACCGCGCCGAGTCGCGCGTGGGTGTGTCGAGGCGTTCGTAGATGCCGATTACAGAGGTGTCTTGTCCCGCGAAGAGCTGGAGGGTGCAGTTGTACCCGTGGGTTTCGCTCGCGTCGCCGGGGACGATGGGCGGGATGGTGGGGAAGCGGATCCACATGGAGCGGTAGGTTGTGAGGAAGGGTTTTTCGTCGTTGATTGTTGGGGAGGGGGAGGAGAGGGCGGCGTGGCGCATTTGGGAGCGGACGGTGGAGTGGGCGCCGTCGGCGCCGACGACGATGGTGCTGGGGGGTGTCAGCCGTGTGCCAATGCTTGATGTGTAGGACACCGGGGTCCCGGGAGGTATTTCTGTTGAGGTGTTGGACAAAAGGGGGAGAATGATAGGACTGACATACCCCGTGTAAGTGGATCCATCGGCGCAGGTGACGGTCACACCGTCGGGGGTGGTGGTCACGGCGGTGACTTTCTTGTTGGGGAGGAGCTTGGCTTGGGCTTCGGCGGGGAGACCGTCGTGGAGGATGCGCATGAGGTCGTGGCGGGAGATGACACGGGGGTAAGCACCGTGGCTAGGTCCTGTTAGTCAAGGGCCAAACTTGGTTGTCGACGAAGGCTCACTTCTGCTTGAAGTAAGTAAACCACAGAGTGTCGCCGAGATCCTTTTGCTCGTGATCGATGCGTTTGAAGTGGCTCATGGGCGAGCTGGCAGCTTCGATAGCGGGGAGGAGACCAAGCTGGGAGAGCACCCGGAGACCAATGGGCAGGAGGACAAGATTCGAGCCGGCGTCCAGCACAATCTTGGAACGGCTCTCGAGAACAACAAAGTCGAGGTTGGCTCTGGAAAGGGAATGGGCAGCCGTCAGTCCGACAGGACCGCCGCCTACCACGATCGCTTTGAACGCTTTGGAGGCCATGTCGAGAGCAACGGTGGTGAGATGGAGAGAAGAGTGGTAATTGCTCCAGGGTTGAAGCCTGTCGAGCTCTGGGCGAGAAAACTTGTTCGACAAAGCCACATAGATATATCCCGACGGTCTCGTTAGAAACTGCCCTCACTGCTGCGAGACAAAGCCCACGTCCCGTTTCGCATGTAAGTGATGTGCTGCGCCGCCAATCACACTTCCCGCCTAAACAAGCACCAAAACGGAAGCATTCTGCGCGCTCGCTTCGGCTGTGTTACCGTGCATCAGTCAGCCCTATCAGTCAGCGCCGCCAATGATATGTCCCGTCACCCATGATCAAGCTCAACGCTCGCATCACCCGCGCATGTTCTAGCCTTTTCCTGAAAATATGGGGTGATGGAAGCAACTCGGCCCGGTTCACTCTGCTCAGCGAGTCGGATATCATCATGTCGGATGGGGGCAAAGAGATTCGGCAGAGATGTCATTGACGGGACGGGAGCACAAGGCTAGGTTCCGGTAAGAAGCCAGACCCCCGCACTCGCACTCGCACTCGCACTCGATATCAGCCCAGACCTCGCATTCGCCCCAACACTTGACTTGGTTACAGCAAAGTTTGCCATCCAATGACACAACATGACAAGAACTCTACTCCTCTTCATCAGATCTTTGTCATCGTGCTCAACTTCCCTAGACGTCAACACCGTCGGGATTGACTTCCAAATCCTAACAGCCTAGGTGGCATCGAGACCAATCCATAGTCAACCCATTGGGGGATGTGAGTGGTAACATGAAACAAAACGCCCAGACCCCGCTTTAACAGAATCAAAACCATACTCTACTTCCAAAGCGATATCTCCGTGCTGTGTTACAATCTCAGGACCGAGAAAGTGGCCACGACAAGGACGCATATTTCCCAAGAAAGGACCGACTCTCCCCACCCCCTGGCACCACCTGACCTCCCCGTAGCTCACCCCCCCAGAGTCTAGACCGTCTCCCTCCACGCCTCGGGCAAAACCCCCTCCAGCGCCGCCTTAATCTCCATGGCCAACATCTTGGAAAACCACCGATGCTGCGCCGTATGCCCCCCCATAACCCAATAATTCTCCACCCCCGCATGCCTCTTCCACATCCCCAGAAACTCCCCCTCCGCATCAACCCCCCCAGTCGGCTCCACCCGTTCCGCAATCTCCCTCGGCCCCAATACCCCTTCTCCTTCCCCCCCTCCACCACTACCCAAAACACCCTCCACCGTATCCCTCAAATCCTTATCCCCGTACCCCGTACACCACACCACCGCGTCCGCTTCCACGATACTCCCATCGCTGAATTTTAATCCGGTTTCCGTCCACCCCACCGGCTCCCCAACCTTCACCGTCCCCCTCCCCTCCTCCAGCACCCTCGTCCCGCCGATATCGACATAATGCCCCCCTCCCTTCTCCGCCAGATTATAATAAACATTCTCCTCTTCATGCGCTGAGTCCCTCACCGGAAACCCCACCTCTCTAAGTTTATCATATCGCCCCGGTTCCTGCGCCGCTAGCATCGCAAATAGGCCTCCGGCCATGTGCGCGTCAATCACCGTGGTTAGGGTATTCAGATTTCTGTCGGCAATCGGTAGAGGGAGGGTGTCAAAAGACCCGAACCCGCGGGGATCGAAGGCGTACGACTCGGGGATTATCAGCGTGGGGGAGCGGACGGCCATTGTTATGGTTGATACGGAGGGAAGAGGGGCGAGGTCGGAGAGGATGTCAAAGGCGGTATTGGCGGAGCCGATTAGCAGGACGGAGGTGGCGTTTGGTAGGGAGGAAGAAGGGTTGCGGTAGGAGTGGGCGTGGAGGGTGAGGCCTTTGTATGTGTCGCGGTTGGGGAGGGAGGGGAGGTGGGGTTTTTGCGAGGAGAAGCCCGTGGCTTGGACGAGGTGTTTGGCGGTGATGGTGCGGTTGGGGGTGTTGGGGGCGTTGGGGGTGGTGAAAGTTACGGTCCAGAGTTTGGTGGTGGGGTTGTAGATGGTGGATTGGACGGTGGCGGAGTGGATGGTGTTGAGGTGGAATTCGGCGATGAAGCGGCGGAGTTGGGCGGTGAGGGCGTCGCGGGTGAGGCGGTTGGGGGTGTGGAATTCCTTGGGGTAGGCTGTTGTTTGTCAGTAGTGTCTTTCACTAAAAGGGGTAGGTCTGGAATAGGGGTACTCACGCAAATACGGCATCTCGCAGATGGACGTCGGAACATGAAACTTCAACGAATCATACCGCAACGCCCAGCTATCCCCCGGGTTGGCATTCCGTTCCAGTATCACCGAATCCACAGCCAATGCCTTGAGTCGAGCAGCAAGACAAGCGCCCGCATTCCCTCCCCCAATAATCACAACCTCCGTCTCAATCTTCTCCACCCCCTCAAGCTCCCTCCCCGGCTCCCTCAGCAAGCTCTCATCCTCCGCCTGGATATCGATCCCCTCAAGCCAGGTACTCAAAATCCAGATCTTCCATCTCACCGTTCCATCCTCATCAACCGGGAGCAACAGAAACCGTCCACTCGCGCTCGCCCCGGGGGACGTAGTCTTGAACGTAAACCCGCAGTCAATCCATTGCTACCCCGTCTGTTAGCTCACATCCCCAACCCTCACATCCCGAAACACATCCTTAATCCCCCCTCCCACGTCCCCCACCCTTCCAGGTATTCACCCCCTTCCCAGAGAAAGGAGAGACTCACCAACGCCGGCGAAGCCGGAATAACCATCGGCGCCCCCACCAATTCAAACCCCCTCACCCCCCTCTCCCTCTTCACCGCCATTAAATTCCTCGCCACCCTCCCAGCCCCCATAAACGTGCGCATATGCCACGTGAGCGCAAACTGGTCCCTCCAGTATGTCTGCGCGGGGTAGAAACAGGCTTCCACAGCGTGGCCATCGTCGCTTGCTAAGGCTGTGTTCAGAGCGTCAAGAGCGGATTGCGCTGTTTTGGATAAGTCGGAGGGGGAGAGGGAGAAGGATTGGAGGAGGGAGGGGGAGAGGGAGGGGAGGGGGTTGGCGTTGACTGTTTTGCGGAGGGGGACGCGCTCGGGGGGTGTAGTGGGGGTGGACATTGTGACGATGGGTAGGAAACTTGAGAGACAGAGATGAAAAAGCAAACAGTGTTTGTTTCTCAGGGGAATGGACTTGTCGTCATGTATTTATCTCTCTGCCCAGCTTTTGCCCAGCGTTAAAGTGAGGGGTATGCATGCGGGCACTGTACTGTACTGCGTATGGCGGGCATGCAAATGCGGGCCTTGCCGACTTCCCCGAGTGTGAATGCAGTCCGAAATGCGCCTCTGATTGGCTCGACGACCGAGTAGCTCGGCAGTGAAGTCACAAAGGGACGATCACTAAGAACATTGGTGCTTGGCTTTTATAGACGACTTTACTAGTGTCAGATATCTTGGCGATCCAGCAACACGCGTTCGTCTCGGGTTTAGTGATCACTGGTGCACGATAATCACAGGTGGTAAGCAATGCAACGTGAGATGCTGGAGATGGGTCAGAAAAGATCATCTCCATTGAACATGACGACTCCCAAAGTTGCCGCCCTAACCGACGGGATGTCCTCCCTCCTAACAGATATCCGCCACACCCACATCATCATCATCATCATCATCATCATACACATCCCCCCTTACCCTCACGCAATCCTCCTCCCCCTCTCCCCCAACTCCACATCAACCTCACCCACCCCAAACCCCATCCCTTTCTGGCCCCTCCCACCCCCCTCCCCATTCCCATGCCCAACAAACGGACTCCCCGGCCCAGCACTACCATACGGACTAAACATGGGCGTATTCCTGCCACTCGCCGTCACCGCCAACGTCCCACTGCCATCCTTCTGCCCCACCGCCAAATGCCCCGCGGCCCTCATCCTCTCCACATTCTTCTCCCGCCTCATCACCTCCGCCTTCATCCCCCCCGTAACCTTCCCCTCCCTCTCCCTCAACCTTCTCGCACGCCGCGCCATGTCCCGCCCCGCCATGTACATCCCCGACCTGACGCTAACCCACGTAACCCCCGTGTTCCACGCAAAACTCACCGCGCTCCGCAAAAATTCCACCAGCGCGTTGCTCCGCACGGAGTGCGAGAATCCGAGGACGAGGGCAACCATAATGATACCGATGGACACGGGGAACATGATTTGCAGCTCGGTGGCGAGGGCCAGGGCGCCGTCGTTGAACTCGACGTTGTTCATGCCGAAGAAGCCGACGCAGAACGAGAGGGGGAGGAAGATGATTGTGACGATGGTGAAGATCATGATGGATTGGCCTTGCTTGAGGGTGAGCTGCGCCTGCTTGACGGCTTCGCGGGCTTCGATGACGCCGGCTTGTTGCTGCTTGAGGGTGAGGATGTCTTTGAGCTGGGGGGGTGTTAGTATGGGATGTTTGGGGGACAGTTGAGAGGGGGCGTACCGCGGAGGATGTCGTCTGTGCGATTCTCAGCAAGGCTCTGAGCTCCTCCATCCGTTCTTGTAGGTCTACGAGGAGCTGATCGGCCCTTCCAATCGTCCGCTTCGCGTTGTCCCTCTCCCTTGCGCTGATCTCATCGGCATGCGAGGGCTCCGCCTCCATTTCTGCGCCCAGCAAGACATCCCAAGCGCTCGAGTCCTGGCTCATGGTCTTCTTTTTCGGTGTCTTGGCCAGGGGCATCATCACTCGGCGGATATGCTTCACCAAGCTCTCCATCACAGCCTGCTGCTGCTCTTTGATGCGCATCATGATGGCAATCTCATCGACAATATCCTTGACTTCCTTCAACAAGTTTCCTTCAGGGTTGATGTTCAGCAGCGTGTTCTGATTCGAATTGCTGTCACCACCGCCTTGATCTCGCTTGTAGTCGCCTGAGGCGAGATGGGTGTAGATGAGAAACTGGTCAAACGCGGCCGTCTGCTTGTACGTCAAATCTCGAATGGCGCCGGCAAACAACTCTACCAGATTCGGTGTGCGGTCATCGGTGCGGGCTCGGTCAAAAAAGACGCGAGAACACTCATCAACGATCAACAGAGCAAGATCGTACGCAGACGAAATCTCCCCTGGGCGGATCTGGCGAAACCTCTGCCGCAGCGTCTTATGCACAGCAGACGGATCCGGCCGATTCTTCCCAAATCTTCTCGGAAAACAAGAAATCACCGTCCCTACCACAATCAGTCAGCCATCACTTCCAGTCCCAACCCCAAAACCCCACTCAACTTAAGGTAACTCACCCTCATCCAAAACCCACAACCACAGCTGATCAACCATCACCAACCTCGGCACCCTCCTCACATCCTCCCTGCACGTCGCACACACCCCCCGCCCATCGCACTCGTGCGCCGCCGGCATCGTCCCCCGATACACCACCTGATCCCTATCCCGCGCCCGCGTGCTCTTCAACGCCCCGTAGTAACTCTGATCCAGCGTCCTCCGCGGATGCAGCGGCGGCTCCGCGTGCAGATACCTCACCACCATCTGCTCCTCCACATGCGCCGCCATCGCCTCCGCCAGACCCGCCGCGCTCTTCAGCAGCGCCCCCAACGCCGCCCTGCGCGAAGCCCGATCGGGCGCGTACACCTGCTGCACAAACTCCGCGGGGAGAACCGGGGCCGTGGTATCCCCCGTCGTCGTGCGCTGCAGCTGATTCTGCGCCTGGCTGACGACCTCGGTGATCGTCCTCGGCAGCAGCAACGCGCGGTCGGCCTCTTTGATGATCTCGGCGGAGATGACGCGTCCGCGGTCGGTTTCCCAGTGCAGGTAGGGCATGAAGAGGACGAGGTTCTTTGGTGCTTCGCAGGGGGAGAGGGACACGGGGGCGCAGAGGGGGCGCATGTGTCGGGCGTGGACTTCGGACTTGGCGTCGTAGCAGGCTTGGCCTTGCCAGAACTCGGGGCGGAGGAGGGTTTCTGTCTGCGTGCGGGAGCGGCGGAGGTGGGATTTGAGGTAGAGGTCGTCGGAGGAGGGGCGGGTTTCGCCGTAGTAGCGGGCGACGACCTCTTCGACCCAGATCATGTTGTTTGCTGGGAGGTGGAAGTAGCGGATGGTGTCGGAGGAGGAGGGTTGCAGGATGGGGTTCCGGGTAGGGTCCTGCGAGAGGAGGTCGGCCATGGTGACGTGCTGGGTGGGGAAGTGGTTTGGAAGTCCTGGCGCGTCGGTTGGGATGCCGTCCTTGAAGTAGACGACCGGTGCTTTGATGTGCTCGTTGACATCGTGCGAGGATGGGCTGTAGCTTGGGAGTCCTGATGGCCGGCGGGAGTCCGGCAGGGAGTCGTGCCCGGGAGTGGATGCATGGGATGCGTGAGGACGACCAGTGGTCACGCTCCAGTTGGCCATGGCCAGCTTGAAGTCGCGCAAACGGGAAGCGGCCGTCGAGTCGAACTCGGGGGTCTCAAGACGGTGGCGGAGCTCGACGATGCGCTCATTGTCGCGGATGATTCGGCTTTGGGATTCCAGTGGTAGCGACTCGAAGAATTTGCGCCGCTTAGACACGCGCAGGCACCCGTTGAAGTGGGTGGTGACGTCTGAGACACGCAGCTCGTGTGGTTTGTCGCTGAGACATGTCGAAGGGTACTGCTGCCGAGACATGGCCATCTCGCGAATCCAACTAAAACATTACAACAGAATTCTTGAAGATGAAGAAGAAAAGAACAGAGGCGTCAAGAAAATTTGTTGTGGTGAGCTCGAGAGAACCGCGGTTGGGGGCGCAAGGGCGCACAATGCCGCAGAGGAAACATGGCGTTCAGGGGTTGCATCAGACCAGGGAGCGTCAGGGGTCGGATTGCCGTGGAGGGGTGGAAGCACAGAGTCAGCCCTGAGAAGTCTGCAGAAGCCGCTCGTTTCCTTTGACGAACCGTTGCGCTGCAGCGCCGTTTGAGAACTTGCTTGGGCCGGTCCGCCTCAGTGGTCGGCAGCGACTGATCATTCACAAAAATGGAGCGATGCCGTCAAAAATCCTGAGAAATTGCCGAAAAGAGGCGGCTTTGCGGAGGGTGCTGCAAGCCATCGGACTTGAGAGCCCCTGCATGCGGCGTTCTCGCGACGAAGCGCGTCACTGCACGCGAATGCGACAGCCGACCGCAGGGCTGAACCCCTCCTTCCAATTTGGAGTCGCGGTAAAAAAAACAAGAAAAAAGATGCGAGTATGGCCGCGAATAGAAGCAGTTGAGCAGAAGACGCAAATGCCATATCGAAAGTACCGCTGCTCGATCTTCTCAGGATTTTTTGGCCTTCAATTTCCTGTTCAATGAAAAGTTTGGTCGCGGGAATGAAGATTTTCAGCCGCGGGGTCGTGTTTCGCCGTCTGACAACCCGCAGGATTTGGTTGGCGGTGCCAAGGCCTGACGTTGTGCGGGTCACCTGACAGGCCTGACTGCAAGTTTCGCGTTGAACAACAAATGGCTGCGGCCCTGGGCAGTCCGCCACGCCGGGAGAGTCTATCTGTTACGACCGTCACCTATACAGAGATAGGCAAGGACGCAGGGTTGGGGGTTTGGTTAGGAGTCCCGGGTATGCTCGGGGTCACAAACTAAGGGGTACCGATAAAGAGGGATAAACACGGAAGCAAGTCCTCACAGACGGGGGGTTTCACTGAGTCAATCGGTCGCATGCAACTATAATACACTGTAGCACACAGGGTGACAATGTAGTAGCGCACAATTGAGGTCGGTTCAATTGACAAAGCGAATACTTGCGTGAGGAACCAAAAGGATTCCTCACTCCACAAGTACGACGATGGCTATCTAATCCTACTGAAGAATGAATGTAACTTGTACCGGCCTCTGTGGTCCTGCGCTGAGTGGTCTACAGAGGCTTCTCCCGCAGAGGCCTTCGGCCTCTGTGAGCCTTACGGCCTCTGCCTCCAGAGGGTGCCAAGCTTACAGAGGCCACTGTGCGAACACAGTGTCCTACTGTGCTCCATACGGTGACACATGCGGGTCACGCCGATCCGAGCCGACCGACAAGGGCGACCTGCAGGTCGTCACATTGTTTCACTAGTGGATTAGCGGCTTGGCGCCCCATACTGGCTTTTCTAGCCAACACTTTATATTAGTAGTATAATTAATCAAAGACTTTAAAATACTATTCTAAAGGCTCCCACAGCCTATAATAAGTCCTCTCTGTCACGACCCCAGTCATGACCTCCAGGAGGGAAGCACGGACCAGCTGTAGTTAACCAATCATTGGGCCCAGGGTGCGACAACCCACAAAGGCCCTGACGAACCAATCATGAAGGACCCGAAGACCCGGAGCATATCGCTCGGGTCCATGGGTCCTCGGACCAATGAGACAGGACCCGGGCTGCCGAAGCCAAACCGCCGGGTCCTCGGGTCCATGGTCACCACTGTAGTATAGATAGCTATCATCGTGCCCACGATGGCGGGAGGAACTTCTTGGTTCCTCACGCAAGTATTCGCTTTGTCAGTTGAACCAACTTCAATTGTGCACTACTACATTGTCACTCAGTGTGCTACAGTGTATTATAGTTGCATGCGACCATTGACTCAGTGAACCCCCCGTCTGTGAGGACTTGCTTCCGTGATTATCCCTCCTTATCTCTATTTGGTCTGCGACCTCAGATATACTTGAGACTCCTGACCTAACCCCAACCCTCTGCGTCCCTGCCTACCTTAGTGTGGGTACCGGTCGTAACACTCTCCTCTCTCCCTTATAAGTAGATTAAATAAGTAAGGCAGATGCGAATTTAATAACTTCACTCTTTTTTTCCACTTACAGTAAGCCTTTGGCCAGCTATACGCATATCTTCTTCCCTTAAGTGTTCTGTAAGTCCACTATAATACAGTAGGTTACAGAGGGTTTTAAAACCTATAATATAGTGCTTTAAAACCTACAGCTTAACAAGTTATAAGCCTAGACAGTATAATTCTATTCCAGAGCTATACTTACTGCTCTTCCTCCACTTAGTAAACCTATTACCACCTATAGTAAGCTTTACTTTACTAAATCACTCTTTATAAACTCTAAAGTACTACTTTTAAACCTGTTTAACATTTATATAAAAGGTTAACTAAGTAAAACAGTGTCTCATGCAATGCCAATGCACCCCATGCAACCATCTCACGGTGCACCAATTGGGGGCCTCCCCTTTGCATCTGCTGTGGCTGAGTCCCCCGCGACTGTCACCCCCCTCGAAACCCACTGGGCGCCACATGGGAAATATTGGATTTTTGCAGCAGCCCTAACCACTGTTGCAGCATTGATGTGGCTGCATCATGCCTAAACAGCCACCGCCTAAAAAAGCCGCTAACCTAACGCCAATCGCTCGGTGTGTGCCTTGTGGTTCACGTGTCTCATGGAAACCACAGATATTCTCCTCAAACTTTTATTCAGACCGAAAAGACGCCTAACACCCGTTGCCCGCTCCCTGCTGCCGATTGGGGCCCTCACATACCCCTCAGAATGTGAGAATCTGAGAATGCCCATCATGCCCTCTCCAGTAAATCCCCAACCCCTTCACCCCCTCACCCCCTCTTCGTATAACCCTTACCCAAACCTCACACAAACCCCAAAACTATTAATCGCATTACTCCCCCCGCGATTATTCGTCGTCTCAATACACCCATCCGCCTCCGCAAACGGGTACGGCGCCAACACCGCCGGCATGCAGGTGCGCGTGCGCGGCCCGATGCATCGGTTGTGGCTGAACGTCGTCAGAAACTGGTTTCTGCCGCCGGGGTACGTAATGTTCATGGACAGGAAGCCGGCGGTGCTGGCGCAGCTGTTGTCCCAGACGTTGCGCGTGTCGATTTTGTGTTGGCATTTGCGGTCTTCGTAGAGGTCGACTATGGCGGCGGTGGTTGGGGAGGAGTTGGTGAGGAGGAGGAGAAGGGGGAGGAGGGTTGGGAGTGAGAATCGCATTCTGGGAATGGGGTGGTTAGTTGGAGTGGGATGTTGAGGGTTGGGGGGTGTACTTGAAGGTCGTTTTGATCGTTATTTTTCTTGGTGACGTGGGCGATTCTGGGGACAGGTTGTGTGCATGGGAAAGCGGTGGCTACCCTCTGTTAAGTAGCCGGGTCTTGTGTGATGAAAATGGCGCTGCCGTTGGGAATAAGGTTGGGAGGACGGTTATTCCTCCTGAGACCTCAACGGGCTGACGTATCGGCGTATTTGAGTTTTTCTGAGGCGCACGATAATGTCCATGCAACAGTCGAGTACATCAACCGCGGAATTGCTGACCCACTTCACAAGATCTCGAAGCTCTGTGTCTGCTGCCCCTGAGATGGAGCCAACTCCCCATCCATCATCCCATGCATGTAGCACTCACCCACCAACTCGAACTTCCCCCCCTTCGGCCTCATCAGAAACGGCGTCTGCGCCCCCAAAATAACGCACACCGAATCCCCCACTCTCGTCCCCGCTGGCACCAATCCCATGTATCCTCTCTCCGTCACCGCAAATCTCCTCCCGACATGAATATACGTCAGTGGGTGGTGTTCATAAAGTTCCTCCATGCCATAACTCCTTCTGCTTGTTTCCAAGTACCGCACAATATCCCTCCCACCTCGAGAAACCGCTCGTAGTCCGCGGTTCCTTGTACGTAGTTCGGCTGAGGGGAGTCGCCGATGAGCATCAGCCAGAACGCGTCCCTTACCGATTGCCTCTCCGTGATGAACGGATACGGATCCTCAACGTTGCCATCGCGGATTTGCTTCGCTTGTGTATGCCATTGCTTAAGCGCAAGAAAGTGTCGGAGAAAGGGATGGGTAAAATCATCCGCACTGAGGCCCATCTGAAGCAGCTCTTGTATTTTCCCCGGAGATAGTAGGCCGCTATGGCCGTTTGTTTCAAACTCGGTCCTGAGCTCATTGACGAGGGCCAGGTAGGGGCCGTCGGTGAATCCGTTGTTGCTGAGTTCCAAGGTTTCGGTTTGGGCGACAATCTGGTCAACGACGACGCCTTCTAGGCGAAGCACCTTTTCGTACTCGGATACCCTGATACCTCCTGAAACGCGGCAGGAGCCGGATGCACGGTATTGGCGCAGATGAGTAGTCGATATCTTGGTGCGGGTGAGAATGGGACTTGGCCAGGGGACGCTCCAGTCCGGCACCCAGGACGGCAGTTTGTCATATTTTCGGGGCAGCCCCACGCCGGCCGAGTGTAGAAGCCGCAGAGGGTAATTCGTCGTGGTTAATTGTAGAAAATGACCTACGTGATTCGTCAATGTTGGTTGTGTTGCGTTGTGCCCTGCCATGTTGGACGAGTAGATGCATTCTGCCGTGGAAGTGTAGATGGCTTCCACGGACTGGGTATAGTTCGGTTGGATCCGATAGAGGTCGCCGGTGAAGCCCAATAAGGCGTAGACCTTGTCCTTGTCATCTCTTGCCTTGTACTGTGAGCACTCCTGCAGGACGACAGCCAAATCGATGGTGACACCAGAGCGGGCCCGAATCATGAGCTGGTCGATTCTCAGCCCGAGCTGGATAGCGGTTTGTATATTGGAGCGTTCGACCTCGGTGAGTTTTGCTAGGTGAGTCAAGAAACCTTCCTTGGAAATCCCTCTGAGCAGTTGCACAATGAACCGCCAGTCCAGGATGATATCACCGTATTGAACGACGGGGAGCCCCCTGGCCACGACCATTTCTTGTATGACCCAAGCGCGGTGGAACCAATCGTCTCGGAAGATGTCGCACATGGCCTGAATTACCTGTGGCGTGAATTGGGAAGACGTCGACGAAGTCCCATGTGCGTATTTTAGCCATGGTCGAATGTCGTGCAGGGGCTCCAGCCAAACCACAACATTTGAGGCGCCGCTGTAAATTTTTGGCATCATGGGGACTTGGGTACTCTTTTCCACCTCGTCGATTTGGTTGATGCAAAAGAAGTCAATCCAGACAACGCGCGGGGTGTGACACGGATGCAAGGCGTGGAGAGGGAAATTCTCAATTCAACTAATAATCTTCTTTGGCCCAAAGGTCCTTGCTTTCTCAACCTTGGTTGCAATGGGCCCTCCTTCTTATACACAGAAATCTGGCCACTTCGGGCCCCCAACGTCCTCCGGCTTCCTTCGGCCTGTTTGCTCCTGTTGGCCGCCCTGAAACAATCTGTTGTCGGCTACCTGCAGGATACTATTGGCCATGGCCAATCCGTTGGTTGTGGTGGTGTTGTTTGCGTGAGGGGTTGGCACCAATCGTGGCCAGCCAACAGCCCTGAAGTGTGGTGGCCTCCTATTGGCCACCTCTGTGCCGTGTGACACGGGGCGGGACCGATGATGTTAAGGAGCAAGTGATGTACCCGGAGAGAACATTTGAATCCCATACCGTTCACCAAAATGTAACTGTCCTTCTTTGTAGAGGGATCACCCCATGCGTATGACATGCAATCGTAGTCCGGCATTGAGTTTAACGAAACGGTGATGAGCTCGGCCACGACCACATCCTCGCGAAGACTGTTTCTGGGCATCAGCTGTAATAGCCTGATCTCTCCCTCCTGCAGTGATCGATACTCATACATCGAATGGGGCACCGTACCAGCCAGTGTTTGAGCGGCCCTCTTGACGCCGTAGGCGTTTGCGTCAGGTAGGCGAGTCATCAGTCTGAACAGAAATGCCGGGTACCACACAGCCAGGATTATGGCGAAACCGACGACGGTGATGCCAAAGATGCCCAATGCTGAGTGAACATCGTTGTCGAGTGCCCATATCGTGCAAGTGGTCAAGCCGAAAATGATGGCCATGGTTGGGTTGATGAGGTACTGGAGTAGATCGTTTCCAAGGTCGCGTCGTACCAACCGCCGAAGAAGCAAGAAGATATCGAGGAATGCTAGCACGGCATGTTGGTCGCGCTTACACATCACGTAGCTGTTCGGGTAGGCGAAATTCAAGCTGGCGAAACATCCAATGTCGTTGAGAATCATGGATCCCCTGGTTGTTATGCGCTGCGTAGCTGTGTGGGTTGCGTGAACCATGAGAAAAGTCCGCATAAATGTGCTGGCACTAGGAGGGAGAAGCCGATCGATGACCCAAGCCTCTATCGCTGAGAGGAAACCGCGGAGCAGCCGAGAGGCTAGGAGTTCGAGCGCGTCATTACGGACAGGCTTTCGTGCGGGTCGCGGCCCCCGTTTTGAACGCACCCAGTATCGACTGAGGATCAAAACAAAAATCTCGATGCCTGTGTCGGCGACAGGTTCTGCATCGCCGAACCGGAAGAGCGGGGTACTCCATGTGAACTCCCAGTATTTTGCCGTAATCGGATCAACAAGTCTGTCCATGGCGAGGAGGTCCTGCTTTTTGGGGCTACCGATTCTTTGGCGTGATGATCGGCAAGGTCACAACTCGGAACGTCACGTCGACCGATGTGATGTGACGTCCACATTCTTATCCCACGTGCAGGGAAATGAATCCCCGTCTGCGATTCAAGCCACGCCAAGAAGATTGGACTCAGCCTCCGTTCAGACCGCCTTGGCAGGGCGGCGGGAATGTTGTTCTCGCTGTTGTGCGTGGCGCTCGGACGGTGAGATGGTGGCGGGTTTCAGGTGCGCGCTGCTGAGGCTGACGAAACTGGGCGACATTCTGACTGGAAACTCTCGTCGTTGAGGTGGCTGCCTGGCAATCGGGCAATCGGGCAATCGGGCGACCGAGGACCGGCAGTGCAACCGGGACTGTTGTCGAGACTGAGCATGTCAATTAGGCATGCACCTGATGAAAAGGGGATACGACTCCGACCGGCTTCCCGCTTTGTCTGTGTTTCCCAATTTGTGGCAATCCCAGGGCGCTGGGAAGTATTTGACTGGGTTCTGGAGAGATGATATTCCGGAGTATATAATATGGGAAAGCGCATGGGGCGATGGCCTGTGGAAGCGCTCAGCCGAGTACCGAGCGCCCTCTTGGTCCCCATTCTCGCTCGATGGGCTCTTAAGCTAAACTAGTCTGTCGGTAGGAGAGGTTTAAGGGGGGTTCGGTATGGATTTCACACCGACTCTAAGATGGTTGAGCGGCTGGCTGTGGTCGAAGACGTGCACTGTGATGCTGCCGGTCATGTTTTTGCCTCAAGGTAGCAATGGCTAAATGTGACGACCTGCAGGCCGCCTCTGCGGTCGGAACGGGCCAACATGTCCCCGCAGGCGCCACAGTGTCTAGAGACCGTGCATGCACTGTGGAAACACTGTATGATCACCCTGATCACCCGGGTTCTACGGTGATCAGGATAAACGCCAAGACATGGTTGATCACCTTGATCACCCTGTTCTCAGGGTGAGCAAAGTGATCACAGTGATCACGGTACAAGTTACATTCGCTTCTCAGTAGTATAGATAGCTATCGTCGTACTTGTGGAATGAGGAATCCTTCTGGTTCCTCACGCAAGTATTCGCTTTGTCAATTGAACCGACCTCAATTGTGCGCTACTACATTGTCACTCTGTGTGCTACAGTGTATTATAGTTGCATGCGACCGATTGACTCAGTGAAACCCCCCGTCTGTGAGGACTTGCTTCCGTGTCTATCCCTCCTTATCTCAAAACCTGGTTTGTGACCCCGAGTATACCCGGGACTCCTGACCAAACCCCAACCCTGCGTCCCTACCTATCTCTGTATAGGTAACGGTCGTAACAAACAACCAAGTGGAGCCTGAATAATCAGCGTGTTCCAGCAGATTCCAGAGATTTCGAAGGCTGTAATAATTATGTCATAGAAAGATAAGCCGGCCTAATAATTACTCCGAGTATAATAATGAGCCTTCTCACCACTTCTCAGGTAGAAGAATAACAACAAGCAATTCAACCTCTCTGTGTGACGGGCTGAGCCCTGGTGCAGCCTCGGCGACTCTCGGCCGTGGCGCCGGGCCCGCGGAGCCGGAGGTGGGGCGGAGCCCCACCGGCAACCACCCCCTGACCCTCGAACGAAGCCATTCCCAGAAATGCCGATGTGCGCACACAGACCACAACACTAAACCCTAGCGAGGCATGCGACGGCTCTGGAATCTTCTATCTCCCTCTGGTCGAAACAATGCGGTCATGTATATATGAAAGCGGCCTCGTGATCTTCCTTTTCCTCATGTTCTGCGTCTTCGTTGAGTAGGCCTAGCTAGTTGCAACACACTACCTTGCCCGTTACACTCTGCAAGCACATGACCCTCACGTGACCTCGCAACAATTACTTTACTTACCCTAAAAGTAGGGTGATTAAGGTGATTAATTATATTTTAACGTTTATCGTAATTACTGTAAAGTCTGGGTAATTAGAGTGATTATACAGTGTTTTTACAGTGTACGTACGGTTGTTAAACACTGTGGCGCCTGTGGGGATACGTCGGTCCGATCCGACCGCGATGGCGGCCTGCAGGTCGTCACACTCGCCCAAAATCACTGCATTTTTCACATCGAAAGAGGGGCCACATGTGCAACCCTAACCCTCTCATTCCCCACTCCTTGCGGTCGACGAGAATTCAGCTCGCATTTAACTTTTATTTCTTATCTACGCCTAGCTGCTGGAAAATGCTTGCTTCCTTCCTAGATCGATCCCAGCTATCATTGCTGGTGTACTTGTCAAGATCAACCAGAGCCGCCCTGAGCCGCCTTCACATGCGGAGTAGCTCTGCCTTCTTGTCGTCCAGCTCTTTATCGTCCAGCTTTATCTATTTTCCCTTTTGGTGAGCAGTATCCGGCTCTGCAAATGCGAAGCAAACAATGTATTATCCGGAGTTATTCGAGAGATAAGAGCCGGCCATAGACCCGAGTCCAGTCTCAGTCTATAGTGTCGTCTAAGTCGGGAATAATAAGTGCCCAACGTCACATTTGTAGAGAGCCTGATACCTGGGGTTACAGTTAATCCAGGGTAAAAACCCGCGGCAGGGTTGGTTTGATCGAGGGCAGGAAGGGTTGGCGTTGGCTAGCGGAGTCCCTTGAATCGAAGGAAACAAAGGAAACAAAGGAAAGGGATGGAGATGGTAAGGCCAGGTAAGTGCCAGGCGTTGGCGGTTGGCAAAGAGAGTGCCAGAGCGGAAATGGCTGGCCAAAGGTGATGCCAAGGTTACATGTACCTAGGTATATAAAGGGGCGACATGTGCAACCCTAAAACTCCCGTTGGCCCAACCCTTACGGTCCACAAAACTGGGCTCTTTGTTCTTATCCACGCTGAGTGAAGCAGCACTCAGAGCACAACAATGACAAAAACATGAACCCACAGGGCCACATCACAGCAACCATGGGCCCATGTGGGGCTTAAAGGGTGCGAAATAGATGTTAGAATACAAGCAGTATTATAAACCCTCACGGGTTGAAAGAGTTAATACCTGTGTGTAGAAAAACCACTAGGTATCAGATAGAACAGCCGCCTGTTTACCTCCCCCGTGCTCTAAGGCTGAGCGCAATTAACAACTCAGTGGTCAAGGTTGAGCAGAGCTACCCTGTGCCACCTTCGCGTGACGGAGTAGTTCCGCCTTTTTGTTATTCAACTCCTTATTATCCCGCTTAATCTGTTTTCCCTTTTGGTCAGTATCCGTCCCTCAAGCTAAAGGAAACGCAAAGGGAACCATATCCGTCCTTGGAGCTCACGACCTGGAGCTGCCACCATTCTCGCCAGGAATGAGGCGGGCATCGCTCCATGGACCATGGCCTTCGACAACTGGAAGAACAAACCATGTTAGCCTCATCGTACGGGTTGAAGGAATGAGGGTAGGGGAAACGTTACTTTCAGGACCTCGTATAGATTCGTAAACCGCTCTTCGAAGGTCTGCACAACCTCAAAATGGAGCTTATGATCCTTGATATAGCCCTCCACCCCCAGCCTGCCCTGGTGCGCCTCCACCAGGGCATCCTTCGGACAAAACATTAGCACTGCGTCCTAGAATACCGGGGCTACATCCAGTCACATACCAGAATCGTCCAGGCCAGGATTTGCACCTGGTGGGTCTTAAGCGCCTCCACGCGCTTCACCTCAAATCGGTTGGCCGCCTCCAGAATGTCGCTCGTATTCTTGATTGCCTCGACGAGCAGGTCCTTGTAATGCGTCATCGCTTCGTCGGAAGCCTGGAAGGTTGGATCCTGCTTCACGTTTGGCAGATCCTTCGAATAGACGTCGCTGAGCTGCTTGTGCATATCTTTGGCGGTCTCAAAGACGGCATAGCTGTCGATATTCGTGATATTGTCTAGCATGAGTGCAAGGGTTTCGACGACGTTGTTGCCAGCAGCCTCGTTCGGGGCCGCATCGAAGACATGCGTGTCGGCGCCGCCATACGTAGGATGAATATCTTTACCGGCGTGGTGAAGGCCATGATGGGCGGGGTCGATATACGCGTTGTGGGCATCTTTGGTGTGCGGAGTTGGAGTAGCTCGGGTCGATATTCGCGTTGTTGGCAACCTGGTGTGCGGAGTTGGAGTAGCTCGGGTCGATAGGCTCGTTGTCAGCATCTCGGTGTGCAGAGTTGACGATGCTTGGGTCAATGTATGCGTTGCCGGCAGCTAGATATGACGAATCGCAGTTGACGACGCCTGGGCCAATATACGCGTTGTCGACATGTTGGGGTGCGGAGTTGAGGTAGCCTGGGCACGGGAAGTTGTTCATGTTGCGGTCTTCGTCAGGCGCAACGGCGCCACCAAAAGAGGGCGACACCATGGTACCTGCGCGTGGGGTGCTTGTCGACCCGCAAAATGAGCAGGGCGAGGCAAACCAAATGTTGTCTGGTGATGAGGGCCGAGTATGAAGTTCGGGGAAAGCGGGTTTGAATGAGAGGAAGCCTGAGGCTTGGTCATTGTGAATTGAGACGATTGGTGGTTGTTGGTAACGTAGAAGGACTTGGAGAGCATGAAGCGTGCGGCTGCGAGCCACTTCGTTGTTGGTGACAACGATTGAGGTGGCTCAGCAGTAGCGAGGTGGTTGAGAAATGGAAGTAGAAATGGGGGAGAGGCGGGCTTTATACTGTCGAGAAAAAGTGGCCGCAATTGCCAAACCACCCGGCGCTCACAATAGCAGAAGAAAATTCTGAATGCCTCAATAAGATCGGATGGAATCGCGTTACGGAAGTGACTCTAGTTTGCTGCTTGTGCTATTCCCATTGTGTTCTGTCACATGATGCTGTTCATCCATGTCTTCGCTATCCCGCTCGTCCATATCCTCGTCATGCTGCTCGTCCATGTCAGGCTAATTGAGCTGTGTAGCGTGATCCATGTTGGCTTGGACAGGAATCCCGATGAATTGCTGGAGGCCAAGATGGGCATGTGCAGGCCCAACAGCCTAAAATTGGCCTTGATCCGGGGTTCTGGTTCAACTCGGGATTGGGAAGCCCGAGGCCGTAGTGGTGGCCAGGGTCGATATGATATCTGCCGTGTTGCTCAGAGTTCTGACTCGGATCGAACTGAAGATTCGGGAGCTCGGGCTCGTATTGGTGGTTGGAACCTGGAAAACACCGACCCTGTAGATCAGTCCAGGTAAAGCCAAGGTACATATATGATTGGGGCACTGACCTTGATCACGTCGTGAACCTTTTGGAATCTCTTCTCAAAGGTGTCAAAACGCTCGTAGCAGACCTTGTGGTCGCATGTCAAGGGTGCAATGATGCTCTGGTTATAATCGAGCTCTCTCTTTACTCCATAGGTGGGCAATAGAACAGCAGATACTGGCAACTTTAGACAGCGGGAAACTCAGAAAGCCGCAGGACTGTTACAATATTTTGTAGAACTATCTACGTAGCCTTCCTGGTCGTTGTAGATGAATGAAACTGGCCGCACGGATTAACGCGGCTTTCTCCGCGTTCTGTTTGTTGTTGCCGAGTTTGTTCTGCCGCTACCGTTAGCTCATACATCCTAATTTGGGTTCGGGGATTAGCTGGTTGGTAATACTCGAAGCTCTCTATTCGGGGCTGCAACGAGCCGCCGAATAAATGATCGCGGTATAGCGCCGTGTGCGATGGCCTTGGAGCGCTGGGAGAGCTTATATTAGAACCGTAACTCGAAATAGGGGAAGCCCTTGGCCAAGAAATGATACTCACCAGCACCACCTCGAATGTTTTGCCAAAGCGTTCGTTAAAAGTGGCAAAGTGCTCATAGAGTACCTCCCTGTCCTTGACAAAGGGCGGCAAGCCGAGCTCGCCTCTGTGGGCGGCCTTCATCTCCTTCTATTTTTTTCTCACATCAGCAATGTTGCCAGCCCTCATACAGAGATTAATCAGCGCCGGGTCTGGCTGCATGGGGCACATACCACAATCTGGTAGCAAAGGAGTTCAACCTCGACAGGTTCCAGGTCTCTGATGCGGTTAACCTCAAACCTCTTGGACTTCTCAACAATTCCGCCAAAGTTGACAAACGCGTGGCAGAGCAGATTCTTGTAGGCGGTCATCTGGGCGTCAGAATGCGGATAGGTGCGGTCGTTGGCGATATCAGCCAGTTTGGCGGCGGCGATGTCATTCTTCTGTTCGTGTTCCTTACTGATACGCTCGAAATCGGCATCGCCGTTGATGACAAAGTTTTCGAAAACGTGGGGCCAAGGTTCGGCCTCGTCGTCAACCTCGGCGTCCGCGCCGCCGTCGGCACCCGGGTTGCCGTTGTGGTTCATACTGCCGTTCATGGTGGGGTTGTCGTCGTGCGGCAACGACGCCATGCTGTTGCGGTAGAGGAGGTGCTGGAAAGCAAGCGGGTTATGTAGGGCGTGTTTCACGAAAATTGACGATTTGGTTGTGTAGAGGCAGGGAAGAAAAAGAGAAAGTGAGTGGGTTAGGTAGGGCGTGTTTTACGCAGAGTGGCGTCGTCAAATTTGACGATTCGGTTGCATGGAGGAAGGAAAGAGGAAGAGATTAGGAGTGAGGGGATGGTTTTATTTTCAAAATGTGGCCGCCAATGCCAAACCACCCGGCGCTCACAATAGCAGAAGAAAATTCTTAATAGCTATTTGTCAACAAGATCGGATGGAATCTCGTTGCGAAAGCAGACTGTGACAGCTGGTGGTCCCATGACATGTGTGCGCCGGGAACCATTACTTTTTGGGGATGGCCAGAATCTTCATCCCATCTTCACCGAGGTGTCGAGTTTGAGGAGTGCCTCCTCCCAGCCCCCGCGTCTGTGGTCGAGCAGGGAGGGGTTTGGCCTGGGTACCAATGGTGACTTTCTCGCCTCCGATTCCGCGTTCCCGCTCTAATTCGGTACCTCAGGCCTGCTTAAAAAAAAGACGAGAGTCTCACTTCGGGTGGGGCATACGCCAAGATACCACGTACCTGTGATCTTTCAAGCAGAGGGACACGCAAAATCAAGCTTCCCCAGCTGCGGACGAGGTGGTTGGGCAGTTCGCAAAGATTGGATAGCCTGAGGCGCCAACCATGAGGTGTGGGGCGTGAAGCAGATTTTTGGGGCATGGGCCGCCTTGTAAGCTGGGAAAGAGCGTCTCCAGTTCCGGGGAAAGGGAAACCTCACCCTGGGACCAGGCAGCTCCTGCCTGGGAACGCGGTGACTGACATCTGCGAAGCAACCGGCGAACGAGCTGCAACAGAACCCTGGGAACTCCCGCTGCTTTATGTCGTCGCCGGCTTTGTCATCGCGCGATTGTGACCCATGGTGCTACGCAAAGCATTCATCAATTCGCATTGTGACAAGTCTTTGTTGTCCATCCAAAGTTGACTCCCGTCGCAAACATGAGAACTTGTCAGTTTGCTGGGAAATACTTAAGATCGTAATGCATTTAGATACCCGGGTAGAGGCCCAACCGTAAATTCCAAACTCATGCTGATCCTGACCGGTCATGTCTTGAACACCATCGGCGCACCAAACGAACGAAGGCATACAGCGCACACAGCAGGAATAAATATTCAAATTTGAACCCAAAACTCTAGAGATGGGAATGGACGGCGGCTTGGAGCCGGGGCCGACTGGACGACATGACCGTGTCTGTAAAACCAATTAAGCGATGTCATCTGCCCATCGTCGCGGGCGTGCCAGCTGGCATCGCGACTTTTCATCTCAGCTCACTGCGGGGCGCAATTCTCGATCGCGTCCGCGGCTAGCGTGCCTTCCTCTTCTCACACTTACCTTGGCCCTTTCTGACCTCTTCCACCAGTCAACTTCTTCCACCAGTCAACTCGCCACGAAGGCTGAACTATCACCACCACATTCAACTTGGGCGCTTTCAGCTTCGTTTTCCTCAACAATTCTCACTGCGCTGGCGTGAGTCTTTCAGCTCCGCCGGCAACCTGCGGCCGTCCTCATGATGAGCGGCCACCATGCAGACTCGCCGGGCGGAGGCGCACCTCCGGCTCCAGGTGGTGTTGCCGACCAGTACCGTGACGTCGAGCACGCCGTTAACATTCCCGCCGAGTACACCACAATTCGCACGCAGGACGTCTACGATTTTCAGCACCTCCTGTATATGACACGCAATAATCTCACGCCCGACGCCGTCGCGAGCGTGATGACCGATCCCACCTACCCGGGAATGGACGACGAGAAGCTCGCCGGCTACAAGGACTGACTTTGCATGGCCATCATAGCCACGGATTCCATCCTCGATGATCCGAAACGTTGCGAGGTGCGGCGCATCAAGGAGCTGGATCCCCTCGAGGTGCAGCTTATTGCCTGGGCTATCGTGGTACGTAAAACCGGAAGGAAATTACACTGGCAGATTTCAAGTTCCAAGTTGCCCTCCTACACTCCCCGCCTTTGTAGATCCCAATTGCTGACCGACATTTTGCAGACCCAAATGAGAGACGTGCACCTAGGTTTGCTCAACCATCCTGCCTTCGTCAAGGACAAGCCTATCCAGCTTGAGGCGTTTGCCCGTTTCGAGGATCGTTTCGTCGCGACCATGGACGCCTGCCGGGTGAGGGTTCCATACTTACCTGCACATCACCCACCTTGAACCACAACGAATAAGCGATTACGACTTAGAAGCTAACCAGGCTGATTATATACCTAGCGTTCAAAGACCATGGTCCATGGGATTCTTCCCGCCCCGTTCATCACTCGCCTCGTTGCGGCCCCTATCGCTGAGCTACAGGTACAACCCCACCAAAAATGTTACATATGGCCCCTAGAAGTTCACAGACTGACGATGGACGTGTGACCAGTTCAAGCAAGACAATAAGGCCAATAACGACCGAAAGAAGGAACAGAAACAACAGCGGGAGGAGTAAGTTAGCAGAGAGGACAATACCTAGCGATCCTCGATTTCTCAAGCCCGACTACAATAATAGTAACGCCCCAATCCAATGGATTCTCGTACTTTTCCAGCAGTAATGATAGACCCGTTTGTGTCGTTGCTAATTACCGCTGTGGGTTGTGACGCCTGTGTCGGCGCTTTATACGCTTTTGGAGAGATGACGACTAAGTTGGTGACAATTGCCGACATCGTTCTGGTTTGTTTGGCGGTGGTCTCGTTTGCTCCGGTTGGGAGGTTGAGGACAACGGCTGCGTGACTGGTACTTGGCGCCTCAAAACACGGGTGCTTTGGCAACATGAATCGACCCGACCTACCCCGCCACAATGGACGACATCAAAGCCTACGCCAAGATCATCTACGATGCCATTTTCCGACTTTTCGCAAGCCATCGAGGCCGAGAAGAGCGTCCCTCGTCAGAGGGTTGAGAAGCTCAGCGCTTTCGAAGCCGAAGTATTGTCGATCAAGCTGGTGGTGAGTGAAGCTTCCACTTGCCCTGCTCAGAGTCATATGTTCAAGCAAGCTGACAATCGCCGTCGTCTTTTCCAGAGAGCCGCAATGGCGGCGCACAGGGGCTTCCTGGGTATCCCGGCCTTCTTCGAGGGCGAGAAGAGTGGAAAGCCGAAGTTCGAGAAGTACCCGATATTTCATGACCGTATCTCGCGGAGACCTCTGAGGTATATTCATCGTCCGCTCGCTCCCTTCTCGGTTGAATTTCCCACTCTCCAAGGACAGTAAAGCTACCTAATCAAGGGTACCGCTTTAGAAATCCAAGTCAGCGATAAATAGCCTTTCACCTTCTCCGTTCATCCACCGTTTGGTGTGCGCCCCAGCTGGTGAGCTAAAGGTAGTCTAAGTCACCTCGCATGAAAGTGGAAATGCACAAGCTGACAGAAATGATGCGAATAGACAAAGGGGCGCAACCTGGCTGGGAACCTTGAAAAGGCGGACCAACTTAAGTCAGCCAAAGATGTCAAGAACAAGGCGAAGGAGGATGGCACCATGGCAACCGGGACCACGGGTGTCGATGAGCAGCCGCCGACATCAACCCCAAGCACTGCGATACAGGAGCCCTTCGTCCTCCAACCTCTTACTGAAGAGGACCCTGAGCTCCAGCAGGTCATGGGACAGCCTTGATCAGGCGGATCCCATAGGTACATACAAGGCTGCGTATGATGATGAGGAGGAAGCGAGACCCTCGGGTGATACGGACTCATCTGCGGACGACTCTTACACTTGACCAGCAGGCCTATCCCTGAAAGAAGGAAGTTCGTCCACACGAGTGTAAATCTTGAGCGAGCAGCAAAACCACTCCGATGATTCCATACTCAGAGGCAAGATAATACACATAGGCTATTGCAGGGAGAATCCATACCAACACCAACATGCTAGTAAGAAAGGGTCTTCCATCTTGGCAACGAGTGCCATACAGTGTTTGTTGTTTTCTTTTGCATCAAATATACCTTCCCACTCAGCATGAGGCAGACACCTTGAGGCTTCATAAATACAGCATCATCCCTGCTTTTCCCAGGTCAAGAACCGGAAGAAGATATAAACTCAGTAAACCCTCCTACTCCAACAGCTGTGACAGCGGACGATACCTACATCGAACTCGCGCTCAATAACTCAATAACTTCACCGTGCATGCCAAACTTGAAGATCCCCTCTCTCGAGATGCCGTCCTTGCTCGCCCTGCCAACTCCTCGCCGCCAATACGACACGGACCCGTCCGGCCTCACGTCACACACCCATCCCATCGCGGCCAAATCCTCAGGCAGAACCTCCTTGATGGCAACGGGAAGCCTCAAGCTCCCCGACTCGTTGGTCTGAACCAACGCAAGCGTCACGGCCCCAGGCCGATCAACGCCGTTGAGGAAATGGTACCGCAGTTCTGGGCTCTGCGACACAACCCTCCTATCCTCCCGCAACCGACGGCTCTTGGCGCGGCGCTGGAGGAACTCAACTTGCGCTGCCACGATGGCTTCGTCGGTTGTAAAGGAGCGGAGCCACTCCTTGTACTCGTCGCTCAAGTTCCCTTGAGCAGACCGGCTGCCGCGGATCTTGGAGCCCATCTCAGCGATGAATTTAATTGAAGACTGCTCCGTCGGTTTCGTAGCTGCCACCACAGCCCGAACGAAAGCCTTGAAGTAAGCGTCCGCAAGCTTCTTCCTCCCCGGACCCGTCTCCTCATCAGCGGGGCAAATTACATGGCGATATGTTTCCTTGACCACCCGTGACAAGGACCGCCCCTCCAGCCACGGCATCCAGCCCTTGGCTCTGCTGATTTGGCTATAAAACGCAGACGTAGCCAGGTGCGCGATCATGCGGTGCAGTATTGCCAGCAATCGGATGTCTACCCGCTCTGGGGAGTCCAGCTCTGCTGCTGTCCAGGCGCATGGCGTTTCCATGTTCGGCCCGGATGATCCGCGGTCAAACGCGCGACACCGTTTGATGAGCGCCATCTCCACCTCGCGGAGTAGCGTGTCCATGTCCGCGGATGCATCCCAGGAGGACGGGTCTGCGCCGGGCGAGCTGCCGCCAAAGTCCTTGTCGACCTCGTCGAAAACAACAATGGCGATGTACTTGTCACGCGCGGCGTCCATGGCGGCAACTTCTTTGCAGGCTGCCTTGTACTCCTGGTTGATGCCCTTGATGGCCGCGTTTGTGCTGTTGCTGGGGTAAAGGGCGTCTGGAGAGGAGAAAAGGAGACGGACGACCGTTGCGCGAGTTTGAGGGTTGGTGTTGTGCGCGGCTTGTTGATTCAGGGCGGCGATCCAGGGAGACTTGGGCGTCAAGACGATGCCGCTGCGGGCTTGGTGGAGGGGATTCAGGGACCGGTCCCAGCCATCGAATTGCGACGCCAGTGAGAGGGAGTCATCGTTGCCCGATTCCGAGTCCGAGTCGTTGCTGTTGCCGTTTGGGTTGTTGTTGCCGCCATTTCCCCCGGCTCCAGGCTGCTTGGAGGAGTTGGTGTTTTGGTTGGATCGTCGCGGGGCCGGTTCTGGTTTGCGCCGGTTGCCTCCGCCTCGCTGATTCGTAGTATCCCGTATGTGCCCCGGGATCTCAATGATAGATCCTGCGGGGCCGTTGCCTCCCGGCCGTCGAAGGGATGCCGGGAGGAATTCTTGTGGAGTCTCATCTTGTACAGACTCCGATGCTGACATGACGAACCGTGGCACGTGGATGCTTAGTGGACAGATGGAGTGAAGACTTGAAAAGTAGGCCGAAAAGTATTATGTGGAGTGCGGGTTCTAGGTAGCAGGCGGTGAAGTGTCCGTAATATACCCCGATGAGAAGCCTCTTGCCGCTGGTGCTGGTCCTCGGTGTGTCGTCGGGGTCTGGTCTTGACCAATAGGTCCGGTCGTGGTCTAGTCAAACTAGCAAAGCCAGAAAAGATACTTGGGAAAGCCGTCTGCCTGGAGAAACATGCATTCTCTCATCAACGCCATAGCGGCTATGCGAAAAGGGTCATTGGCTCAATTTCGGTGATGTGGATGCACCAGTGCGCATTTGTGTGGCCGAAACATCTGCGACCCGAAAGCGGACCCCAACTTGGGGTTGGCGAGATCCTGGGCGCTCCATTTCTTACGCAAGGCTCTGGGAAAGATGTTCGCCGTGACGGTCGTTCTACTTCCCCTCCGAGTCTCCTGCGACCGACGGGAAGAGGCGGAGCAAGAATGCATCGGTAAGTGACAATGGCTTCGTCCCGCCGAAGTAGCCAGAGCCAGCGACCAACCAGCGTTTCGACGTCCGAAATTGAGGCTCGACCGTGGCAGTATATCGGATACAAGCACTACTCTGAGCTCATTACATCGACGGACGAATTCTTCATCGTTCGACGCTTCTCAGCCCTGAATGGCCGCGTCATCTTGCACCTGCAGCACGAGATCGTCAAACTCGAGGCCAGGCTCCGGGAGCTCGACGATGAGAACCCAGATCCTGAGTCAGGGAAAAACAACGGCTCATTTGAGTACGACGAAGGAACTGAAAGGGCAGAATTACTCACCGAGATCCAAATGAAGCTGTATCGGTACAGTACGTCTTGAACCCCTCAATGCATGATCATACCCCCCTTTCCTTTCCCCCCCAATAACGAACCAAAACAACAGATAAGGTTGTACTCCAACAAACTAGGATGAGAAAATACAAGCCCGCCCCAAAACGCGACATCAAAAGCCTCCGCCGCTGGCACAAAAACTGGCATAACGCTGCGATCGAGGAAGCCGAGCAGGCCTACCTCAACGAAAAAAACGAGGCCGATCTCTTCTGCCTCGCTTCTTCCCCTTCAGACAAGGAGCCCCTCCGTCGTCTGATCGACCACTCACAGGTCTTGCGCACCCTCTCCATCTGGCGTGATGCGGAAAAGCAAGAACCGCAACCTGGCTGCGAAATCGATGGAGTTTTGTACTTTTCCGACACCAAGATCGACAGGTTCGTCTCGTTCGTGATCGCCGCGGTGGGTCTGGTCATGCTTGTGACACCTGTTTGGGCGCTGCATGCTCTTGGAGAGAATATGACGGCCAAGCTGGTGACGATCACCGTTTTTGTCCTGGTTTGTCTGGCGGTAGTCTCGTTTGCGATGGTGGCGAAACCATTCGAGGCGTTGGGGACAACAGCCGCGTGAGTTCTGGCTCCACCTTTCGTGATTACTCATCACTTCTTGTCTTCCTTTGCGCGGTTAAACTGACTTACTGGGCAGATATGCTGCGGTATTGATGGTATTTTTGCAGCTTGGGAGTCAGGCGAGCCCGTGAGGATGACACGGCGTGGGGGACTGGAAGCAGCGGTTCTGGAAAGCGACAACCCTTCTGTCCAGCATCAGATTGACGACATTGGCTTCCTGAATTTCGACGGCGATGGCGTGCATACATCCATCGGACAAGATATAACAGACATACGCGAAATCTCAAGGATGAAAAAATGCTCGACGAGCGTGGTTGGTGGTCGACATAGACGGAAGGCGCGAACTGCGGCCAGCGGAACCCACCCCGCCCACCAGGGCTGGGGCATTGCCAAGGACTGGAGCGCTGCCAAATTGATCTTGCCAAAGTCCATGGCTCGCGGCAAGGGCAAGCAGACATGGATGGCATCTCTCACCACCCACCTCATCTGCCCGGCCACCCCCAGGTCCAGCTGCTACCCCAGCAGTCGTGGCAGGGAAAATATCAAGACTCGTCGCCCCCGGTTCACCGTCCGCGCCGGCCACCTGGAGCACATCGGCAGCTTCCCGGCCCCTCTCGCCTTCCTTTCCTCGGGCTGACATGAGGTCAGCGACTCACGTGGAAGCAACACCAATTTCTGCTGCTTCATGCCCGCCCGCTCCCCACCGTGAGATCCTCGGCGGCATCTATCCCGGTCTGCCCGCAACGCCAAGCGCATCGGCAGACCACGGTGTTACCGAACTGTATTCCACTTGGTAACTTCTCCAACTTATTCGCTTCCCGTCGTCATGGCAATCCAATTACAACCTAGAAACGTTTCGTTTCGCTGTGGCACTTGCCAGTAACGGTCATCCCCATCTCACCGACTCATGCATCTCAAGCTCCACCGTCCAAGCATCACGCATTCCCCGGGCAGCCTGCATGACATTCAACCTGCATGACATCCAACCCGCGTCACTCCCCAACATCACAATGACCTCAGTCCTCCCAGTCTGACAAAACTTCCCCCTCCCCACACAAACGCACCCAAACTCCTTCATCACGCTTGCAATCAGCTGCCCATCTCACCCATGTCCACCATGATCTCCCTCTTCGCCGCCCGCTCAACCCTTCGGGGACTCGGCACCCGCCATGTCACGCTCCCGAACCGCATGACCCGCGCCAGACATGGCAGCATGTTTGAGAAGGGCCCCGAGTCTGCTGATGCCGCAGCGGAGGAGCTTACGCCGGGATTGAAAGCGTGAGTTGTCTTGCCATGCGCTACCTCTGTGGACTAGTATTGACGACGATAACACCGAAGACTCGCCATGGGAGTGGGCGCCTTCATTGCCGTTAGCAGCACGTATGGGATGGTTGTGCTGTGGAGGAGGAAGAACCGGGCCAAGGATGTGTTGTCCGTCTTGGAGAATGAGGCAAGGGATGTGAAGGAGGAGGAGGAGACGTTTAGGTTTCTCCTGGAGGACTTGGAGGAAGAATCGGAGCATGTGCCTGTGGCAACTGCCAAGGGGGTCGGTGAAGCGAGGGAGGTGAGGGAGGTGAGGGAGGTGAGGGAGGTCCCGCACCGGAGAATAGGGGGTTTTAGAGGGGGGCTTTGGGATAGTGGGCGGGGAGGAGGTGGTGTTTGAGTACAGATGCTGGTTGAAGATGTTGGAGATAGTCGTGAACTTAAGACCACATGGCCTGTCTGACACCGAAACCATCTTTGCCAAAGTTTAACAGATACATACCAGATATACTCGATTAGGAAGGAACGCAGCAAAATTCTCATTTCCGCTCCTTCCTGAACTCGTTCTGCTCAGCCATCAAGGTTCTTAATCTCCCTCAAGTCATCTTTCATCGCCAACTCGCTCTTGCCTCACAGTTCCAGCAATACATATCCTGTGGGAGACCTGCAAGGATCAAAAGATAAACCGCATCTCCTTTCCTATATATGGCTTTTCCTCCCAACACAACCGCACTTGCAACTTTCTTCTTGCAAAAACTTCTCAAATATCACAAGCCTGAGCTTCAATATCTTCCAAGCCATTGAGGCAACTTACCTCTCTCGCCTTTTCCTCGACATCTTTTCGCTCAGCTTTTTCTATTCCAACCATCTCGACAGCTTGGCGGGGATATCATCACGCGCAGCACTTTCAAGAAAGCTCTTGCAACACAGGTGACCTAGGATAGGCCATCTGCCAACAACTACCCCGCCAAGCCGCGCTTTCCGGTTTTTATTTCCTTTCCTCATCAACATCTTTTTCGAGAGGCGTCTTTTCCAGAGCTTTTTCTCATCTTCCCTTCTTCACCAAACTCTTCCTCTTCAACTTTCCATTCTCAAAGTTGAGCAGCTTCAACTCTTCCTCCTTACAACTCTTGAATCTCAAACTTGAACCACCCCTTCTTTTCTTTGCAGCAGCGGAGAAGAGGGCCAACAACTTCATCAGCTTCTGACACGCACTTCAGACAGCCAGCAGGTGAGTGCCTTGAGCAGGATATTTTCAACCTCTTCACTCTGCTCCTTCCCTTTTTTCTGACAAACCCAAACAGAAACCTGGGCTGCAAGTCTTTTCAACCTCCAATCTCATTTTCCAATTCTCGAAACCACATCACCAGACATTGTTCCCGCTATCCATCTTTGCCTGCTTCCAAAGTCCCTGACAAGAGAGCACAATGGACAACCAGAAGGATACCAAGGTTACGGACAACACCCCGATGTCTGCACAGTCACCTGATCAAGCAGACTCAGCTGACGACCTGGCACCACTCACCAACACGACAGAAGGAAATATCGTCAATGACCTTCTGCTAGAATGCCAAATGGAGCTAGCCCTCGACTTTTTCAAGCGCGCTGCCGAGGAGAATGAGAGTGACGCCGCTATCACAGAGAGCAATGGAGTCAACACTGAGGCGACTGCCGTCACAGAAAACGTGGACAACGAAGACGCAGCCAATCCCACTCAGGACGTCATGGGAGAGCAGCCCAGCGCTGAGAACTCAAAGGACGCCGACCAGGTAGTAGGCAACGCGGTTTCAGACACCTCCAACGCAGAGGAGGCCAAGGAAAAGGCCAAAATCATCAAGATGCTGGAAACCTTTCCCCAGGGCCCAGGATGCGGCACCGCCCGCAGCAAGTGGATCATCAAGTGGGAGAAGGTGGTCAACAAGACGAGGGACGTCGAAAAGGAAATCGTGAGAGTCGTCCTCTGGAGCGCTCACGACAGCGCGCAGTGGGACTTTACCGAGACTGAAGCCTGGCTGGTGAAGACCGACGACGGCAGCATGGGCCGCAAGGTGTGGATTCTGAATGGAAGCCTCATGCTCGACAAGTTGCTGGAGTTGTACCCGCAGGAGAAGCAGTACTTTCACACCCGCCTTGGGTTCCGAGGGGTCAAGATACGGCTGATCAAAACCTACGGCGAGTGCTGGGATCACCAGCGGCAGCGAATGTGGCATGTGCCAAACGTTGGTGCGACTCCTGCGTCTTCCGTATCGACCCTACTACGAGAATGAATATCTCATTGAGAACTGGATCCCCGCTGAGGCCTTTATCTGGACCCAGAGAATAGGGCCGTCGGATAACGACGCGGCTGACGCCAACAGTGGAGGTATCACGGGTATCTGGAGAGGAAGAGAACTTAGAGCAAGGCAAAGAGAGACGCTGAGAAGCTCATGAACAGCTTGAAGAGAATGGCAGGGGACAGTGATGATGTCGAGCATGAGCACGGGGCCGGCAATGAAGCGGAGCAAGAACTTCAAGACTACTCTTAAGTTTGGAGATCGCAGCGCAGCCTGAGTCGCTAGTAGCAGACAGGATTGATCCTCAAACGGCCAGAACTGAACCCGTTGGTTTAAACCCAGCTTCGGGGCGCTCTCTACTTATACCAAACGGTATACCATGGCACGCTCTCTAGTTATACCCAACGGTATAACACGCCCTCTAGGTACCTTACTTATACCAACCGGGTATAACACGGCACGCCCTCTACTTAAACCCATCGGTATAACCCGACACGGCCTCTACTTAAACCAACTGGTATAACACGGCACGGCTTTTCTCCAGAGTACCGGAACCAAGGGTGTTGTCTTGGAAGGCGTTGTTTTGGGAGGCATTGTACCTGAACCTAGCATGTCTCGCTGGCATTTCTCTCTGCTCACATTATTTTCTCACATTCTCCCCCAAGATTTCCAAGTCCGGCACGACACAAGTCATGAAATCACCCGGGAATCACACTACAATGAACCACACATCTCGATAGCTCAAATCAAAGCGCTTATTCAGTCCCGGTGTGTCTTGCTAAACATTACAATGTCCTTTGATCCCGCTGAAACCTGCCTGGGTGCCAACATACCCACGTCACGTTCACGAGATTAGTTTAGGACGAGTTCAAGCCTTTACACCCGTTGAGGTGCTCTTTCTGCTTGGGCAGGGTACCGCAAAGGCCTTGCCGAATACAGCCGATGGCGTATTCATCGTGCAGTGCTTCCTGCTTAGGGTTACTATCGATACCTGTAGCGAGCCAGCTACTATCTTCCCCTGACGACCATAGTCCTCGGCTGTCGTCAACCATCATCAATCCATCACCATTAGGAGCCATGGTACAGCCAAGCACGTATCACATAGTGAGTCCGTGAGTGGCATGTTTCTATTACAAGGTGCACTCCCAACAAAACTAGGTCATCCAAAACGGTATAACAGTTTAGCTACAGCTGTAGTGTAATGGGCTTCAAGTTGGGCAGCAAAGGTAAATAATCTGTAAGGTATACTCCCGGGAAAGTTAGATTATCCAAAACGACGTGACGGGCAGTTTGGCTACAGCTGTCGTGGGCTTGGGCGGCGAAGGTAGCCGATCTGCAAAGTATATCAGCATGTGTGCAGCACACTTAGGTCCTCCAAAACGGTACGACTTGGATACAGTTGAAGTGGACGTATGCGTAGGTACGCTGTGGGTTTGGTTTCGAAGCCTTTAAAATATTTGCCAGCCCCTCCGACCACCGTATTAAAATCCGAATGGAATTTACGATATTAAAGTGTATACCCCCATAAATAGGGACGGGACGAGAATAATACCGCGATAGAGTTACGGAGTGCTCTGAGTCCGCCGAAAGAGGCTCAAGGTCTAATCGACGGCTGTATGTATATGCCATATCTTTATATTTGGATAGGAGGCGTGTGTAAGGCCTTGTTTGGGAGCTGTTCGCTTGAAGCCGGCCATGCGGCAGCAAATTCTTGGAAATCCCCTCTCACCGATACAGCAACCCAACCAAAGCATCCCATCCCGCCTCCTCATCATCCTCCACCAACGCATAGTCCCCCGTTGCCAGCAACTCATGCTTCACCTTTTCCGCCGTCCCCCTCAACCTTTTTGCCTCCTCGCCCATGCCCTTGCGCTCGTACACCTGGGACATGCGCCACTGAACCCTCGCCGCCTCGCCCGCATTTCCTCGATGCGGCTCGTTCAGCTGACAGACGACGAGAGCCTTCTCTAGGAGCTGCAGCGCGTCGTCGTAATCGCCCTGCAGCATGGCGATCCAGCCTTGGCGGTAGAGCGTCGCCATGAACGCTGGCGCGCGTGGGCTTTCCTGCTGATACTAGGGTCTGGGATTTGCGGCTGAGCGGGGCGGCCAAGCTTAGATCTCCTCGCCAGGCGGCAATCTTGCAGCGCTCGTGTTTCGTCCTGCAGGTTCAACGTGTTAGCATGCGTTGTTGATGCGGCTGGTGGTGTTGACAAACATACTCTCCGTGGTAGTGGCTATCGGGTCCATGTATCTTGTTTTGAAAGTACTCGGCCTCGTCAAAGTCCTTCAGCGCCTCGTCAAACTGCCCCATTTGCATCTTGCACCGACCCCTGTTTCTCAAGAATCGATCAATGTTGTATTCCTTGTAGCGTTTGGGCTCGGGATGCGACTTGGCCATTGACACTGCCGCATTCAGGTATCTCAGGCCTTCGACGCCCCTGCGTGCTGACACCATGGTGTAACCGACATTGCTGTTGGTGTTGGCCCGATTGTTGCCCTCTGATACCCCGTGGTGTTCCAGTATCTTGAACTCCAGCTCGGCAGCCCTGCATGCCTTGATACTTCTGCCTGTGCGCTCATAGAGTCCCAAGAGACTTCGCTGGATGCTAGCAGCGAGGAGAGACCCGTCATCCACATCGCCGAGGATGGAAAGGAGAGACGACTCGGCTTCAAGAAACTGTTGCGTCTCAACCATGTACCAGGCATCGTCGCGAACAAGATCGATAAAGGTCAGATCATTCGTCGGGAACGCAGCCTGGTTGTTGGGCGATTGGCAACGCTCACGAAAGGCAACAATGTGTTGATGCAAACGGCCACATAGGGCCCACTTTGTGAAGAAGTGGCGCGCTCCGCTGGTCTCTTGTGAAGGGAAATGGGTGCGGAGGATGAGAGCGGAATGGAAAGACTCGATGCGCCTTGTTGGCGTCATCTGGACGAAGTAACTGTCTTGGATCAGACGATGCACCGACAGAATTCCTGTTTCGTCGTTGAAACTGATCAGGGCGGATTCGAGGAGCACGTTGGTGGCTTCTTCGACCCTGGCCACATAAATGTTAGCGTCCGAAGCTCTGGAGTTGGTGGGTCGCTGTTCGTAAACGGAGGGTCAAGTACTTGCCTCTTTTCGTCTTCCAAGAACTCCCAATGTGGGCGAAGAGCAGACCAGTCTTTGCCTTGAAACAGAAATGTGGGAATTGCTTCAGGGCTCAAGAAGGAGAGAATCCCCATCAACTCTGCCGCATCTTTGCTCAGATTGTCAAACGCGGGCTGCCAAAGATTGTGCAGATCTCGGTTGTACCACGGATCAGCGGCCCCTCTCTTCGGCCGCTTCAAGGCGGACTCCTGGTTCTCTTCGTAATAAGGTAGATATTCCGCCACGGTTTTAAACCTGTGCGAGAGCTTTATCTGTTTTGCAACGATGTCAATTGCAAGCGGGAGCCCTCCAAGCTTGGAGGCAAGTCTGTTGGTTGCATCCTGCTCGAGGTTGTCGCCATGTCCGATGGCTCGAGTCGATCTTCTGAGAATCTTGTGGATCATTTCGGTGCTTTCCGAAACGTTGAAGGCCGGGACCTCGATCGCCTTCGCAATGGTATCTGCTTCGGCCCCAAAAAAGCTACGGCAAGTCACAAGGATCTTGGCGTTTCCAACGGTTGGCCAGTTATGGATGGCGGCCTCGCTGCTTTCAACATTGTCAAAGACCAGCAACCAGGAAGTATCTGTACGAGCTAGATGATCAGTACATTGGCGTAGTGGGATGAGAGGAGGCGGAGAAGTCGGGAGGACTTGCCTGTATGTTGAAGCCACTGGAGTACCAGATGTCTGTTCTGGTCTGGGGTGTTGGTGGCCGAGTACCCTTCAAGTTCAAGCCTCTTCGCCGCATCGTTGAAGGACTTGGCCACCTCTGCTGCCGTCTCACTAGCGATCCACAAGATTGTTTCCTTTCCGCTTGCCCAGAGGCTGTGGGCGAATTCGAGAGCTATATGCGTCTTTCCGATGCCACCGGTTCCCCATATTGCCACTGATGCTGGCCGTGACGTCTGCTCCTCAAATGCTGCCGAGATGTCTTGCAAGACATCGCCTCTCCCATAGAAGGCTTGGTTCTGGGGATGGGGAATTGTTTGGCACCGTTGAAACCGCAGTGCGCCGGTCGCTTGGCTGGTGAGCTGCATCTCCTCGAGCCTTCGAATCAAATCAGCATGCGAGCGGACTGAGTTCTTTGCTTCTGCGAGTGTCCGAAGGTGCTCTGTCCGAGATCGGAGCTTTCCCAAGGTTTATCGAGAACCTACCGACAAGAGTGCTCCAATAAGGATTTGGCGAGAGTGCGTCCTCAATTCGATAATTCCGGAAATGTTTGATGGCCGAGGCAAACGTGAGCGTAAGGTCCACAAGAATGTCAAAGAGAGCTGATAACGTTTCCTCGTCAAGGTCCGGCAACACGCTGGCGCTCCAGTATGCCGCATTTCGTCGAGAATACTGGCAATGTCACCAAGTGTAGTGTCAGATTGACTCACAATCTGTCCGTCCTGTCAGTTGACTAGGTACAAGTGTATCAGGAAAACAAGCCTGGTATGGCGAAAGCGAGGTGGAGCCAATATCGGAGGAGAGATCCTGCCGTCCGCATTTTCGTAATTACCCCGGAAAGAATCGTATGGGGGGTCACGACAAAGCCCCCGGCCTCCACACCGCTGCACTCCGGCGGGCACCGGATTTGGGGAGCGAGAGGGAAGCTGTGTTGGGCAGCGGAAATTCTCCACCGGCGCGACGAGAGGAAGCAGTATCATACCGCGTGTCCCATGATGACTGGGGGCGTTGGGACGAACATCATGTGAGTTCTCGAAAGCCTCCGCTGTGGGGACAGCCCAACGTGGCAGCGGGAGGAGAGAAAGCACTGGCAGATCGGTGCTCCACCAGCGGAGCGAGACAAAGGCTGACGGGAAACCCGAACAATACCCACATGTCGCAATGCTCTGATCAGGCATAAAAAACAATGCGTTTAGTGGCGCGAAAATGTTGTCTCCAAGTGCTGCACGGTCGGAGGCACTCGTCGGGGTTTTTACGGATGGTTACCTATGTGGAGGGCTATCCAACCTGGATGGATTTTGGGAAAACCGTGTGCGCTTTGAAGTTTTGCCCTTTGCTGTGTTGTCCGAGGAGTGCCTGCAAAGCGGGAGCGCGGGCATCGCCGGGTTGATCGGCACCGAACCAACAACTGCGTCCGGACCGAGTAACTACCTGAACCTCTGTGCCTCTAACGACAGGGCTGCAAGATTCCACAGGACCCGGACAACAGGAAGCGTAAAAGGCACCTCACGATGCCCCAGCACAGGCAAATGTTCTGCGGTCGAGGAAGCTTGTTTCTCATGAATTTCTCCGTTCGACCAACAACCCCGCAGGTGCCCGTCCCATCGTCGTCATTCCATGGCGACTGGCAGTCGCAGCCCAATCTGCCAACATGGGTCCTGTTGTGGAACGAGAGCGTTCACTGCGGGTGGAGGTTGCCTTTTCACCTGTTAAAACGCACGGTTGTCCAACCACCGTCCGATCTTGGATCGACAAACACGCCCGTCAGAATCCAGCAGCCTGATCGCTCTTGCGTGCGACAAAGGCCCTGCTCAACCCTGTTATGTTGGGGCCCTGCCATCAGCTTTTCCGACGTTCACCTCACTCACCTCCCTATCGCTCCCCGTTTGTCCGCCCTCTCCAATCCCTCCAATTCTGCAGCATCGTCTGTGCTCAGTAGCGACAATGGCGAATATTGACTGGCCGACGCTGCCTCTCAAGAATGGCGTTCTTGTCACCAGATTGGATTTGGAACAGGAACCATGCCTTTCAACTACGGCTCCGAAAACCCTTTCAATCGCGACCTCGTTGAGGTCTGGAAGACGGCCCTCGCGAGAGGGTTTATACATCTCGACACAGCCGATTACTACGGCAACGAGCGCGAGGTTGGCGTCGCTATCAAGGAGAGCGGGATCCCCAGAGACAAGCTCTTTGTCACCACAAAGGTCCTGCATGGTTGGAAGGACGTGCCGAAGGCGCTCAATGAGAGTCTGGCGAGACTTCAGCTCGATTACGTCGACCTGTGGGTTCACCATCCTGATTGCTTTTGATGCTGTCTGATAGTCCGGGTACCAGGTACCTCCTCCACAGCCCATACGTTATCCCGACAACCGAAGACATTCAATCTGCCTGGCGGGGCCTCGAGGTAACGAAAGCATCCGGCCTTGCGAGGGCCATTGGTGTATCCAACTTCCAGCGTCACCATCTCGAGCTGATTCTCAAGAAATCTACCAATCCCCCTGTTTTGAACCAGCTAGAGTATCACCCCTATCTCCAACGTTCGGACGATTACGTTGCCTGGATGCAGGATAAGGGAATCCAAGTCTCATCCTTCAGGACATTGGCGCCGATCACAGCGGCGCCTCTTGGACCATTGGAGTCGGTGCTCTCGTCTATTGCCGCCAAATACACAACAACATCGGCGGCGGTGCTCCTCAGCTGGGCCATCGGAAACAAGGTCGTCCCCATAACGACGACAAGCAAAGGCGAGAGGATGGACGAGTACCTCAGCGCCGTCACACTCAGGCTCTCACCTGAGGAGCAGGATGAAATCACCAAACTCGGCTTGGAACGCCACTTTCGATGGTGGGGCCAGGCCTTCTTCCAGCCTGACGACCGGTCTTGAAAGGTGCATTCGGGCCTGGGGGACGAAGTGTCTAGACACACTCTTTTGAGCACAACCTTCTGAGCACCGAATATTGTTCTCTACCTCTCAGCGGCCTACCGAGAGCGCGGTCTCTCCTGCTTATATTGAGACGCATCGAGAGCGGTTTGTGCATGTTTACCTACATTAGGTAGTCTAGCAGCAACTTGCAATCCTACTACCTGCGGAGTGCACCACCCATATACAATGTCTCCGACGAAGTCCCAAATCGGGGTGGTGATGCATAAAACCCTGATGGCAGTTAAGAAGTGTTTTAGTTGTTTGCGATTATAGTCCGCGGGTGAGGAGCCAAAGGGTCCCCGTGCCCTTTAGACATTGCTGGTTTCTTGAGACTCCCGAGACGAGGTCTCACGCACGCCTCCTATCTAAATACAAAGATATGGCACATGCATGCAGCCGTCGATCGGACCTCAAGCCTCTTTCGGCGGACTTGGAGCGCACCGCGACTCCATCGCGGTGTTGTCGTCCTCCCGACTCCATTCACGGGGGTACACGCTCCAATGTCGGCCCACGGCCCCAACAAAAAAGAAACCCCTACCTTACTCAAAATCGACATGCCCAAAAACCCTCCACTCCCCTCCAACAATGCCCCATTCACTGGCGGACTCACCAACGCCGCAAACGCCGCCAAAACCAACCCTATCCCCATGTACGTCCCAATATCCTTTGGATCCCGCGGACAGCTCGCCAAACAAACACTCGCCCCGCTTATTACGATGGCGCTCGAGTAAAATCCAAACACCACCGTAAACATACGATCCCCGTGTTTGTCTCGTATCGCGTCCAGCATATAGTTGCCACCGCCGACGTCATGTTGGCAGCGCTTATGACCCTTGACATCAGGGTTGGCATGCGATGAGCGAATCTTCGTCCCAAAGCTGACGCGCTGGGCACAAAATTAGGCGCCCTCGGCCCACGGGTTCCACTCGGCGGGCCCAACCGAACAGCCGGCATCCTGTCATGCAGCACGCTACAGAGACCAAGACTAGCTCTTCAGCTGTTGGCACAAATGAGATGCAGACATTGTTTGTCACCGCCTCTTAGTTTGTTTCATAGTGGACCCAAGGTCTTGGAAGCCCACCAAGACCACGTTCAGGGGTAAAGACAAAAGAAACTTTTTGCTCGAGTCCCACATCACTGACGGTATAAAACAGACTTGCCCCGTCAAACACAATAAACATCGATTGGTTAAAACCGTTCAGTCGCTCCTTTTGTTTTCGTTTCCCACTCGCTCATTCCGCCATTTGACATGGTCATCTCTCTCAAGAGCGCGGCACTGGCTGCCCTTTCTTTTCTGTCCTTTTCCAATGCAACCCCCATGAGGGTAAACTGGCAGCGCGATGCCTCCAAGACAGACGCGACGCCCGACGTGGCTTACAAAAACGTAGTGTACCTCGCCAACCGGTGTCTCGACCCGAATGGCCGAAACTTCCAACTTTCGGACCTCCCCGTGTCACAGATTTCCCACATCATCTACGCCTTTGCGAATGTGTCTTCCACTGGCGAGGTCACCCTTTCCAACCCCTACATCGACACCCAAAGACGCCACGATACAAGCGACTGTAAGTCTCCCCTTTGCCCTCTTGCATCCCACTCACTAACAACATAACCCCAGCATCCACCGACACAACCACAACCCTCCACGGCGCCCTCTCGGAGCTCTTCGCCCTCAAAAAGTCGAACCGCCACCTCAAAACGCTCCTCTCCCTCGGCGGCCCCTCCTGCAACTCCTCCTTCACCACCTTCATCACCAACCCCTCGGCCCGCCACCTCTTCGTCACCTCGGCCCTCCACCTCCTCACAACCCTCGGCCTCGACGGTCTCGACATCGACTGGGAATTCCCCCCCTCCACCACCCACGGCACCGCCTACCTCCTCCTCCTCCGCGAGCTCCGCTCCGCCCTGGACACCTACTCGGCGTCCCACCCCAACCCCGCAACCAACCAACCCTACCACCACCTCCTCACCATCGCCTCCCCCACCAACCCCACCGACATCTCCCACCTCGGCTGCCTGCGCTCCCTCGCCCGCACAATCGACTGGTTCAACCTAATGACCTACGACTTTTCCGGCCGCTGGAGCCCCGTCTCCTCGCACCAGAGTAACCTCTTTTCCCCTTCACCCTCATCTCAACCACCCTCATCCCAACCGCCCTCACCCTCCCCCCAAACCAAAACCCCCACCGGTCAAAAATCCCCCCGGCGGCACCAAAAATCCACCCAAAACGCCGTAAATATCTACCTCACCGCCGGCGTCCCCCCCTCCAAACTCCTCCTCGGCATGCCCATCTACGGCCGCTCCTTCCGCAACACAGCCGGCCTCGGCTCCCCTTTTTCTTCCTCGGGCGAATACACGTACAACTCCCTCCCTGTAGACACCACCACCACCACCACCACCACCACCTCCTCCTCCTCCTCCTCCTCCTCCTCCTCTTCCCCACAGGTACCTATACAATACGACCCCACAGCAGGCGCAACATACACCTACGACCCAAACAAGAGGGAACTCATCAGCTTCGACACGCCGGGCATGGTGGAGCGCAAGGTGAGGTGGTTGAGGGAGAAACGGCTGGGGGGAGCCATGTTTTGGGAGGTGTCGATGGATAGGAAGGGGGAGGGGAGTTTGGTGGGGGCGGGGTTTAGGGCTTTGGGCGGCGCGGGCGCGGGCGCGGGGGGGTTGGAGAGGGGGGAGAATCAGGTTTGGTATCCGGAGAGTGGGTGGGTGAATGTAAGAATGTGAGGGGCGGGGTTGGGTTGTGAGAGTTTGTTTGGGGGAACTGGTTTTGCTCAAAGGGAAGGTTGTTGTAGGATTATGGCGATGTTTCTTTAGCGCTGAATATCGTTGGCTGGTCAAGGGAATCGATTCTCCTTTTCGTCTTGGTGCCGGGACACATGCGGGAGGCGGGTGGGTGGGAATCAAATGCTAGCACTGAAACCCGTCAGACATCGGATGACAGGTATATAACCTGCTCGACGGCCGTCACCTTTTACCCAGAGGAATACAGTCCACTTAGCCCGGCGGCACCAGTCTTTGAGCTGCGTATCAGGCTCGTGGAAAAGCAGGACACATTCCCAGTTCGATCCTGGGGCTGGGTACTTTTTTGGCTTTTTTTTTTTGGACTTTCTGCAATTGCCCGAGTTTCTCTTTCAATTGCTCAGTTGTCCCACGCAACACATTTGTTCCGGCGCATCCCTCCCGCTCTGCTATCTGTCCCAAAACCACCCCGCCATTGCCTCGCGCAGAATCCAAGGCGGAGACAATGCTTTGTCCCCATCTCTTTCATGATCTACTTTGCAAGAACAGCAGACCAATCCTGCTTCTTAATCCACTCCTCCAGCGTCGTCATCGGACACTCGATCCCAGCCTGCACACCCACGTCAGCATCATTTCACACCCACAGTCCAGAACAAACTCACCTTCCTCAAATCCTCCGCCGTCAACAAGTCCATGCCCCCATCATACCCCGGCTCATCCGCATACACATACATATTCGCCACCTCAATCCCCGTATCCACATCCCCAACGGTATCCTCCACCATCTCATCAAACGTAACCTGCTTGTAGCTAACAGGCACCTTGTTGTGCTCCCCAAACAACCGGATATACTCGCCAAACCCAACAATCGACCCGGCAGCCATGTACGCCTTCCCCGGCGGCATCTGCGCCACGGCATACACAAAGTTGCCCATGTCGCTCACAATGTCGACGTGAGGAACGACTCGGTCCTTGCGAACGGGAAACCGCATCTGGAAGCTGCCGTCGGGTTGCTACCACAAGAACAAGTCAGCATCCACCCCAACTGAACCCAAAAAGACAACCCAACCCCTCACAGAAAAAAAATACCAACCTTATTAAAATAACTCCCCTCCAAAATCCTCCAACTCGTCATAAAATACCCCGTCTGCACACACGACATCCTCCCCGCCAGCTCCGGATACACCCCCTCCACATACCCCGGAAACACCTCCGCCTTGGCATCAAAATGATACACCTCCCTCATCCTGCCCCCCGTCGCCTTTTCCGCATGACTAAGCGTCGACACCAAAAACCCATTCTCCGCCAGCGTATTCACAACACCCGCCGCCGCATCAGCGATATTCTTACCCTGGCGGTACTCAACATCATACGCATATTTTCTGCATGAAACCCCCAGCTCGGCGGCCTTGGCGCGGCAGTCCGGACGGAAGAACGGTTCCCAGTACTGCGTGACGCTGAAGATGAGGTTGGCGCCCTGGAAGGCGGCCTTGAGGGAGTCGACGTCGTCGAGGTCGGCCTGGACGATCTCGGCGCCTTGGGATCGGAGGGCTTGGGCTGCGGGCGAGGAGGGGTTGCGCGTGAGTGCGCGGACGGTGAAGGATGGGTCTTTGAGGAAGCGCCGGGCGACGGAGCCGCCTTGGTTGCCGGTGGCGCCGATGACGACGATGAGTTTCTTCTTGTTGGTCATGTTTTGTGTCTTTGGTTTGTGTTGAGGAGAGGTGGCGGAGTTGGGAGAAAAGGCACTGGGGGACCAGAAAGATCAGAGATATTTTGTCGGGGCGTTCCCCACCCAACCCCTCTTCACGACGGTGACGTGCCTCCACCGAGCCGGGGCCGGCGGGCTGGTTCCTGATAGTTCGGTGGATGCTAACCGCTTAGGACCCAGTCCCTTGGCCCGGGGTGGCATGCTGAGGCGATTGCTGGCTTCATCCCCATTTTTGTATCCACTTGCCAAGACGCCCGGCCGTGGCGGTGACAGTGACGACGGCGGTACTATTGAAAACCAAGCTCGTTTTGCACAAACCAAAAGTCGTGGATTGTATTTAGGGATTGTTGAGTTGCGGTGAAAAGTACACCCGTGGCTCGTGGCTTGTTGCTCGGCCTCGAGCTAGTAAGATGCCAAAAGCGTTCTGGCGGTTGGTGAACAAGCGATCGCACATTGCCACCGAGGCATCATAAAAATTTGCCATTTCTGTACACTGCCTTACGAAGTAACTGCATGGTTGGTCGTCTTATTCTGCATTCCTCTTTTCATTCTCAAACCATATCCCAATTCTCCCATCTAAAGACGTCAAAGAGCGAGTACTTATCCGGGTACCCATCAGGGAGTGTGAAACCTTGCCTCAGCACGAACCCGCCGCTTTCCGGCTCCGTTTGGGCCCCAACCCCAGTGTCGGCTCCCGTCCCTGCGTCATTCTTGCTTGCGACCTGCTTCTTCCACAACGTGTCATTGACATAGATGAACTTTTGCTCCCAGACTCCCAAGTGCTCCTCCTCCAAACGTCTCTCCCCATCCGAATTCGACACCCAGTCCCAGCGCTGTTTGGGCGCAGGAAGAAGGCTCTCGAGAGCGTTGCCGATCCGGAACCAGTTCGGCCGCTCGACTCGGACCAACATGCGTTCGAAAGTTTTCGGCCGGTCCTTTGGTACATCACCATAATAGGGAACCGCCGTGCCTACGACGCAATGGTAGGCAGTCTTGCCCTTGGTTTGACTGCGGCCTGGCCGGGCGACAATTGAATCTACCGATGAAGGCCGGAGAGTATATCCGCCGGGTCCGACTAGGGAGCGGCAATCCCAGATACCATGGTCATCCAAGCCACGACCGCTGTAGAGGTAACGAATACGAACCGAGGGGTGAACAAACTCCTCCGTCTCCTGAAGGAGAGTGGTGTTGTCGTCGTCACGGTATCTGCCCGGCGTCCGGGGAGCATGGTGGTTGCTCACTTTCTTGAGCATTCGGTAAGGCGTCGCCAATAGGTTAAACGCCCGGTCAAAATACGTGGTGAAGCCGTGCGGGTTGTATATAGTGCCCATTCCCCATGGTAAGACTTTGCCTTCGGGGCTGACGGAGGAGAAGATGCGTTCCATTTCGTTCCTGCTGAACTCGACCCCAAGCGGAGTCAATTGGTCCGCCATCCCTGCCGTGTTATTTCTCAGTTAGCTTGCTTCTGCCGGCGTGGGAGGAAAGTGAGGGGTGACTGTAACGGAGAGTCCCGGAGGTCCTTCACAACATACAAGCGAGGGCGATGGTCGCAATTTGCTGGTCCTCCCAACCACCGCCAACGTTCCCGTGATTACCGGGGAACCAAACCTGGCGAAGCTTTGTGTCGTGATTTTCTCTCTTTCCCCACATTGTTGGTTGAAATGCGGTACGCCATTCATCCAATGCAATAGCATGAAAGGCGTATTCAACCTTGGAATGGACGTGTAGACTTTCAAACTGCATCTGAGTCCACATTGTCCAGTCAGACTTGAGGCGATACGTTACAGATGATAGGGGTGAGTTGGCGGGATTCGAGCTCTGTGTTGAGGGGGCCGGGTACAATACTTGCCTCTCGGGCTCGGCGGGTACTGCGGGTTAGAGGTGTTTTTGGTATACCGAGGCCGCCAACTGTATCCCAGACACCTAGGTAGATGGGTAAGCAGCATGTCAATCCACCTAGCTCCCAGTGCTGTACTTGGGATCCAACCTACCGATCGCCCGAACCTTGCCCTCCATCGGAAAATGTTCCGGCTCATCACCATTCTCTCCTTCTGGTGCACCAGCAGCAACTTTGGTGTGGCTGGTTAGACTTTCATCTATTCCATAGGTTACCGGTATTTCGGACGGAGAAGCCACAAACCCAGGTCGCAGGCTGGAGTGTGCTTTTTGACCACGGGTCGACGTCATCAGCAGTCCGTGCTGCTAAGTGTCAAACTCGCACAAATTGAAGCCATCGCGCCGGGCGCATGAGTGTGGCTGGAATAAAGTAGGGAGGTGGTTAACCGACCTTACCCAACAGGCTCCGATAGAACCCCGCCACTTTTGCTGCTCTGTCTGGTTCATTTGCCCGGTTGGCAGCCACAATGTCTCTGAACAGCTTCCTCTTGTCATTCTCGAGCTCGGTCTTCAGTTCACGGCTACTCCTGGCAACTTCAAGTTTCGGGGGTGCCGGCACTTCTGACTCCAGACTGAGCTGGCTCTGAGAGTCATTTGCACCGCGTGAGGATCCAGGGGCGCCGCCCGCCCAGGCTGTTGTGGCAGCCGGATGGCCGCCTTTCGATTTGCGCATGGACTTGATGTTCTTCCACAGGACATCCACCTGTTCATTTTGCTCCATGTTTTTAAGAGTGAAGGCTTGCAGGTGGATGTCGCCGTTGAACTGGGATTCGCGAGTCCACGACGACCAGTGGGTGTAATCGTGGAAGATATGCGGTAGCTGTTCGATGCCCGCGCGGTTGAGGAAGCCGAGACCACACACCATGCCGGCGATGGAGCGAGCGGTGAAGGCGCCGCGTGAGAAGCCGATGAGAAACAGCTCGTCATCGGGGCGGTAGTTGTCACAGATGAAGCGGTAGGTTTCCGCAATGTCCTAGAAAACAAACAGATCATTCAGTTTCAGTCAGCAGGGAGGAACCACTGGTGGGTAGGTCTGCAGCGAACATCCAGTGCCACCCACCTGTGGGACCCCATGACCGAAAGCTCCCCCGAGGAATTTGGCAACTTTGGATTTTTCTGTGCCCGCCCCCGGATGGTAGTAGATCACCTGAGGCATGCCTGAGCAACAGCTCCGAGCGAAGGCACTTGACAAGCGGCTGACGTTGCTAGCAGGGTCCGTGTTGTCGTTTCTTGAGTAACATGAGAATGTGCTTGCACAAGGAACTGGCATAAAGAAAAAGAGAAGACGAGACTACCCACGTGTTATTCCATGTTCCATCGCAACAGACGATCAGCCGTTTGGTGTTGGGAGAGGGCCGGATTTCCCCCTTGCGTGGGAGCACACCGTCTATATGGGCGCAGCGCACAGCGCCCTTGGCGAGCTTTCCATTTGGATTGAACGAAGACATGTGGAAGCCCTTTTCGTAGTTCGTCCGTTTTTTGCAGATATATCGTTCTGGTCGGCGTCGTTAGGGAGCCTGGAATTGAGGGTTGGAAAGCGGGCGGGGAGGGTCATAGGCTCTGAAGACGGGATAAGGAAATCCATGACCTTCCTTACCACTGCAGCATGCAAGTCGTAAAGGGGATAGCTTGGGATGCCTGGAGACAAGTGGCTTTGAAATGGGATTTCTATTGGCTTCAAATGCGGGGTTTTGGAAAACGAGGCGCGTGGCCATGCGAGCTCAACTGCAGAGTACGGCGATTGTGGTAGAACAGCCGTGGCCGACCCAATCAAGTACATGATAAAAAGGCACGGGCATCGATGCCATGCCGTCGGTCGCAGTCCGGTGGCCCTTCAGCGGCAACGGTGGTCTGATACAGAGACGAAGAAACTTTTCTGGCCGCAATGGCCGCCTGGGATCCGTGCTGTCTGAATAGTGGAGCCAATGGTTAACTTCAAGATGCACCTTCCGCGACTCGTACACCTGGATGCAAAGGGTCGGACATGAAGACTGCGAGGGTACGAGATGAAGTAAAGACGTAGGTTGACACGAGGAAATGAATTTCACTAGCAGACAGGAAGAGATAGAAGCGTTGCACATGACTAGGCCCCTCTACGCCCTTGATGCGGCACAAAAGATTCGACAGCCAACTTCGATGAGCTCTTCGCTTTTGATCTGACTACTGGATGTGCGACACCGTAGTGGAATGCAGGTGCCGAAAGGTCAAAACATTGAGCGCTCCAGCCCCCCACGACGCTTCATAAAACACATCTCCCTCATTTAATCAGCCCACTCGATCTCTCCATATCACCCCTCCTCAGCGTATCGATCAAACGCAGAAACCCCTATCTCTCGCCTCCGTACCCCTACACCCCAAGGCATCACCTTCCCACAACAGCTGTAACCCGGCAATACCATTGCAGAACCTTGGACACATCGGAACATCCTTCACTCTTCTATACAAAACGAACTCTTATTGCTGCTTGAATAGTTACTTCCAGACTGTTCCTACCTTATATTTAACTCAGGGTAATGTATAGAATCTTAGAGTCACGCTACTAACTAGCTCCCGATAATATTCATCAGCTACAGAGCGTGGCGTGTGTGTTTTTTTTTATCCTGTGTTCATTTTGGTCACATGACGGCCAGGATTCATCAACTAAAAGTCATCAGCTACAGTGGTTATCAGTAAATAATAGCATTGTTATTACTGCAAAAGTAAAGGCCAGTCTTTCAAGATAATACGGTATCCCCATCGACGCCCTGTTCGACATCAGCCGTCAAGTCAGGTGACATTTCGCTTCCCACCGAGAGAGCCCTCTTCTCAAGCCTCAACTCAGACTTCCCAGCAAATCACCACACCAAGTGCGTGCGTCCAATCGGGGAGCAGAGTATCACCTCCAGCCGGCGGGTGGGGCCCTCCCCGGCTGGACTCGTATCGTAGCCTATCTAGTGTCTTGGAGCCACCAGACTTGTCTGAGGTTCGCTGGTGCGGAAGCGTGCCGAGAATAAGGCGAGCCTCACATTCTCCGAGTTCGGAAGCTGCTTGTTGATCGGGGACATGAGTGGTTAGTATAGGCAGTTATCACTTCAGTCCACTGTAAGAGGAACTACCGGATTCAAATTCGAGGTTATCCGTACACGCAATCACGGCTCGGACCACGCAGGTGCGATGTAAGATTCTTCCTGGCTCCAAAGTTGAGCTGAAAATAACCAGTGATCATTCAAGTCTCACCGCAATGGAGCAATCGCTAGACTCGAACCCGAGGTTGAATGTGACCAGGACTCGGACCACAAATGTGCAATGCAACGTTCTCCAAAAGCCAGAGTTTGTGTAACCACCTCGTGCAAAAGCTACTCGACGCCGTCAGCAGCTCTCGACGACTACAGCGAGGGGGCACCGAGGAACCAGTCGTGCCGAACCACCTCATGAGGGGGGCGGTTCGTTTTTCAGGTCATCCCCCGACAATGGCTGATTCAACCGCTTCCAATCGTGCATTGCAGCCCCCCTCCTTCCACGAAGGGAGACCATCCCAAGTTGCCGAGGCATCTGAGCTAAACACTGCCAACCCAGGGCGGCAAGTCCGCCAGCTTGTCGATCCCATGCTTATCAAGCGTTAACATTCTGGCTGCGTCAACTCTCAACTCGACAGCTCGGCCCCGGAGGATGCTCCTCTTTTGGGCGAGGACAATCGCCGGGCAAGAAAAACGAGGTAGCTGAGAGACATCCCAACCATCGACGCGTCGTCGTTAGAGCAAGCGGGTATAACTCGAAGGAGGTGAGTATGTGCAGCTTCCGCATGAGAAAAGCAACGACGAACCACTGTCGGTCTCCGGAACGCCTTGCCGTTCCAGTACGTGCGAGTGCCGTCCCGCCCATCCCACCTGCGACCAAGCCAGGTCCAATGGCATTCAAGCCTGGGTCGAGTTGTGAGCACTTGATTGGGGTTGAGGTCTGAGACCTACATAACCTCTGGATTGATTCCGCACAGAGAGTGCCACCCGTCGGCTGGCGTCCCCAACTTATCATGCGAAGTGACTGCCGTGTCTCACCCAGGTTCCACTTGGAGCCATCTTGGGAAGGATGATATCTGCGCGGGGGATCGACAGAGATGGGTATCGACAAGATAGCGAAGCCGCAAAGGGAAGCTGGGAGGAAAAGAAAAATATTCAGAACTGCAGACGGACCGATACCGTGGTGCTATTGCTCCTTATCTCGACAGTCTTGGAGGGCCGCAGAATCTATGTTCCACGAAGATGGCGCGACTCAGCTCAGGTGGGTAAGGTTTCGATTTTCGGCAAGAATATTGCGAGGCCACGAATCCGGCGTGACGGGCGGCTGGTGGTGCGTTGGGATTATTCACAGCTCGGTGAGTCGGGTGCGGATCATCGCCAGCGAGGGCGGAGGTCGGGGACACCATCCAGTCCAGGTGCAAATCGCGGGATGATCCGGCATCTTCCATGGCTCTGTCTCATTGGATCCGAGGACATCCGAGCTGAGCTTCCAAGCCGACGACGCCTGGCTTCGCCGCGGACCGGTCAGCATGGTTGTCATGATTGCTGCGTGCGGTGGGGTCTGAGTCTGGTTGTAGTTTGGTTCGTTGGCAGTTGAAGCATCTCTGCCGTCCTGCAAAGCAACCCTCCAGGGCCGATCGTCAGCAAGAATTGGCCGGGGCGTGCACCCGGGCGGCTATCATGTAGGACGAGCAAACCCGCAGGCGGGGTCAACAAACATAAAGACAAGGCATTTGGGCAAAATGCATTGTTTTCTTTGTTGCAAGTCCCGGTGCAGAGGACCGAGGCGGCCAGCCACCATCTTGAAACTGATCGAGATCGGAAGCGGGGCTGGACGCGGGCGGTGGAGGGCGTTCATGAGGGTTCGCAGCGCCGCCGAATGGGGAAGTCGTCGCTCGAAATTTGGCGCGTCTGGAGACGAAAGCTGAAGTTCGAGACAGACGGCAGGGGTCCTCGATTCGTTGACCACGTCCGCTCGATGCTTTGGGCGCAGGGTGGCAGACGAGTTGCCATTTGAGGTGATTCTTCTGCGCCGAAAAAGGGTTACGCAGTGCTGATCCTTAGCGCGACAGAGACGGCCCGCGGGGGACGGCGACGTGGAGGGGCACGACGCGGAGATCAGAGGCTGGGCAAAGGTGGGCCCTCGATACACCATTCTCGACCGCCTCTTCATGGATGGTGCAGATGGGATGCAGGGGAGGGAGGGGGCCAGGGCAGACTGGCCGAAACGCAAAAGGCCAAGGCAGTTGTTCGCGGCCGGGCTGCTGCACTCTAAAATGTTGGGAACCGGCTCTGGGGAAGGAAAGAACGATGCGGTACCTTCCTGGTTGACACGCAATTTCCAAGCCCTTCCCAGGTTTTGCAATTCCCATCACCTTTGCGGCTTCCCCAGAAAAAGCGAGACACACATCCGCCGCGGACCGACTGCCTCCCCAGCTCCCCAGCTAGCTCTGGCCGATCATCAACATTGACGCCGCCGTCGCACCAAACCAGCATCTGATGTTGACCCGACCCCCCGCGCACATGCTTTAATCCGGCCGCTGTGCAATCTCACCGCTGCGATTCTCACTTCGACAGCGGGATCTCTTTCCTCTGCGCACCTTCCCCGTCGACATAATACCCATCCAATGCCTGTCTCGCGGCGCACCGGAAGCATTGGCAAAGGCGATGGCATTGTCGGCCAGTCGAGACAGCAGCCGGGGTCCGCTTGCGAGGAGTGCCGGAAACGCAAACTGCGCTGTAAGATCAGGATCGCCAGTCACGGCTTGCTGACACCATCCCCGCTAACTACCGTTTAGGCGACAGACAGCGGCCGCAGTGCGGTACTTGCGCGGATGCCGGAACCATATGTGAAATCAACCACAACCGTTTGGCGAGAGGACCTAAGAAGGGCGACTTGAAAGCGTTGCGTTGTCGCATTGGTCAGTCTTGTTCTCCGCCATCTCCCTCACTCTTGCTAACATCCTGCAAGTGGCGCTGGAGAGACGTCTGAGTCTTGACCCAGGAGGAGACCTACTGGGTATCTGCGATCCGGAGATGTCGGCTCTCGACGAACTGCCAACACATGGCTCGACGCCGGATGGAGCGCATCTCCCTTCCCCTCCCGACGTTGGCGTGGGTTGGGACAGCGAGATTCACGTTCAGATGCCCCCAGCGACTCCTGCCGTCGCGCCGCTCCCTCTTCCACCCTTCAAGTTTCCACCCTCCCCCATCACACACCCGCAGCGAAGTCTTGTCGATGACCTCATGCGCGCCGACCTGTAACTCTTCCCAGAATTTCTCGATCTGCTCACCACACTAACGCCTCACAGAGATCAGCTGTACTTTGACCGCGTACATCCCAACATCCCCATCTTCAACAAGTCCAGATACCTCTCTCAGTCAAGTCAAAGTCTCATGGGAGACGCTGCAAATCACCGGCTCTGCCTTCAATACGCCATGTGGACACTCGCAATGGCGCTCTCGTCACAGTTTGAGAGTCTCCGCGACACGCTGTACAACGAAACCCGGCAAATGCTCGAAACGCTCGACCTCAGCGAAGACGACATGGGCGTTGTGCGCATCGAGCAGGTCCAGGCGTGGCTCCTCATCGCCCACTACGAGTTCGCGCGAGCCAACTTCCGCAGGGGCTGGGTCAGCGCTGGTCGAGCCTTTCGTCTGGTTCAGTTGGCCAAACTTCACGAGATCGACAGCCCAGGAAGCTTTTGGGAGGGTGAAGATCCTGTGATGTTGGAGGAGCGGAGGAGGACCTTCTGGGTGGCATATTGCCTCGACCGGTTCATCTGCATGAAGAGTCGCTGGCCACTCACGTTGATAGAGGAAGTAGTACGTCTGCCCTCTGACTCTTGGTCTTCGTGATGCTCACACTTTACAGATATGTACCCGACTCCCATCCCCGGAGTTGGCATTTCAGGGCGGCCATCCCATACGCGTGTGTTTTCTGTCCGAGGCCATCGCCTCGCACGAGCACGCTCTCCTCTCGCCACTGGCGGAATGCGCCATCCTTGTAACAATATGCGGACGTGCGATGTCGCACAGCCAGGTCTCCAACGTCGAGCGTGCAGCATACGGCAACGCCTCCACTGACTTCTGGCTGCGCCACGAATGGTTGGACGGCATGCTCAACAAGCGCCTGAACGCTCTCACGGTCACATACCCGGTCGTCTCCGCAGTCACCGACCCCATGCTGCTTTTTGCCTTTATGGTAGCTCGAACAACGGTCGTCTACCTTGCAGGCATTGTCGAGGGCTACGGTGCCGACAGCCAGTACCAGCCGACCGTAGAGGAGTACCAGAAACGGGCCATCCGCGCGGGACAAGAAATTGCCAGACTTTGCAGCGCTCACGAGCAAATTGGATACATCAAGGTGAGTCGTCGCACCGATTCTACGTCCTCCGCATTCGCTGACTTGATCAAGGCGCACATCTTTCTTCCACTCACAATTTCTCTCGGCGCATCGTGTCTTGCGGCCTCGAGCTGCAGCTCCAGAGATGAACTCGACGTCGCGACCGGGGCATTCAGGCTCATGGACTCCGAGAATGGGCCGGAGCTCGGTCCCGATATGCAGTCCTGTTTGGACGCACTCAGAAAGATGCAGGGTTTCAACAATCTCGCCAGGGACCACCTCGGAATTTTGGAGAGACAATACTTTACAACAGACTTCTCGCGATGATTTGTACCATGATACCAGATACCCAATTTACGAGCAATTTACCCCATCTGCCTTGCCTTCATCTGCATCTCTCCATTTGCGTCTGCACTCTTTTCCGGGTATTCTTCGGCCCCCTCAACTTGAATCGCCCCTGAGATGCCCCTAAAATGCCCCTGAAACTCCACACCCCAAAGGCCTCAGCATCGTCGTCCGCCGTCCAGTCTCGACGCCGCACGCGCCAAGAAGCCAAAACCAGGGTGGCACAAAAAGCCGTTCGTCGACCCAAGCCAGAGAGGAAGGTCGTTCATCGGGCCGCGCCATCAGTCAGCTCACAACGTCAATGCGACGCCCGCACCGCACCGTAGCGCAAAACGCCCAACCTAACCGGAACCGGCCTCCCAGCTACCAATCATGTTGACGGTCTGGTACTCGGCAGCAATAAACAATAAGAATAGACCGCCTTGCGCAAAGTGCAACGTTCGCTTAGGCAGTTGCCGGTTGTCAGCGCTTCGTTGAACCAGTGGAGGACGCGGGACAGGGGACTTTGTCCCTGTGCGACGCGAGCCCCCGTTGCACAAGGTAGTCCCAGACCAAGGCGCCGGGATATGGTTGATGACAGGTCCGGTCTGGACTTTCGGATCGATCCTCTCCCGTCGCCGCCGCACAACCGTGCGCTTGGGGCGGACGGGAGCGGAGAGGGCGGGCGTGGGAGGGTTACCGCTTCTCATGCTGGTGGACTTTGAGGTGTTGTCCCCTGGTCTCCCGAGAGCCCTGACGTGCGCAGAATATGAACCCCTGTATCAGGAAAAGCTTAATAAACGCGACGCAGAACCGCTCCAATGGCGGAGGGTGGTACCAAAGTAAGGAAGAAGATGGCTGTTGAGGTGTGCATCGCGGGAGGAATTATTGGTGGGACCTGGGGAAGTTCGGAGGTAGGTCCGGATTCTGACGTCGGCGCGGTAAACAATGACAGGGAATAATAACCTCCCTGTCCGCTAGTCTAGGTACGGTAGCCAAGGAACACGAGAGACGTCTTATTGCACGGAGTACAGGAAAGCGATGTGTGATGGCGGCGCAGCTACGGTTCCGTCTTGTCGTCAGGCAGGCCTGCAAGCGGCCCTGCTCCTCGGTCGCTTGGTATTCAAGTTGAGTTATCACTAGAGACAAAAGAAGGGGTAACATTCAGGTACAGATATTACTAGCATACGCTGTCACTAGCAAGCAAATAGCCCAACTTCAAGATAACCCTTCAGTTTCGCGTCACACAAACAACCGTCCCATGGACGCAACGAAGTGGAGGTGCAGGCCACTCATCACCCTATTGTGCCTTCGCGTCTTGGCATCCGATCGGGGAGTTCGGGATGACAAGTTTGGTACACAAGGTAACCCTGTCAAGGCCCTGTCACGGGACAAGGAAGGAAAACAGACTGGAGTGAAATATAAATAGATTGCACATCCACGGGGGCGGGGAGATCGTGGGAAATGTCAAGGCAGAAATGCCAAGTGGCACGTCTCCCTTCGGGTTATGGTTCGATCCCCTGTGGTCGATGCCCGGCTAGACCAGTTTTGGGACGACTTGGTGATGAACTCCTGCATATTTGCGGCGCCGCCGTTGGGGTTTGTTTCGTTTCGACTTTGACTACGATCTGTTTATGCAGGCAGGCTGGTCGAAGGAAGGAATGTGACGATCTGGGATCCCGTGCGACGGACGACCAACGAAGGATTGTGGAAGTGGAATCGTCCGATCTGGATTTGGGTAAAAGTCCCAGACATGCGTCACGGTCCAGCAGCAATCTCAGGGTGGATGTATTGCACACACCAGTTGCGGGAGACGTCATCAACGATGGCGATCCCCTCGCCCAGAGGCACAGCAAAGGCATCACGCAAAAGGCACAGCAAAAACACCATCAAGCGGCACAGCAAAATAACATCAAGATGTCTCATCAACTTGCACATTCCCAAACGACCTCAGGCTAGCCAAGGACAAAAGTACTGCATTGCAGACATACACACAAGACACCAAACCGCATCTGCATCTGCATCTGCATGACTGCATCCGTAATCCATGACAAGCCAACACTGCATTAGACCAAGGAACGCAAAAGCCAAACACCAGTCCCCGATAACAATCCCACGCACCGCAGCTAAGCGCCCAACGCCCGATGAGGGTAACACAAAGTTCTTCAATTCCGCCGAGTGCAACAGAAACACATCAAGGAGCCCAATAGAAATACCGCACGCCCTATGGAGACGATAGCCAAGAGAGATGATAGCTAAGAGAGATGATACCCAAGAGAGATGATAGCCAAGAGAGACGAGAAACGTAAGACCGAAAGAACCTGCGCCAAGACGTGACACAAAGTTCTCAATTCTCACAACATCCCGTCTGCAACGCGGCAGACGCCCGCCGCACGGTAAACAACCCAATAGAAACCCCCGCAACGCCAGGCCCCAGCCGATGAACAAGAGAGGAAAAGAAGCCCCAGAAAATGAAATGCATTGCGTAAACCCCCCTCTCAGATACCCCCATCGTGAACCACTAGACCCAACCTGCGCCGCCCAGACGCATCACGCTCAACCCCTGAGTGCGGCAAAGACCTTCGGCAACGCACAACCCGAACGCACCCTAGAACCAGTCCGGCAGGTCAGAATGTGAGCAAGGACCGCCAGCCAGCTCATCACTTCAGGCAGAGACCAAAGCCGGCGAAACATGACTGCTCCTCGCCGCCACCGCAGCCGCAAGAGCATCCAACGACGGGCTCTGCATAATGTCAAAGATGGATAGCTCCGCCCCGGCTTTGAGAGCGACCATGTTGCGCAACTCGACGGCGACCAAGCTGTCGACGCCATAATCTGCAGGGCTCTTGGTCGGTACCACCTCGTCCTCCGAGATCATGAAGATGTCCATGAGCTTCTTGGCGATGCCGGCGACGATGGCGGTGACGGCGTCTTCGAGGGTCGAGGCCTCGGCGATGGCGGCGGCGAGATCCCCCGCGCCTGTCTTGGAAGATTGGGAAGAGGTGTCGGTTCCGATCTCTTGGTACTTCAGGCCCGAGAAGCGCATGTCCATGGCGAGAGGGGAGTCGTCTTTTTGTGCCGCCGGGCCGGTGTTGAGGCCAAGCGTGAGTTGTCCTGCGAAAGGCGTGGTGATGGCCGACCCGATGGCTGCGAGAATGTCGGATTCGCTGAGTGCCGTGAATCCATGCCTCTGAAGTGACTCGATTATCTTCTCGGCATCGCTCCCAGCGAGATATCCAACGGACTTGACAATGCCCAGATCGATCGAGACTCCCGGTAGACCTCCTCCCACACGATGCTGAGCAAGGGCGTCCTGGAATGCGCCGCCGGCCGAGTAGTTGCTCTGACTGGCAAAACCGACGATGCCGATGAGCGAAGAAAGCATAACGTAGAAGTCGAGATCTCCGGCCTGAGAGAAATACTGATGAAGGTTCCAGCTTCCGTGAAGCTTGGGACCAAGCGCGGCATTGTGCTCGTCGAGCGTCATGCGCTCCAGCACCGAGTCCTGCCACGAGTTAGAGAAGCCACAAATCCGTCACAAAAAGAAAAACATACCCGAAGCTCCATCCCACCATGGATGATTCCCCTAATAGCCGGCGCACCGCTCGCCTTGTAAGCATCAAGCTCCCTCCCAAGCTGAGCCATGTCGGAAATGTCGCAACCGATCGCAGTAATCTTGACCTCCGACTCACGCGAGAAATCCCCCAGCTCAGACCGAAGCTGTCGCACCTTCTCCCCCTTTCCAGCACTGCGCGAGACAACAACAAGATGCCCCGCCCCCCGTTCCACCAACCACCGACAAATCGACCGTCCAATGCCTCCAAACCCACCAACAACCATGTACGATGAATCCGATCTCAACTTCACCCCCTTCGTCCTCGGCAGCACCGGAACCAAGACATCCGGCGTGACCGAAAGAACAATCTTGCCCATGTGCTTGCCCGCCTGCATCAGCCGAAAGGCCTTCTCCACCGCCGAGATGGGATACACGCTGATGGGATGCACCGCGTTCACCTCTCCAGCGTCAACCAGCCCGATAACATCCTTCAGAATCCGGTTGGCCTGCACAGGCTTCTGCTCGCCAAACGCAATCAGGTCGATGCTCGAGAACGAGACGGCCCGCGTGAAGGCCTCCATCGACAGGCTGTGGTTCAGCTCAAAGTCCCTCTTTCCCAGCTCCACGAACCGACCAAAGGGCGCCAGGCAGTTGAAGCTCTCCTGGAGGAGGTTGCCCGCCAGCGAGTTCAAGACCACGTCGACGCCCTTGCCTTGAGTTGCTGCCAGGATGCCAGCGGCAAACGAGGCGTCTCGACTGTTGAAGATGCGATCCGCCGGAATACCAAACTGCGCCATCACAAAGTTCCGCTTCTCCTCCGAGCCAACAGTCACGAACGCCTCGGCCCCGACTCGCTGGGCGAGCATGACAGCCGCCTGGCCAACACCTCCAGTGGCCGAATGGATCAGGACCTTCTCTCCCTCTTGAAGCCTAGCCGTGTCGTACAGCGAGAGATACGCCGTCACGTACTGCGTCGGCAACGAGGCAGCCACTTCAAAGCTCATGGAATCGGGGATTCGCACAGCGCTGGTCCAATGCACCCGCGCTCGACTTCCATAGTGGCCCCTCAGCAAGACCGACACGCGATCTCCCGCCTTGTGCCCGTTGGCTGCTGCAAGCGGGCCGGCCCGGGTGATGACGCCCGCGCAGTCGTATCCCATCACTCTGGACTTGAGCTGGCCCATGGCCGTCATGACGTCGCGGAAGTTGACACCGAACGCCTTGGGCTCAATCTCAACAAAGTCGTCGGGAAGACGCTCGGCCGCGGTCTCGTCGTCATCGAATGCGAGGGTGTCCAGGAGTCCAGTGGTGCCAATGGTGAGCTTCAACGGTCGCCCATCTTGAACAAACGGCTCCAGCTCGGGGGTCGGCTGGCTGACTCGCTCCCCGAAGACTTCGTCATTCCGGCCGATATCCTTGGTGTACCGTGGAACGTGCACAACACCATCCCTCTCCGAGAACTCGTAGTCCAGCGTCTCCTTGGTCGACAGGTCGAAAAACTTCTTGAACACCTCTGTGACCCTCTGAACCGACTCCTTCGACCACGCCGACTGGAGCGGGTCCAAGTCCAGAGTCCCAAGTCGCTTGCCCGTGTACTCCTGTCGTACGGACCTCAGGAACCCGGATGCAAGCCCGGCGAGAGGATTTGCGCATTCGCCAGTTCCGCCCCTGGAAAGCCAAAGCAGCCCCTTGGAAACAGTACACATCCTCTTCAGACTCTCAAACTGCTCGACAGACGCACTTCCAAGGACCGGGACATCGGGACTGTCGACAAAAATGCAGACCGTGTTACCGTCAAAAGCCGCCTCCTCGAGCGTCTGAACCGTCGGAACCGTACAAGTCAAAAGTCCGATGGAAAGCCGGAGCTTGTCGAGCCATCCGCCCGGTGCGGCCCCGCCGGGAGTGACGAACGAGATGTCAAAGTCGAACCTGGGAGAAGGCGCCTCAGCCGTCGAAGAAATGACGCTGAAAGAATAGAGCTCGTCGTCCTCGCAATCCCGCACTTCGGTCTCGACGCCGCGGAAGCCGCTCTGGTGAAGGACGCGATCCCACATGGGAACCGTCAACGAAGGACTGAACTTGCGCTCCTCTTCCTCGCCTGCGATGGGTTAGCCATCATCCTACCATCACTCAACAACTCCGTTAGGTACTTACTTAGCCACCACCCCGGCAAAAACCCAAACACAAACTGCACATCCAGCTGATCCTGCGTCGTCTCCATAATGAACAACTTCCCTCCCGGCTTCAACAACTTCCTCACATGCGTCATCGTCGTCTTCATGCACTTGGTAGCATGCAGCACCTGGCAAGCAACCACAACATCATACGTCCCCTCTTCAAATCCCTGCTTCGAAGGATCCTGCTCAATGTCGAGCTTCTTGTAGCGCACCAGATCCCGCCAGTCCTGGAACTTCTCCTTCGCCGCCTCGAAGAATCCAGACGAGACATCGGTGAAATCGTACGAAGCGACAGCCGGATTCTCAGTCCCCAATGCGTTCAGAATGTGGCGCGTAGCACCACCCGTACCTCCGCCAATCTCAATCATCTTCGCACGCGGGTGCTTGTGCGCAAAGTGACGAACCATCTCGCCCAGCTTCTCATTCGCACGCCCCCACTTGAGACCGTCAAGATAATATCTCGAGAGCAAGCTCTTCTCCAGCATGAGCTCCAACGCTGTGACCTCGCCCCTCAGGATAGCCGGAATGTGCGGACCCAGCTTGCAGACCATCTCGCCGTTGGTGCTGTCGGTTCGCACGCGCTCGAGAATCGCGACCTTGTCCTTGCCCGTGACTCGAGCCCACTCGCTGCTGGCAGGACCCAACTCGTTTGTGCGAGCCAATTCGACTTGGAGACGCATCCAGATGTAGAACTTCTTGTGGTACCATTCCAGCTTCTGGAGATCAGCGGCTGTCAACTCCTGGAGCGCATCGAGGATGAAGAAGAGGCAGGCCTGACGGAGGTCCATGAGCATCCTGGCTTCTTCTGCAGAAAGCTCACTGCCGAGTTGTTTCCTGAGGAAGGCCTCCTTCAGGAACGTGATGTCGGGAGCCCACTTGACCGTCGCGAACTTCTCCTTGATCCACTGGTCCACCGCCTTGGTAGGGGCGTTGCCGATGGACTGGTAGACAAAGCCGTCGATTGTCACGATGGGCTTGAAGGTACCGTCCGCAGCAGAAGCATCGACCACTGTGAGAGAAGTTGTTGTGGACTGGGGGTCGATGTGACCCAGGTCGACATAAGCCTTGAAGCTGTGGTCTGGTTGGGCAGCGACAGAGTGTGCCACCCAGAGCTTGCTGATGGATTTCGGCACGCGTGGAACGTCGGGCTTGCTTCCGGCGCCGGGAACCGCGGTGTAGACGGCTTGGAAGACGGAGTCGAGAGTGGTCGGGTGGATGATGTGTTGGTGCTGATGGCCCTTTGGCATCACAGCGGCCGTGTCCACCACCGAGAATGTGACGACAGACTGCTTGTTCCGCGCGCGAATGCCCTTGATGTTCCTGAAGATGGGACCGTGGCAAATCCCGCCAGCCCGGAGCTCTGCGTACACATCTTGCGGGTTGATGTGAACGCGGTACTCTGACTCGCTCATGGGCTGGTGGAGTCTGTGCTGAGCCTCCTTGAGCATCGGATGCGTGGTATCGTCGATGGCGGCGTATTGGACCGAGATGATACCCTTGCAATGATCCGTCCACTTGCTGTCCGCAGTGACAGACTGCACTTGGAACTCGGTCCATCCAAGCGTCGAGATATCCTTCTTGTTGCAAGGACGAAGCTGGAGATGCACCTCGATCCCTTCGCTTGTTTCCGGCACCAGGAGCGCGTGCAAGATGTCGAAATCTCGAAGCTCATAGCCAACAACCTCTCTCCCTGCATGCTTCCTGGAGCTCAGGAAGGCCATCCCCTCAATAGCCATAGCAACGAAGCCAGCAGCAGGATACACCATGTTGTTCTGGACAACATGGTCCCTCACCCAGGGAAGATCATTTAGGCGGACGATGTGCCGCCAAGTGGGAGTCTCCATGTTGGTGCCCGGCACAAGCGAGCCCAGGAGATCATGATGCGAGTCGATGCGTTGTCGGTGCGCTCTGTTGACCCTTGGCTCAACCCAGTGCCTTGTCTGATGGTTCCATGGGTACTTCGGGAGATCGTGCAACACCTTGACGCCGTAGATTCCAAGAGGGAAGTTGACCGGCGCCAAGTTGACTGGGTACCCCTTTTGAAACAGCGTGGTGACAAGACCTTGCATGGTGACGACAGCGCTCTGCTTCCTGATCAGGCAGCTTGCGTAGGGAATATCGATACCCTTGAACTCGGGGAGCATCATGATGTCTTGTATCGGTCCGGAAAGGGCTGCGTGGGGGCCGACTTCGATGACCATGTCGACCGCTGGCTCTCCGCTGCCGGAGCCGTCAAAGCACATGTTGCGGAATGCATCGACAAACTTGACCGGCCCCGTGAGACTGTTGACCCAATGCGCTGGGTTTCCAATCTCCTCTACGCTGTCTATCCTCATGCCCGTCGACGGAGACGAGAAGATGAAGTCGAGATGATCTTGTGCGGGACGGACCTTCTTGTCCATTGAGGCGTAGTAGGCATCCGCGACAGCGTCCATGTGGTGGGAGTGCCATGCTGCGTCCACCTTTAGCCTCCGGGCGAAGATGTTGTCGCGCTTGAGGGCAGCCTCAAGTTGGTCGAGGCCGGGAACGTCTCCGGAGACGGTGATGCTGCTCGGGCTGTTCTCGCACGCCACGACAACCTGGCCATTCGTCACAGCGCAAAGATATTTCTTGCTGCTCTCGATGCCCAAGCCAACTGCAACCATGCCTCCCTTTCTTGCCAGTTGCCGGTTCATGTCGGAGGCTAAACCGCCGCGCGCAAAGACGATGGCCATGGCCGAGGGGAGGTCGAGTGCGCCTGCAGCGTACGCAGCAGCAATCTCTCCGCTGGAGTGGCTGGTGACGGCTGTGGGAACAATGCCCCAGGAGCGCAGAAGGTGCGTCAGAGCAATCTGGACAGCGACACACACCGGGGTGCTGTAGTCGAGCTCGTTCACCTTGGTCGTGGCAGCGTCACGATTCAGCTCCTCTGTTGCCAAAAGTCAGTTTCATGTCATGAACAAAGGTTTCACTAGGGCACACTTACCAATCATGTTCCACGTTGTCCCAAGCTTCTTCAACTCGGTGTCGCAGTCCATCAAGGCCGCCTTGAACACGGGGTAGGCATTGACCAGTTCGCGGCCCATCGCCCACCATTGAGCTCCCTGGCCGGTGTAAACAAAGCCGAGCCGGGGCGCAGTCCCAGCCTTGGCCGGCCCCGTCTTCCCAGAGTCGAGAACCTTGATAAGATCCTCAACAGTCACGCCAGAAAACGCAGTAGTCCATGGGAACCGAGAACGACGATGGCAAAGAGTGTAGGCGAGGTTGTCGAGGAACTGATCGGGATCTTCTGGCTGGGCACTAAGGAGATACTCCTTGAGGTTGGTAGCCATCGTCTGCGTCGCCCTCTCGTCCTTGCCGCTCAAGACGAAGACCCTTGAGTGAAGGCCCTCGTCAGCCGCGCTGCCGAACGATAACCTGTGACCGTTGGCTGCTCCATTGCCCCTTCCATTAGTCGCATGTCCGTTCGTCGAGCCGTTCCCGTTCGTCAGGCCGCCGTTGGTATGAACCGCTGAGCTCGTCTCATTGCGCTTGCTTGCGAGAAAGGAGCGGTAGTCTTCGACAATGACGTGGGCATTGGAACCTCCGTATCCAAAGTTGTTGATCGACGCCCGCCTTACCCCGTCCGTCTCTGGCCAGGGTTCGAGTTCGGTTGGGACCTATCTCGATATCAGCTCCCTGCTCAACGGCGAATGTGTGCAGGGGCAGGTACTCACTTTCAACCTCCATTCTTCAAGATGCAGCTTCTCATTGGGACGTTTGAAGTTGATACTGGGCGGGATCTGCCCATTCTCCAGAGCCAACACCACTTTGATGACGGCTGCAACGCCGCTGGCTGTTTCAGTGTGTCCGATATTGGTCTTGACTGAGCCGATCCTGAGGGGCTGGTCGGCCGGTCTGCTATCTCCAAAGACTGAGGCAATGGCCTTCACCTCAATGGGGTCTCCCGTCGGTGTTCCCGTGCCGTGTGCTTCAAAATAGGTCGTGAGCGAGGGGTCGAGGCCGGCTCTCTTGTAGCAAGCTCGGATGAGGGCCTCCTGTGCTTCGCCGCTGGGTGTCGTGATGGTCTCGGTCTTGCCATCCTGATTCAGACCGCTGTCTCGGATGATGGCGCGGATTGGGTTCCCGTCTCGCAGAGCATCGTCGAGTCTCTTGAGGACGAGCGTTGCAGAGCCTTCACCCCGTCCGTACCCGTTCGCGCGACTGTCAAACGCGTACGACTTGCCGTCTTTCGAAATGAGACTGTGCTATTGTCAGATGCTGTTCCAAGAAGAGCGGGAATCACACTCACGTCATCGACGACATGGCTAGAAACATGTCAGGGTTGAACATGACGTTCGCTCCACCCACCACTGACATGTCGGACTCTCCCGTCCGCAAGCTCTGGCAGCCCTGATGTAGCCCGACTAACGTAGTTGAGCAGCCTGTCACTGTTGTCAGTGATGATCGATGCAAGCGGAAACGGGTGGTCACCAACCTGTGTCAAGAGCCATGCTGGGCCCGCGGAGGTCAAAGAAATGAGATAGTCGGTTCGCCGCCATCGCTGCTCCGGTGCCCATCAGCAGAAACCTCGGGAGCGTGTCAGGGTCCTTGACGAGACTCTCATGATAGTCTCGGAAGAAGAAACCCGCAAAGACGGACGTATTGGAACCGGCGACATCCTGAAGTGTGATGCCCGCTGGGACTGATGTCAGTATGGCTACAAGATAAGGATGAAGTGCACGCTTACCGCTCTCAAATGCCTCGTAAGTTGACTCAAGCTGAAGCCTGAACTGGGGATCTAGTGCCTGCTTCTCGTCAGCCGTGTGCGCAGGTCTTCCACTCTTGCGGCCCACTCACAGCAGCCGTCTCCGCAGAGAGGTTGAAGAAGTGTGCGTCGAACAGGCCGACGTCTTCTGTGAGAAAATGCCCTCCAACCACATTTGTCTGCACCATGCGGTTAGTTCCCGTCTGCATGATTTGGAGGGTAACTACTCACCCCATTCAACTTCTCAAAATTTGGATGAAAGACTCCGTCAAGATTGAATCTCGACTTGGGCATCTCTGACCATGCGCTCCGTCCTTCCGCCAAAAGCCGCCACAGCTTTTGCGGATCGTCGACGTCGCCGGCAAATCGGCAGCTCATCCCCACAATCGCGATGGGAATGCTGGGCTCCATCTTATCCGAATATCTTTGGAAGGCGGTTCCTCCTCTGCGTCGCGGCGTGTCCCCTTTGTGTGTGGGACCGAGATTGGTTGGGTCACGACAATGTCGGCGGCGAATCGCGTCGTGGTAAAGCACAAAATGCTCAACAAAATGAGCAAAGATATGGTACAGCAGCGAAACCAATGTTACCCAAGCTGAATGTGCTCAGGCAGATGGTAGATTAAGTATCATGCATCCGGTCCGGGGAGGTTGAACCACGGTTGCAGTTCCCTGGATACTCCGAGCCTTCAACATTTGGAGGTGCTGCAAACAAACTGTGCATCTGCAGTCCTACCGCAGACGATCTTGAAAATCCCATGGTACTATCACGCATGCCGCTGTGAGGCTGGGGCGCTGTGCTCTCGGCATTGGGGGGATACTCCGAGTCTGGGCCAACTCCGACCTGGCAGAGGCAGCTTCGAATCGTCCAGCCGACGTCGCCCTCGGGAAATATTGGCTGAGATGTTGTTGTACCACCGTGCTCCCTTCTAATGTCCTCCCAACTGGCACCCGCAGTAACAGACGCATCGTAAACATCGAGACTTTGAAGATTCCACCTCGGCGATGTGCCTTCTCGGGCGATTGTGGAAGGCAAAAGTTGGTGTTCGTGGGGGCCGCGTTGCTTCTGCGAATACGCGTCAGGGGACCAATGACAGTGGCCGACCGCCCTGCCGTCAGATCGGCAACCGGGGCCAGGTCCGGGGAGAAACTCCGATCCGACCCACCAAAGTCCGGGCCGAGACGGGGCCCAATGAGCGAAGCTGGCGGCGATAAGCTGTCTGCATGAGTCAAAAGGAACAGTAGATGCTAAGATGACTGCCTATTTCAAGCAGCTGCCCAGCCATCCCGTCCATTTTCGGCCTCTTTTGGCTTGCTGGTGGCGCTCTCTTCCGAGACACTAGGGTTTGTGATCTTCGATGTTGAAGACGTGACATTGCCGATCGCCGCCGCCAAGACGGAGCAGGACTTGGCGATCACGACAAGCTTGAGCCTCCAGGGTCCAACGGTGGATCCCCTCAGGGGGTTCTTGTCAACGCGACGACGACGATTCGAGCAGCTGTGTTGATAACTCGTCAACGCGGTCTTGTGGATGTGAACCGGAGCTGCAGGCTGTTCTACAAAGAGCCGTCGATGTTTCTGTGCTTGGATTTGTTGGGGTGCATTGCCGATCTGGGACAAAGCAAGTCATGAACAATGCGTTTGAAGATGCATTGTCTGACTTCTTGCATCGGGCAGGATCGCGGCCTGACAGCAGCCAATTTCCTGTGCGGGGCGCATTCCTGTCGACGTCCAACATCAGAGATGCGCAGAAAAAGCAAAGGGCCAGCATTCGCAAACCAACCAGAACATTGAATGGCAAGTCATGGACGACAAGTCTGCAGCTGGAAGATATCGGATGCTGCTAGCTTGTAATCCAGCGAGGGATCGAGAGATGCCATGATTCCCCTTCGGCGTATTCTCCTGCCTCCGCTCCTTTCGGCCCCAAGCAGGAAGCATCGCAGTGCACCAGTGGTGGGATAGCTTCAGGGCGCGCGCAACCAACGGAAACCGATCGGGAAAGCAAAAGGAAAATCAGCAACAAAAATAAGCGGATATTCTGGATTGATGAGGAGGATCGCTGCATGGATGAAAAGAGCGGCTGCGCGGCATCGGCCGTTGCGGCCGCTAGGCGCAGGAGGGTAAGGAGTGGCAGCTCGGCGCTTCCTCCGTGTTGGTGGCGCCTTCCAAAACCAGCACGAGAAACCAGGGGCGGGCGGTTCCCCGCCGCCCACTCCAATAGGTCTGATATTCGCCGACCAGCAGATAAATGGGTGCATTCTTTATCAGCGGGGTGGTCCCCGTGACGATTGATGCTTGGGGAACCCATTGTCGACCGGACATTTTCCCCTCAGGCTATCCCATCTGAGGGCCTCGGGCCGAGACCTCAGCTCAACAGGGAGGACCGCCCTCGAAGGAGCGCAAAGATCGGCAGACAGCAAAGATGGTTTCTCTGGATGAAATCCGATCATCGAATGCGCGCATCGCCACCGCCCTCCCAGCAGGGCTGGTGGCCGTCTTCCTCGGCGGAACAGGCGCAGTCGGCGGAACCTCCCTCAGGCAGTTCGCCAAGCACACCGTCAAGCCGCGAATCTACTTTCTTGGACGTTCCCAGGAGTCGGGCGACCGCATTGTAGCCGAGTTGAAAGAGCTGAATCCTGATGGCGAATACATCTTTCTCTCTGCTGACGTCTCGCTGCTTGGAGCTGCCGACGATGTCTGCGGCGACATCAAGTCGAGGGAAAATCACATCAACCTGCTCTTCATGACAACGGGCACACTCGGCACCGGCGAAGGCAAGTTGCACCCTCCAACTACTGCCCAGAAAGCTAACAACCTGTCTCACAGCGACCGCAGAGGGCCTAGACTACGGGGCCGCCGTCAGCTACTACTCTCGAGTCCGCTTCATCGTCAACCTCCTCCCTCTTCTTCAACGCGCGCCATCTCTCCGAAGGGTCGTCACAGTCTTGGCCGGGACGAAAGAAGGCGAGATCAATTTCGACGACTTCTCCGGTGCCTCACTCCCGATGACACAGCTGCGCGGCCACCTAGGCTCCATGACCACACTCGCACTCGAATCAATCGCGTTGGAAGCTCCAGACGTCTCCTTCGTCCACAGCTTCCCCGGGAGCGTCAAGACCAACCTCGGTAGCGATATCAAGTCCGCACCAATGATGGTATTCAGGGCCTTGTACAAGGTTCTCGGCCCGTTCATCAACATCCCCTACGCAGAGGCAGGAGAGCGGCAGTTGTTCATCGCCACCAGCGCGCGGTATCCACCAAAGTTGGGGGCGGGTTCTACAGCTGGGGTGCCCACAACTTCGGGGACGACATCTTCGGCAGGGTCAAACGGGGAGTTGGGCAGCGGGGTTTACTCGGTGAACTACGACGGGGAATCCGCACCGCCGAAGGTCGGGGAGCTTCTCATGCGGCTGAGGGCCGACGATGTGGTGAGGAAACTATGGTTGCATACAGAGGAGGTCTTTACGCGAATCACCGGGTCAACTTTTGTAGTATGAATGAACATATTCCGAGCCCCAACGTCTTGAACGCCGCTAGTGTCAGCAGCCTGATGGCTGGAGCGACGGCCGTTGTTAGCGAGCAAGGCTGTGATAGCTGGGCTGCTGCAGCTGCAGCCGAGCTCATCTGCGCGGTTCAAAAATAGATGCGGCTGGGTGGGGGCAGCCCATGACGTCCACGGCAGTTGGCGAAAGACATCGAGACATATTCTAGACGTGGAATTTAGCCGCGAAGCAACCCCACGTAATCTTGTCCCGTCTTGTCAGCGCCAGGCACACCTCGGTGAGCCTCTCTCTCTCTCTGTAATGACTTTATTAGTGAGAGAGGGCGTCCTCGTGCTTCAAGTTAGGACTCGGACAAGTGTGTACCGTAGAAAGAAGACACCTGCAGGACAAGTGGGTTGACTCTACCAGCTTGAGTAAAAAGAAAACTTTAAGGTAAAGATTAAAGAGAGTGAGAGCAAAAGAAAAAGAGACAAAAAAAAGTTACAACAGAACCGGTGTGCTTTTGGCCGGTCTCGAACCTGCATCTTCGTGTCCACCGCACTTAAGCTGCTTTTTCCTTGCATTACCAATTATGCTACAGGCACACCAGTTCTGTATTCACCTGCACGGGAAAACATGGCCAACATTGAAAGGGTGGGTGCCCGGATGGTAGGGAGGGAGTGAGATGGGGTCGTCCGCTGAATTGGGTGCTGCCGGGAAGTTCCAGGTTGGGATGAAAAATCAACACGCACAGTTGGGATTGATCATGTGCTGCGGGTGAGGAAGGAGCGCACGCCAGGACAGTTGCCCGAGCTGCGTTCTGTCTGCGGGTGCACCTGGGCGGCCTCAAGCAGATACATCAATTTTAAATGTATTCACATCACCAGAAATTCCCTTTCAACTCTCGACATCGCCCTGCTACCCATCAACACCCATCACACCGCGAACAAGCTCAATAATCTCCGCCGTCTTCGCCTCAACATCAGCATCCACATCAATCCTCACCTTCATCTCCCGATCCAAACTCCCCCACCCTCTCTTCTTCCCCGCCCCCTCTCGCATATGATCATCCCCAACCCAAGCCGGAAAACTCCCCATCTTCGACGGATCCAACGGCCTCAGCACCTCCTCTTCCTCTCCCTCCTCCTCCTCCACCTCCTCATACAACGGCACAAAAACAACCCCAATCCCATACGGCCCCACCGCATTCCTAATCGCCAACCTATGCCACGCTTCCAGCTCCGGATGCGTCAGCACCATCAACGCCGGATTCGCTCGCCGCTGCCGCTCCTTTTCAGAGAGTGTAAACACCGCCAGACCCCTTGGAACCGACGCCTCGGTTTGAAACGTGCTCGTGATGGGACGCGCGGGCGGCTGGCTGCTTGCGATGTAGGGCGATGCGGCGGATGAAGAAGACGAGTGGCCTGAGGCGACGGAGCTGACGGACCCGCGACGGCTGGTGGAGGTGGATGAGGCGGTGCCGCCGAAGCCCGAGAAGCCTTCTGTTGCGGGGCGGGATTCCTCGGGGAAGAGGTCACCCGTGCGGGTCATTTTGGAGAGCCACTGGGGCGGTGTCGTTTAGGGATAATGAACGAGAATGGCGAGGAGGAAAGGGGATGGCTTACCATGCGTTGGTAGCGTTCTTTGTTGGGCTCTCCTGAGGTAGATACGCTGGCGGCCTTGGCGGAGGACCGATGGATGCTGTCGCCCTCGCGGAGGGTACAAGATAAAGCGTCCGATACCGAGCGAGCGATGGCCACCTTTCCGACGACAGCAGTGCTGCCCATGATGAGGATCACATACTTTGACGGCTTCTGCGGTGGTTCCTCGTCATCTCTATCCGGGAGTCGATGGAGGAGAACCTGCGGTGTTCCCGGGCGCGGTGGAATCGCTGTCAAGTCCATTGTTGTCCATGCCTTGTTGTCACCAACATGGTGCTACGTGGGGGGGCGATAGCCTCAAGCTCGATGCGGGGTGAGTTGAGACCCGATTGTGCCTCGTTCCTGCATAACCACGGACCGGCAGTTCCGGGAATAGCCCGCATTTTATTGAACGAGATGCTACGTCACACACACTCCAAATCCAAAAGGACGAATTGGTGTCCAATGACTCTTCTTGTTCTCGTTTTGGCACTTTTGGCCAGAAAGCTCCGCCAAGCAGGCATCTGGTCCGTCCTCGGCGAACTCCATTTGCGGATATACCCCCAATCGAGGTTACACAAGCTCAATCGTAGTCTCATACGGTTGAGATACCGCATTCATGTTTTCAACCCCAGACAGCTCGTCAGAGGGTGTCAAGTCAATGTCACCAAACCAGCTCCCACACGACGACTGCTCCTCACTCCAGATATCAACTCTAAAAACCGCCACTCCGATTCTGCGATGGCGTACGGGTCGCCGGCCGGCATCATCATCATCGTCTCCATCATCGTCCATGACCCTCACGAGCGCAAGGCTGTGCAAATCCAGTGCCCGCCAGTCATCATCGACACTGATATCCAATACGCGCACCTCATGCAGGAAGCAAAACACGTCCTTTGGTGGATTGCGTCGAGTAAAGGGGCTGTCAAAGGCGACGAAGCCGATCTCTGAGCCGGTATCCGGGTCGTGCAGCCGGGCCTCCCAAAAGGAAGCGGAGTCAGGTCCTGAGGTCGAATAGAGTGCGAGTTGTGGCGCCTCACGGAGCCTGCCTCGCAATAAAATTGCTGGTTGGGTAGTACCGCTGCCCACGAAGGTCGTGAAGCCCACATTTGCTCGTGTACCTCTACCATCAGAGGCGGAGCCATCATCATTTGAGGTGATGAGACGAGCGCCCGCGTGTTGGACTGTGGGAGGACTAGAATATTGACGATTCGAGGCAAAGAACTGTATCACTTTTCCCCATTGGGACGCCCAGCTCCAGGATGGGAGCTTACTATGTCGCTTGAAACCATCATTCCCCGTATAGGGCATAACTGACCAGCCAAGCCCGGCCTGAATGTCTTCAGCCCACAGGCCGTAGAGGTACGTCGAGGGCGGTGAGCTTATTCGAGCCGCTGCCGAGGCGAGACCGGCGACGGCAAAGAGAACATCCCCTGGCATGCTAAGATGTCGCCGAGTGTACGACGATATCAAGGCGTACCAAGAGTCGTACCAGCTCTCGCGATATCCGGGAGCTATCAACTGAACAGCGCGGGCCAAGGCCGCATCCGCAAGCCATAATGAGAGATCATCGCGAATTCCGGGACGCAGCATGTTGAACGTGCGTCGTGCCTCGAATACGGTTTGCCTGAGGTCCTGTCTCGAAACGGGACCGAAGTTGGGCTCTTCCTCAGAAGAGTGACTCGAAATGCAGTCCCACGACATATAAGTCTTGGTGCCAAACTTGAGCGTCCTCTTGGGCAGGATTTCCTCCTGGAGGACCCATCCCCGGTCGTGGAGGGGCATGTGCCAGGGACCGCTCTGTTCAAGGTTGCCGTAATAGTCCTCCCACTGACCCGCGATCTTGACATGGAGGCTACCAGTCGGCTTGAGATCCCTCGCGTCTCGGTTCACAGACAGACCTACGCCGGCATGAGATCCGTGTGTGGCCTGGATGTTTAGTCCAGAATTGCGGTAGATTGCGTCCATGGACGAGATTTCCCTCTCGACGTCCTCACGCACGTCTTGCAAGATGCAGACAGCGTCGATCCAGAGGTAACGGAATCCCAGATGGTGTGCCACGTAGACGGCCTCCTGAAACGTCAACGGAAGGTTTTGGAGGGGGACGTGGTGCCTCCCCGTATCGGTGGTCTTGTATCGCGGACCATCTCCCCACATGTAGCTCAGGGTGGCATACACGCCCTTCTCTTCATTAGAGGGACCAACAACCGGCCCTCGGGGATTCGAGACATCGATGACGCGCGTGGGAAGCTGCGGAGGCCCAAGCGTCTTTCCGCACACTTCGTGATTGTGGAGACAGTTCTGGTACCAGAGACCGGCGAGCGCCATGTTGGCTAGCGATAAAGTGTGCGTGTCGACGCCGTGCGACCAGATGGAGCCACAGGCAGAAACTACCGCGGGCCAGGCACATGGGTCCATTGCACCCGACATTACATGCTCAATGTCCAAGGGCTCGAGGCGTCTTCCAGACGTGGCCCGGGTCGGGCCATCTTGCAACACCGGCTTTGCTAGCTCTTCCAGCAGAGGACGGAGTGTGTCTGTATGGCCGGTACCTGGTCAGCAGGCTGGCCAAGGCACCATCTGTCTAGTATCACGGCTGCTTACATACACGACGTGTGAGAAATACGTTTTGGTCGTCATACCTGCTACCATCCCGCTGGGAAGAAGCCATCCGCGGAAACTGAGGTAGTCGTCGCAACGCACTTCTATCTTTAGGCGACGTATTTGTATGTCTTCAAGTTGCCGGTCGGTCGACGGGAGTATTTCAAGTTCCCTTGGTTCCTCTTCTGGTTGAAACAGTTCAAAAGCCACGGGAGATTCAGTGTCATCCTCGGCGGCTCGTTCGCTGAATAAGTCCGAGTCGGTCATTCTCATCCAAATCTTGTGGCAAAAGTGGCATCCGCTGGCCGCCGAGAGGGCGAGACCCTTTGGACCCCGGTGGTAGGCGTACAAGGCACCCGGGTAGTGACGGAAGTTGAACCGCTCGCTTGGGTCGAGTTGGGAGATGCCATGCAACCGGAAGTGAATGTTTAAACACACGTCGCAAAGCATCTTGGCGATGGTGTTGTCTGGGACCAAAGTGGTGCGTTTTTGCTGAATCTTTCGGATAAGGCTCCTTCAGTCGGATCCGATCTCTGTTGTCATGGAAGTGATTGCGGGGTCAGAATTTTCGATGCAGAGCTATCGGGCACGGAAAAACTGCCGGCACCCGCAGCTCGGCGGCAAAGCAGCGTTGGGGCGTGGAAGTCGCGACCCAATCGTTCCTTCTCGATCACCAGTGGAAGCCACGAAACTCGGCGCTCGTCGACGACAGCCTCCCCATTTAATAATTCGTCATTCCCAAAGTGTCAGCAACTCGCGAGCCCAATGCCCTCCGACCGAGCAGCTTTTCGTCATCTCCATGCATCTCAATATCGGTGGTACTATTCGCGGCTCTGATAAGCGGCAAGCGATCCTGCGCGCCTATTTATCCGGGGGGTGTCGGCCGGCGCAGCAACAAGACTTGAGCCCCAGTTTTCTATTCTCGGTCCTGTGGCACCTTGCCCCAGCGATCTGTCCGGTCGGGTGCCATGTGTGCCATGGATGCGCAGCCTTACAAGGTGCTCGATTGTGCGTCCATCTGGCTGGGTCACCCGCGGTCAGTCTTCTATACCACGCCTTCGGCATGCACCTTTCGAGATCGTGGATGAGGCGCGGCTGGTAATGGCATCTATAATGCTACCCATCATCATGCATTCCCATCGGTAAACTCTCCGCTTACCCCCCACATCCGGGCATCGTGTGTTCCTGGAAATGGCAGCCACCGGGGAATAACTACCAGGCGGGCGGACAGAAGTCCCTCGAGCCAGTTCCAGAACTTCTTCTCTCTTCGCCGGTCGCAAGCATGGCAACTACACTTCCCGAGGACCAGGTTCGAGCCCTGGTTATTCTAGAGCGGGTTGGGGGCTCCTTGTCCCTGTGCGCTGTCATCGCCGTGTTTGTTTTCTTTTCCCTTCAGCCCCGACTGCGAACAGTCCCAAACACCTTTATCCTCTTTGCCGCCATCGCCAACACATTTTCCGCGATTGCCAGCATCATCGCCTACGATGGCATCCACCAGGGACAAACAAACCCCCTTTGTCAACTTCAGGGGTTCCTGTTCGAAATGTGGGTCCACCCCCTTCGTCCCCTTTCCCTCCGCTGACCCAAACAGGTTCACCCAATCCGACGCATGGTGGGCACTAGCCATGGCCATCAACACCCTCCTCATCTACTTCCATGACGCCGACCTTCACAGCCTCCGAAAATGGGGCTGGCTCTACTGCCTCATCTGCTACGGCGGCCCCTTCGGCATCGCCCTCATGTGCCTCCTCGTCACCGAGCCCGGCAAGTCCCCCATCTACGGCGACTCCGGCCCCTGGTGCTGGATCAGCGACGACTGGAGCTCCCTGCGCATCTACACGTGCTACATGCTCGTCTGGGCCTGTCTCCTCACCTCCCTCCTCATCTACACCACCATCGGCATCCGCACCCACCTCCACCCCTCCACCAAATCCCACCACCACGCCGAGGCATCCCACTCCCGCCACCCATCCTCCCTCTCCTCCCCAGGCATGACCGCCTTCCTCATCTCCTCGACGCCAAACCGCTCCCCGTCGCCAAGCATCTACACCCCCTCCCTCCACGACATTGAACCCACACCCCACTCAACACCCGCCGACGACCTCAGACGCTCCCACCTCCACACCGCAATCCTCTACACCCTCTCCGTCGCCGCCCCCTGGACCCTAACCAGCATCCACCGCGTCCACGAACTCATCCACCCCCCTTCCGCTTCCGGTCCAACCCCCTTCGGCCTCATCCTCCTCTCCGCGCTCGTTATCCCTTTACAAGGCACCTTCACCGCTTGCGTATTATTTTACGCAAATTGGAATACCCTCCGCCAAGGGACCCCAAGCCTAGGGATGAAACCAGTGCGCGTGGGGGGTGTCCCGACCAGGGCGAAGAGGAGGTCGAAACCCGCAAGACAAGGGAAGAGCGTGTATTCGATGTGGAGGGATGCGTCGCCTGCTTCGGGGTCGGGGTCGGGGAGGAGGGATAGTTGGGATTTTTTGGATATCGGTATTGATGAGAGTCAAAGGGGTGGTGGCGTTCAGGGGGTGGGCAGGATGAGCGGGGATGTGGTGTGATTGGGTGGAATGAGGGGCGATGTTTTTTTTCACGACATGAGATGCAGTCTGGATTTTGGGAGAAGGGCATTTGAGGCGCATTCGGAGGATCAAGAGCTGTTCTTGTTTTCGGTTTTGCCTAGCGATTTCGACATTTTCTACTTGTTCAATAGCCTCTCGAGATACCCAAGCGTTGCTCAATATTATTTTTCTGCATTCGTTACTAATTGCTGCGACCCACGGATGCTCGCAGTGAAATTGCAATTCAGCCATGACCTCCATTTTGCCTGTTGCGCACGGGCCGTGCACCTTGCACCAGGGACGCGCAACCCACCGCATCCCATCCATGGAGCTTTCGCTGCTTCAGGGATGCAGCAACTTTCTCTTCCCTCTTCCGACCATGCATCGCAGCAGCAGCGCAGCAACTGATTGACACGGCATCTTTTTTCTTATCTAGGCACGATGTCGACGCCGTCCCTCTCGGCGCTACCGGCCGAGCTGATCGCCTTCGTCATCGACCATCTCGACCGCCTCAAAGACCTGTCTGCGCTCGCGCGCACCGATCGCAAGCTCTACAGTTCCGCAAATCCTATCGTCTACAAGCGGGCCGTGTCGCAGGGCGACGCATGGCCGCTCGCGTGGGCGGCCCATTGTGGAGTCGCCGGTACACTGAAGCGGGTGCTTGCCGCCGGCGTCGGCCCCGATCACCAGTTTGTCGACCAACTGCCGTTTGACGACTGGAAGCGCGTCAACGCCGCCGCCCGCCAGCCCCAGGTCGCCGTGGAAGACCACGTCGATTGGGATGCAGACAACGGCTCCGAGTCGACCGCCGAGTGGTCCATCGAGACCGAGGACAGCGATCCCACAGCTACAACTCACCAACCCTCGAGCAACTCCAACTCCGAGCCATGGAGCTGGGGCCCCGCCGCCAACGATTCCGATCGCGATTCCGATGTGTGGATGGACGACGAGCCCGTCTCCTTGCGCAGCATACGCTCCGACACCCTCGACGAGCAGGAGCGCGAAGGCGCCGCTGGGCTCCACGCCTCCGGCGACAATATGATTGTCCGCCGCTACAACGCGCTTCACCTTGCCGTGCAGGCCGGCCACCATGATATCGTGCAGATTCTGCTCGATCACGGCGCATCTATCAACGCCTCGTGCGAGCGTCTGTGCGAGTGCACGCGCCTCTATGGGCTCCTGAACGCTGCCGAGTGTCCGGAGCCCACATCGGCGCCTCCGTCGTGGTCCTCTCTGCACCTTGCCATCTGCCACTCCCGGCCGGAAACGGCGAAGCTGTTGCTGTCGCGGGGCGCGTCGCCGATCATGGATCCCCCGGCCGACGGCGATGAGTCGCAGTGCGTCACCGCGCTCCATCACGCCGCCGCCATGGGCATGGTTGACATCTTGCGGTACCTGCTGGACAATGGCGCCCAGAAGGACGTCAATATCCGGGATGCGAAGACCCTCACGCCTCTGTACCACGCTTACGCTGAGCGCCGATGGGATGCCATCGCTTTCTTGGTGGAGCGGGGGGCCGACATCAACGTCGATGTCAAGGTGTATCTTCCCTACTCGACCATCACTCCGCTGGGAGAGGCTTGTCGGCTCGGTCACTTTGAGAGTGCATCCCGCCTGGCAGATCTCGGAGCGGACCCGAATCGCGGCTTCATCATTACGGAGATCGGAAAGGGACTGACACCTCTGCATTTGTGCGCCATGCCTTCTGCTCGGCCTGTCCGGGCACCGCGGTCCCCCGAGGACCCCTTCCTGAGGCTCACCCTGGAGGCCCAAAAAGCTGCTCTCTTGATCCAGGCGATTAGGAAGCTCATCTCCAAGGGCGCTGTGCTGGACACGATGGACTGCAGCGGAGACACGCCGCTAATTGCCGCCGCCCAGAACCACAATGTCCCTGCTCTCCGCGCCCTCATTACTGCTGGCGTCAATGTTCACGGACGCAACACGGTGGGACGCACGGCATTGATGCAGGCCATCATGGGACCACAGAACCCGGTCGCCGCGACGCTCAACGATGAGAACCCCGAACCTTTGGCGCAATCGGTACAGATCCTGATCGGCGGCGGCGCTCGGCTGGACGAGAGGGACTCGGAGGGCAACACGATCCTGCACCTCGTCTTCAAGGGCTCCAACACATTCCATTCGATGCAAAAGGCCGCCCTCCGCATTCTGATGAACTCACCTGCCGTGGCCGAGCTGTCTCAGGTCAGGGACAAGGATAACCACACGCCGCTGCAGCTCGCTTTCCAGGCGCGCAACCTCGAGGCCTGCGACGTCCTCGTGCGACGGGGCTGCGTACGGGGCGTTGTGGACCAAGCCGAACTCATGACCATGTTTGCCGACGCCCTCGCAAGCCCCGGCGACCAAGACACGTTGGACTTTGTGCTCGATCTGGACGTCCACGGCGTGCTGACGTCGGATCCGGCTATTTTCTCTGCCCTCCTTGCCAAGAGCAAATACACGGCCATCCGCGCGGCGAGAGCCGTTGCTCAGCGCGGGCTGCCTGCTCTTGCGCCGGCTGATGCGACGAGGCTGCTGTCCATGGCGATTCGCATGGGGGAGACGGCGCTGGCTTCGTCGTTGATGGCTTGTGGCGGGGATTTGGCGGCTTGTGATGCGCATGTTCACTCCGTCCCTCCACCAGCGGTGGGGAGGGGGCGCCGGATACCAGGACGGAGGTGATGAGCTGTTATGTGGCGATATCTCGGCTTCTTGAGGTGTTGTTTCTTTTGGAGCGAGAGGAAGGACTTGGTAAGGTGTCCTTGGATCTTTTTGACGTGTCAGCACACTAACTCGATGCTTTAGTCTCCATCTCGGCGGGATTTGACTTGGCCTCTCTGCGCCGCTTGGGGGGACCATCGAAGCCTGAGACAGGCTTGCACCTCGTACAGGAAGGTAGCCGGGCAGATGCCGCTGTCGGGTTGGCCTCGAAATCGTAGAAGCTGTGAAGATGCACCGTCACTCGATTGTCGCACGTGATCGGGTAACTTGCCTGCCCCTCATCGGAAGCTTGAGTTTATGTCGAGTGGCTGGTTCGCTTGGAAGGAGAGTTTTCGGTTGAGCCGGGGAAGCCCTTGAGGGCGTTGCGTGCATTTAGAAGGCGTTGGGACGGAAATGAGTCCGGATTGAAGGATTTTTTTTTTGGAGAAGTCCAAAGGAATTGGAAGGGCATGTTTTAATAAGTAGCCGGAGCATTCTTGTACCATTCCTCAGGGTGTCAAAAGTTAATGGTAATGTTCGGGCCGGTGATCGACGTCTCGCTCAATTGTAAACCTTGATAGTGACAGTGGTCCGAGCTCCCTGCAGACCTGCAGGCCCCCGCAAAAACGGTCGACGCGTCTTCCAATCCCGCACTCAAACGTCCTCTCAACATCGCGTTCCATGATGTAGTTGGCGCCATGCCTACAATCCACGTCGAGCCGGGCTCCGAGTCCCTGCTGCAGGAGATCGCGACGACTCTTTGGAAATCACGCAAGGTGGTCGTGATCACAGGCGCGGGAATCAGCACAAATTCGGGGATTCCAGTACGTTGGACGCGTCTTGCGGCGCACTGTTTCTCGAGAAGCCTGACTGACGAGCCCAGGATTTTCGATCAGAAAACGGCCTCTACTCCCTGATACAAGCCCAATTCGACGCTGCGGCGAAAGCACCATCGAGCGACAATGGCGACACCGACGAGTCCGATCGTTCGACCGATTTTGCCTCCGAAAGGCCAGCGAAGCGACGCAGGGTTTCCGGTGAAGGAGTCGAGTCCGTGAGCTCCGATGCTCCCGAGGAACCGAGGCAAGACGAGCGCCAATGCCAGCAAAGCCCCCGCGCAGAGAGCGCAGTCAAGGTCGAACTCGGCGAGCGCGCGCCAAGTCCTCGTTCGATTCCTGCGGACGCGCCGCCGCGAAGCCTACAATATGGCGACAAACGGGTCAATTGCGAGGCGGAGAATAATGTTGTCATGCCGGACGCGACCGAGGAGGAACATGCACCAGGCCCGCCCGTCGAGTGTCGATCTGTCAGCTCTGCCAGCAAGTCGGCTCCCTCACGGAACGCGTTTACGCCTGCTTCGAGTCCGCGTCTCTCTGGAAGAGACACCGAGCCGAGTCGGTCCGATGTCCAAATGTCGACGCCAACGGCGAAGCGTTTGCCCTTTGCGTCGTCGCCTCCAAGCCTGGATCTTGGTCCTCCCGACGCTCCCATACCTCTCCGACCCATCGACGAGATGGGGTCTTCACCTCTATCCTCCCCACCGCCGACTCTTCTCGACCCTTATCAAGACTACCGAAGTCGATCGTCAAGCCTCTCCCCGCTGTCCTCTTCCCGAGGTAGCGTGTCATCGAGATCCGAGAGCGAAGAGAGCTCATCCGCCTCGACGCCGCTCCTCACTTCGCAAACATCCTTCGCCTCCACGTCCAGCCGAACATCCCTGCCCGTGTTGAAAGGGAAAGATCTTTTCGACGCTCAAATATGGTCTTGCCCGGTCAAGACGTCTGTCTTTTATACATTCGCTACGAGTCTGAGACAAAAAGTTCGCACGGCGGAACCAACAAGCAGCCACCAATTCGTCAGCGTCCTCAGAGACAGCAGGAAACTCGTACGATGCTACACCCAAAATATCGACCAACTCGAAGAGCGCGTAGGTCTCTCCACATCTTTGGAACTAGGGACTGGAAGTCGATACCGGTTTTCTGCGAGGACCGGTCGGAGCTTGGGAGGCGCGAAAGGGACAGCGAAAGATTCGGAGGTGTCTACCCCGGCCGCCAGTCAATTGGCTGGTGACCTTGACGCACCCAGTAACGACTCACAGGCTGAGCCTCTGGCGCCAGCACAGGATGAGAGCGCGAGCCAAAGCCAAATGGCCCCTGGCTGCGCTGACGAGAAGGAAGTCGACACCAAGGAGAACGCTGAGCGACCAGCCTCCGATCGTGGCGTGGACGACCCTTCGGCGGACACAACTGCGAAACCATCCTCAGCTGCACCATCCACAGCACCAGCAGTCAAAGGAGCACAGGCACCCAACCGTGGCGTCGAGTGTGTGTTTCTTCATGGCTCGCTCAACGAACTTCGCTGCTTTCAGTGCGGGCGCACCTCTTCCTGGGACGAAGAGACGAGACTTGCAGACACCATGGCCGGCCGGCAGCCAGCCTGCCCGCATTGCGCTGGGGCTACAGCTGCTCGCCAGGAACGAGGGAAGCGCGCGCTCGGGGTTGGAAAGCTTCGCCCGGACATCGTTCTCTACGGCGAAGAACATCCACATGCGCACCTCATCAGCCCGATTATTCAGCACGATCTCTCGCTGGGTCCCGATATGCTCCTTATCCTGGGCACCAGCATGCGAGTCCATGGGCTCAAGGTCCTTGTCAGAGAGTTCGCCAAAGCTGTCCATGACCGCGGAGGCAAGGTCGTTTTTGTCAACTTCACGAAGCCCCCTGAGAGCGTGTGGGCAGATGTGCTCGACTTTTGGGTCCAATGGGACTGCGATGCTTGGGTCGGCGATTTACAGCAGAGGAAGCCAGCGCTCTGGCTGCCACTAGGAACTACACTACCCGAGGACGAGAAGGTGAAGCCTGTAAAGGCTCCTCGGAAGAGCGGAGGTGGCGACGCTGCGAAGCGGCGCGAGAGCGCCAAAGCAGCTGCGCTCAAGCGGAGAGAGAGCGGGCTGTCAAAGAAGTTGGACGAAGTCAAGGATAGCATACTTGTGGGCGCCAATGAAGGCGCGGGCGAGATCGCGGAGAGTTCACAACAAGAAGTCGCCCCATCATCACTAACGCCACTCAGGCCGAAATCCTTCCGGGTAGCTAGACCACAGGTTGAACGGAAACTGAACCCGAACGCTAAGCGCCCGGCATCGGTCCGCGATCACAAGCAGAATGCTGCCTACCTCTCTTGGAAGATCAGGGCGGAGCTGCGGCGGATTACCGGTAATACCGCGCCCGCCTCTCTCCCCTCATCTCCTGCTGCAGCAGAACCGAAGCCGAAGAAGACGAGACCGCGAAAGTCAGCACCCGCCGTGCTCGAGACCCTGGACGAGCCATCCAGCCAGGCCACCGAGCAGTCCGTTGGTCCTGAGCAGCTTCTTGTAGAGAAGAGGGGCGCCATGCCAAAAGAGGAGAGCAAAACACCAGGGATCACCCAACCGCCTTGCTTTCGGCCGTCTTTGCCGGATAATGGCAAGGTCGACTCGATTCCAGCCCCAGTTCAGCCGTCCTCGTCGGGTAATGGTCAGACCGGCTCGGTCTCAGCCTCGGCCCGGCCGTCTTTGCCAGACAATGGTCAAGTCGATTCGATCTCAGCCGCGGTTAAGAGCCGCAAGCGGAAACGATTGACGTGGAAGAAGATCAACGGTGTAGAAACACCGGTGGCAATGGACGAAGAGAACTCACAGCCGTCTGCGAACACCCCCACCACGAGCGCCAAGTCCGCTCTCCCAGGGCCCAAGGCGGTGCTGTCGCTCCCCCTACTTCCTGTTCGTCTCCCCAAGATCAAGAGCCACAAGGCAGCAGCGGGGGCCAAGAAGCTGCAACCGCTCGAGCCACAAGCCTTGTCACCCGGCCCCAGGGACCCACAACTACCCTCCAACGTCGGCTCACCTCCGCCCATGGCACGATTCCGACCGATGAGCTTGTTCCAGCCGCACAATCCGTTTGGGATTACGGATCCCTTGCTGAGGTGTTTTGGCTTCCCGCCGAGGTTGGAGCAGCGTCCGCCGGCGCTTGAAGAGAATAGTTGGAATGCGGAGGAGCAGCGTCCGCCAGAGCGTGAAGAGCATAGTTGGAATCCAGAAGAGCAGTTGCGCAGGGATCAGGAAGCAGCGCTGATGCTGTCGGAGATGAGAAGCAGACGTCGATGATTGCCCGTTGGTTTTGTGTTTATTGTGCATTGGGATGGAAGCTGTTGTCACGGTATGACCAGCGTGTGCGTGTGTGAGGAGTTGACGGTTACAGACGATCGCGCGGAAGCGCTGAAATGCCTTATGAACAGAGATAGAATAGGAATATGACTTCCTTTGATATGTAACCTATGAGGTTTCGGGTACCCGATCGCTTGTGTCCTGAGCTTTGGTGTGTGTGTTGACCTGGGGTGAAAAAAGCGGGGCTTCGCGGGGTCGATTGTTTTTACCCCTGAGATTTTCGAGATTGCCCGCTTCCCACTTTGTCGCGAAACAAGCATGCAACTACCCCATCCGACCGTCCCAATTGACAAACAGCTGGTGCCGCCTGCATTCCAGTCGCTCATTCCTGCACTTGAAGCAGGACTTGAAGGTGCTCTTCACTCACACTCTGCCAACACACCCCCACCACAGCCTCTTTATGGTCGCGAAAGTGGCACCAGATTAATACATACGACCATACCCACTGGAAAACTCGGGATCCCGTCTGCTCTCCCATCGATAAACCAGTGAGGGCCAGATTAGTAGTTGGGTCGGTGACGACCAGCGAATCCCTGGTGTTGTATGTTTTTTTGCCCCTTTTTTTTTTGCCGTGGTGTTCCTTCAGGCGAAGACCGAGGCATTGGCCTCCGGAAGCAGGTGTTCATGCTTGCCAGCTTGAAGGGTCTTCGAGCTCCCAGGCGGAAGGATTTCAGTGTTGTCATGGACGCCATTCCAGCCATTGTGTCAAGCGAAGGAAAGATGCATGGGGACAGCAGAAGTACGAGGATGATCAATAGTATTGTTCTCGTACGGTATCAAATGGACAATATCCTACCCCTGTCAAAGCACTACAGCATCGCGCTGTCAGTGTGATATCTCCCAACCTTAAAACTCCTATGCTACCTTTTGTCCTTGTATCATGTCCATGGCCATTCATAAAAGAAAATATACACAAAGACGGGGCGCGTGCCCACGTCATAAAACACATGTTGAAAATCGAGGGTGCATACAGCACCCTATGCAAGACCTCCCCCGCGATGCGTACGGATATGCCGTTTGAGGTTATCCTTCCTCATAGTGCAGTGGCAGACCGGACATTCCGCTGCTTCCGATGGAATGTCGTTCTGTCGTGCGTACTGTTCATGGCTCGTCCATATGTGTCGATGCAAAGATCGCTTGGCGTTGTGACCGCGGTGGCACAGCGGGCAGCTGTGAGAGCTTGGCGCCGTGTCTGCCTGGTGTGCTTCGGCTTGGGGGGTGAGGCCGATGTTCCGAGGATCTATCGTACCTAGGCTGGGCGGCGATAGAACGAAGGCGTTATCCGTCGGAATAGGGGACCATAGGTCCGCCATAGGTGCGGCGTCCCAGGGAGCTCCTTGGTGAGGCATTAAGCCTGGATCAAGCACGGGCTGGTGTGTTGCCAAGGGTAGCTCCTGTGACAGCCCCGATGCTTCATCAGAGTGAAGCAGTGGCAGAGGGGCCGGGATGAAGTCAGCCATCAGGGTGTCGTTGGGAGGAGGTATGAGTGGCTCGCCCCCAATCAAGTCGATGCCGCCGAGTACGGGTGTTGATGCGATGGGCAGCGCACTATCAGGTGCTGGTGCAGAGGATCCTTCTTGTGTCGAGTGCTGGGAAACAGCTTCTTCAATAAGAGCATCGATGCCTTCTGGTGGCTCGATCATAGGGGAGGGATTGATCGGAGATTGGAGTTCAACAATGAGGAACAGCCGCCCCCGGAAGAAGTGGAAGATGGGGACATGCCCCTGAGCGTGTGAGTTCATGGTGGGCCCTCCTGTGCGGACAGGCAGAGTCAGTGGTTGTGAGCGCTTGGTGGTTGTTGGTTGCTGGAGATGGTTGCTTGTTGTGGTGGTTGCTGGGTGTCCAGAGACAGACAGTTGCTTTGGGCGAGGGTTCGCGAAATGGGCAGTTTAACGACGGTGACCAGGTCACAGTGACGCTGGTTTCGTCGCTTGTTGAACTCTCTTCCAGCCTCCATCACATCACCAGCGTTTCCGTACCTCCCTGGAGGTTGCTCAAGCCCCATCTGCACCACTGACCGGCTCATGTCCTGTCTTCAAGCTGCCACATCAGAGCGGACCCATGTGCCCAAGACAAGACGATACTCCTGAAGAGTCCGTGGATGGTGAAAGTTGAACCGATCCAGGAATCGCCGCTGTCATGGTGGCTGGCATGGTCGGAGAAACACTGCACGCCCATACGTAGTTGCTGATGCTCTCCTTCGACCCCTGGACCAACAGGAAATATGACGACCGCAGCAACGTCGACGGTGAGTTGAAACTGAAAGAAGTTCTTGACAACATGGCTGAACATGCGGACCCTCCCTGAAGACTTGAGAAGGCAGGCAGAGGAACGACGCAGCGAAACCCTGGCCCCTTGAGTGAGATCGAGGATTTCTGTGAAGCCTGAGCGATTCTAAACGACGGACTAAAAGAATATCTTGACGCGACAGGACATGCTGGGAATCTCTGAGAATGAGGTGGGTTGGTATCCGAACTTGAGGCTTTTGTCGAACCCGAGTCGACCAGGCCCGATGAAGAGACCTCTGGAATGGTTGCCGCCCATCGCTCGCTGGCCGATGGATTTCTCTGGGCGCACCAGCGTCCCACACACCAGGAGTCGCTACTTGTCCATAAGCGGTGTTGAAGTTGTCGACGAGGGATGTCCTTGAGGCTTCTCCTGGCGGCGCATGTTGAGGCCGTGGGGAACCTGTGGCGTGTTCTTGACCTGTCGAGGTTGGCATGGTGTCATTCGTCATGAAGCGGCCTCTCCACCCGCCCCCATCGCGCCCGCCATTTCTCACTGTCTCGCCCCGAACTCTTTCGACGTCGTCCACGTTGTCGCCCCATGAGGACAGACGGGAACCGGCGTCTGCAACCGAAGGTGAGGTGCCGCGATGGTCGGCATTGAGAGTTGTGGGTGACCTCCGGCTGGTGATGCGAACGGGTGAGGAGCCGTTCGGCCGCCGCTGGATTGGGTGGGAAGAAGGATTGCTCGTCGTGGACACAGACCAGATGGTCGAAAAGCTGGGGCTGACGCTGCGACTGTTCGGGCTTCTATGCGATTCTACAAAGCCGGGCTTGACATGTCGCGTCAGTCGTTGTCGTCGAGGCATCTTCTTCCCGCGAATGGGGCCAAAACTGGCCCTGATGGGTCCACGGCGTGTCGCGGCAGGAACGCCCCCATGTTCCTTCCATCTCCGGGTCGCAACGTCCCCTGAAGTCGGGCGGGGGACACGCCCTCGATTGCCGATGCTAGCAGATGCCAGTGGACCCAATTTCGTCTTTAGGCTGGTGCGCTCTCTCCGTCTGCGCATCTCGGCCAAACGATCAAGGTTCTGCCAGAGTCTCTGTCTCGGAGATGGCGGTTGAGCGGGTGCAGAGGCCTCGTCGAGATAAAAGGCGGAGAGCGGAGAAGATGGCTGTAGTAGGTCCCCGTAATGATCGAGCTCAGTTAACCCGAAGATTGACATTCGAGGAAGCTGCAAATCCTCTGGGTCCTGATCCGAGTCATCGTCGTTATCCGATCCCATCATAATGGCCCGGATTCTTTCCAACATGGGGGAGCTGAAAATTGCGGACGAAAATGGCAATGGCCTAACAGCCGAGTCGTCATTTTTCCAAGGGTCGTAGTTTTCCCAAGGGTCGTCGTCATTATCCCAGGGGTCGTCATCGTTATCCCAAGGGTCGCCGTCGTCCAGGAATGACGGCCAAAATCGGTGCGCACGCCCGCACCAGGGACACACACGCAGTTCCCGGGCCGGGGTGGCCGCGTCTCCTTGATCAGACGCAGTAGCCATAGCGAAGTACTTCTCAGCGACGCAATAGCAGTGGTCTATCTTGCGTCAGAACCATCACGAAGGGTCAACCGCCGAGCGAGTTCTTGACTTACACGCAAATCCAAGGGTTAGGGTCAACAGTGGGTGATGAGTTCCCGAAAGGGTGTTGGGCAAGAATGGAGGTTGGATGGTGGCCTCAGGACGTAAACCAAGATTTCTACGTGATGACTCGCAGACAAGGCCAAAAAGAGAACGGAGCTTGAATGCAACATGAGTGAGGACGGAAAACGGAGGACCCCTCGAGGCAATAACGGGGTTTTTAATTCGTCATTTTGCAAAGGTGGGAATGCCTTGCGCAGGAGAAGGGCGCATTCCAATCTGCACTGAGGTCCGGCCGGGGCCCGACCGGCCTGCATGTCAGACCGGCGACCACGGCACCATTGGACCTCACCGAAGAGCGACCCAATCAACAGGGCATACTACGGAAGACGCCAAACGGCATCAGATGTTCCGCATTGGTGTGGCTGCAGCGTGCCAACGAATCGCCGGCTCCCGCTGCCACCAAAAGCTCGCATGAGGGCGCCGAGGGCAATTGAGGTCACGGCACGGGAGAATGAGCGAGAGATTTCTCGCATCCAATTGCTCTCGATTGGAAGAGGCTGTGCTCTCAGTAATCATCACGCTGAGGCATTAAGGGCGAAGAGGCTCATTCTGGGAATTAGGGGCCTCAGGGAAAATTGCGCGATCCTCGAGGCCGTTGGTGTCGGCTCTCATCTCCGGTGGCCCACTTTCCGGCCGGGAGGCCGCACACCGAAGCGGGATTCCGAGGAGCCGGGAGTAGCCGCATTCACGGCTCAGCATCCCGCGATTAGCAGTAAACCAGGGGCGAAAAAGATTCCCGATAGCTAAGGACGCAAGTCTGGGCCGAGCCTTACAACTCAAGATCATCCTGGACTTTCCGCCATCGTTTATCTTGGTCCTTCCTCCCTTCAAGCTTCTCCTCGCCGCTCTTCTCGTAGACTGGCCTGATCAAGTCGCCCATGAGGGGGTTCGCACTAAACGCACCACCATGACCTCTGTTGCCATCGCTTTCCCTCAGCGCACTGCTGCCGCTGGCGACGGGATCTTCTTCAGGGGTTTTTGGCCGCTCGATCTTGGCCATCTTCTTGAAGACCTTCCTGCCAGTGATGTCGATGCTGACCACCTGCTGCCTCTTTTCGTACTCCGGCAAGGCATTCCACTCCATCTCGCGAAGCAGCTTCTGCTGTTTTTTGAGCGCAAGGGCCCTCTCTTCTGGGCTGGCCCACATGCTTCCCCCGACCGAGACGTCAAAGTCGGCAACCTCATCTCGGATCGTTGTTCTCTGTGCGTTCTGGGCTTGGAATCCCAGAAGCCTGTCTCTGTGCTCCAGCGCTCTTGACTCCGCCGCACTCATGGGGTCGCCCCGGGGCTTTGTAAATGGCCGTGGTGTCCCGCCAACGTCTGCCCTCTTGTGCGCCTCCCGATCTGCCGCCATCTTTTCCCGTCCTCTCTCTGCTCTGAGCTCTTTGATCATATCTTGGACCTCGGACGAGCTGAGCAGCGCCTGACCGCAAAACGTGCAAGGCCCGAGGCCCTCCTTGATGCATATGACCTTGCCGCAGTTTTGGCAGTTTGGTGCGGCAGCAAGGAGAGGATGTTGTGCCGCAACGCAGTTGCATCTTCGAGACGCGACGCCAGCAGCCGAGTTCGAAGCGTGCGTAGGGTTTGTTGTAATCTCGAGGGAACGGATGGCCTGATCGAGGTCGCTCAGTGCGGTTGAGGCGCCCTTCATGGGCACGCCGCCCGTGATGGAGACCTTGGTCGTATTGGCATTGTTTCTCGAAGGGCCGGGGGTGGAGGATCTCGAGGTGGGGTTCGATCGGGGTTTCGGTTTGAGGCCGAGGTCTGAGACCAGTGAGCCTGCGGCCGAGGGAGGGAGCTTGGATGGCTGGGGAGGCGGGGTAGCCGACTTCAGCGGCGGCGCTCTGCTCGGAGCCGCTTGGGCATTGGACGTTGACGGGGCTCCAGGCTTCCGCGAAATGTAGTCGTCGAGCTGGTCCTTCTTGTTGTAGACAGCCCCGGGTGCAACGTCGAATGCTGCGACTTGGCGGGGAGGTGGGGTGTGAATGGCCGGAGCCGTCTTCTTCTTGTGCGTACGGTTGGATTTGGGGACTCCTTCAGCACCGGAGGGTGGACCTGAGCTGGGCGCAGCGGGGGAGGGGGCTTTTGGATCGGCGCGGCAGGCGTTGAACGAGGAGATGAAGTCGACAACAGCTGGCGAGTCTCCGAGCAGGTTGGTGAAATGATCGGCGGCTTCGGATTTCGAAAGGGTGGATGCGTACTCGAGGACTTGCTTCAGCTCGTCGTCCGGCAATGGCAGAAGTCGGGACAGCTGAGCTTGCGACATGGTTGTGCGTGGTTGCGAGTCTGGAATGGCGGGGTTCTGGATTTCGAGGGAACGTGCTGTTGACTTTTGTCCATTCAGCGATGACCTACTGCTCGGCGTCATCGGCCAGCCAGAAGCGGTTAGCGCGACGTCCCTGCAGCTCCCCACTTTTATTGCCGTCGTCCCGCCCGCTCCAGAACTTCGAGAAGCCGTCACGGTGGAGAAATTCCCGGCACTTAGCTTTCAGGGCCTCTTCTTCCCTGTCAGTTCATTATAACTGCAGTGCTTCAATTATACACAGTCCCATGAGTCGCACCCCGGCGTCCAAAACTACTCTCCTGCTGTTCGGAATGAAATCGGTGGCCCAATCGGCACCAAGGTCAGCTCAGTCCCAAGATTGAATTTGAAACCCGAGACGTTCCTTCATCGCTGTGCCTCACTGAGTTCCTTCGCGGGACTCGATGACGGTCTCGGTGAAGAAGTCGGCTCTGCGAACATTTCCATTGGCAGAAATTCACACTTTTGCATCTCAGCTCCGGCAAGTCCCCGCGCGGCCGCCATCGGACATCGCCAGGCTCCAGCTTTCTCCATCGAGACCCGCTGCAGCCGAAGGGATCAGAATCAGAGACACAACTGCCCTTCCAGCTCGCACTCTCTCCATCCTCTTTCTCGTTGTCGGCACTGTTGTTCCGATGCCGCGATATCAGTTCGCCACCATTTAAACTGGTGCCTACAGCCTGACGCCACCTCTTGAGCTCTTGTAGCTCGAATACGGGAAAACAGCAGCTTCACAATGTTTTTACGACAAGCAAGTTGCAGAGCTGAGCGTTTCCCCGCACTTGAGTGCATTGAAACTGGCTTTTGAGTTTCACAACAGCCGCCACGAGCTTCTCGCAGAGCCTCTCACAGAGCCAACGACGGCCTTGAATGCAGCCACTCATTGCACTGCAGACGTGGTGATGGCCGCCACTGGGTTCAGCGTCGTTGACTCGCCCGCAGAATCCGGCTTCAAACCCGGCCGCAGCAAGGCAGACGAAGTGACAACCTATCGCCGACCACCTTGGCTGCATCCTGCAGATGCAAGCTCAGCTGCTTCCAATGCGACGAAGCGCAACAGGATTGATTTTGGTCAACAAGAATCCACGTGTTGCGCTCAGCCGCAAACCTGCAAAGCTTCAGTGGTTTCCCCTCTGTTTGCTAGTTCTCGGCCAGTGGGTGCTGGGGCTGTGTCAACTCATCGACTGAATTCCTGCTGGAGTTCTGCTGAATTTGAGACATTCGCTGTCAAATCCTGCATCCCATTTCGCCCGAGCGTGTTCCCATGGACGAAACACGGCCTGCAGTTTGGCTCTCCAATTTTTTGACAGGCCGTCCGTTGTTTGCATTGCTAAACAGGCAAAATAGTCTCGGCAGGGGCGATCAAACAACAGAGCTCTCGGCATCACCACAAGCCAGCGACGAACAGCGGCCGAACCACAAAACCGTTCTTTGCAAATCCGATGGCACAGCATCTGCTTGACGGGATCGATGCGATCGAGCACTGCCGATTGGATCTTTATCCTGGCAACCCTCGGCGTTTGGGAGCGCAATTGGCGAGAGATAACGCGACGTCCAATGCATGATCTGACGTGTGCAGGCATTGTCGCAAGATCTCCCTCTGGGCACCCCTCTGGACCCCCATCTTGGCGATCCTTCCGGGATGGCCCACGCCCGACTACCGCCCCGCAAGGCACCGGCCAGCCTACCATTAGGCTGGGCCCCTCCACACAGAGGCTGATTCGGACTGGCAACGGGAAGCTTTCATATTTCAACGCAGGGTCGCCTCGCCCGGCTCGCGGTTCTTGTGCGGCTGCCCAGCCGTTTCACAGTGTAATGCGGGTCAGTCAGCCCCCTTATCTTACCCTACCAGACTGTTTTGCGACACCATCCTCTGCCGTGTACTTGCCCGTACATAGACTTCACGATCTGCTTCTGAATTCTCCGTTCTCTTGCTCCCCTCCGTCGGAAAGATTTTGGATTTTCCTTTCCCACCCTCCCGGTCATTCGTTTACAGCCGGTGACACTCTGTTCGTTTATTCGTTTAATACACATTCCTTTCTTGCAGCCGGCCTGGTAGCCACTGCCCTCCTTTGCATATATCATGGGGCTCTCCAGGCGAAAATACGCTGCGCTTCTGCTCGTTCAGCTTTCTTGCATTTTCGGCGTCAATGCGGTTCCAGCACCTCAAGTGACGGCCCCAGCTTCGGGGCCGCTGAATCCCAGTGCATGTGCATCAGTGGCATCCATCACGAGCTCCCTACTCGCTGTCAGTCCGCGAGGTAAGTGAATTTCTTCGCAATAAACGAGACGGAGCTGATATCATGGCAGCAACACCAACTGTCCCGGCCACGCTCGCCATCGAGTGTCTCCAGACAGTCCCCAATAAGGTAGAGCCAGCGCAGAGACTCATCAAGAGTCTCAAGGCGTTTCTCGGATGGCAAAGCACGCTAGCATTCCTCAAGGATCCGCCCCAGTCCTACATGTTTCCTCCTGTGGACATTATGGCTGGATTCGACAACATCTCGGCAACTGTTGCTAGCGGTGGATTCACCAATGAGTTCGACTTTGGGCTTGCGATTGTCTATCTCATCCAGGCTGCGCACGACGGTCACTTTGCGTTTCGTCCAGATGTGTTTAGGGGGTTTGGGTTCAGGAACCGGATGGCCATGGATCTTGTGTCGGTGTCTGTTGACGGAATTCAGGTTCCGAAGCTGTACCACTTTTGTAAGTGTGACGGAGTTTGGCGTGAGGGCGGCTACTGACCAAGTTGCAGCGGAGTTGAATGCCACTGCAGTTGGCAGCAACGGAACCGCCATTCTCCCCCGTGCCATTGTTCAGATCAACGGCGAAGATGCCGCTACCGTGATTGCGCGCCGAAACGCTGTTTTCAGTCTTTACCAGGATGCAGACTCTCAGTGGAACTCGGTCATGCGCTCCTACGCTTTCCCAGGCGCCAGCACCTTTGTTGCTGCATCTCTCGACTACCAGGGGCCGAATTTGACTCTGACGTACGACAACGGAGATTCGAGGACTGAGCCCAATTTCGCCATTATAAGAGACGGAGCAAACTTCACAGGTGTCAACACTGGAGAGGACTACTACCAACGGTTTTGCAACCCGGACACAGCTCCTCAAGCGGCAACGGCGACTTCAACCATCCTTGTCCCGGCTCCAACTCCCACCCAGACGGCGGCTGCCGCTCCGACCATCAGTGGCTACCCTTTCCCGGTCATCCGGGACAGCGGTTCCAACACTACTTCGGGCTACTTCCTCAACGGAACGGGCTACGAGGATGTTGCAGTTCTGGCCGTGACCTCCTTTTCCCCTGGGGGTGACATGGGCTTTTTGGCGTACATGACCGACTTTCAGCGCGTCATTGAGGAATTCCTGGCCCTTTGCAAGGCCAACAACAAGAAGAAGCTGGTCATCGATCTGGCAGCCAACGGCGGTGGCTACATCGTCGCCGGTTACGAGCTCTTCAACCAGATATTCCCCGGAATCCCCCTCTTCCGCGCCGACAACCTCCGCGAGACAGAAAGCCTCCGCCAAATGGCCGAAGTCTCTGGCGAATTCCTGACCGACATCCTCAACTTCGACGGCACCGGCACCGACGACGGAGACGCCGACGCCGACACGGTCGCGCGCAACCGCGCCTTCGCGGCCCTGCAGCAATCCCCCATCATCGGCAACATCGTCCCCGGCGGCGTCTACGCGCCCGACGGCACCAACCTCACAACCGTCGACGCCATCCTCGACCCCGTCATCCTCAAAGGCGACCGCTTCACCGCCTACGCCTACACCCCCCTCAACGAAACCTCCGCCGCCTTCAACATCTCCGGAACCGGCTCCCGCTCGAATTTACCTCCTGCCGTCTTCGCCCCCGAGGACGTCGTCCTCCTCACCGACGGCACCTGCGGCTCAACCTGCACTTTATTCGCCTACCTCATGATCCAGCAACTCGACGTAAAAGCCACCGTCGTCGGCGGCCGTCCGCGCACAGGACCAATGCAATCCGTCGCCGGCGTCGAAGGCGCACAAGTCTTTTTCCTCCCCTCCCTGCAATCCGCCGCATCCGCAGTCCTGACCCTCTCCCCCGACCTCAACACGACCGACTCGGAACTCGCCATCCTCGAGGAAGGGTACGCCCTCCGTCGCGCGGCCAGCCCTGCCAACCCCGGCGGCGTCAACGGCAAGAACGCATTCATGAAGGCGGACGCGGAAACGCCGCTGCAGTTTTTGTACCAGGCTGCGAATTGTCGGTTCTTTTATACGCGCGAGATGCTGTTTGGGCCGGGCGAGGTGTGGAAGCGTGCTGTGGATGCGACGTGGACGGATCCCGAGGCGTGGTGTGTCGAGGGGAGTCGGGTGGCGACGAACTTGTCGGCGGAGGAGGCGGATGGGAAGTTTTTCTTGAATTCGAAAATTCAGCAGGCGGCGGCGGATAGCGGGGCGGGGTCGGTGGTGTTGTCGTTGTTGGGGGGGAGAGGGGGGGTGGGGAGGGTGGTTGTTTGGGCGGTTGTGGTTGTTGTGGGGATGGTGGTGATGTAGGGGATGAGTGAAGTAGGGGGAGGTAAGGGTGATGTAGGGGGTGAGGTAAGGGGTGAGGTAAGGGGTGAGGTAAGGGGCTTTTTTTGGGTGAGTGTTTGGGTTTTTTTTGGGGAGGGATGGTTGGCATGGAGTCATGGCATTGCTACAGTAGGATATCAGTTGTATTGTTATCGGAGCATTTGGGCATGGATATAATGGATTTGTTTATCTTGCTTTGTGGCTTTCTATTGTTGCGCATGTGTTTGTGCTTCGGGCCGGGGAAGGGGGCGAGTGGTGATGTGTGCCTGTGGAAAGCGCCAAAGGGGGTCGATGACGCCACTGGGTTGCGATCGCTGTGCACATGATTGCTCTTGGGTTCTCTTTTGAAAAGGGTCGAGGCTTCCAGTGGAAGTTGTTTTTGGAATGCTCAAGGCTTGCTGAGCGGGCGGCCTTGCCCTTTTTTGAGGTGAGAATCGGCGAGTGCCGTGTGGTGGAAACAACGACGCCTCGGTCTGAAGCAGCTCATGCCTTATTGCATTTTTTGAAAGGCTTTGATATTGTGGACAGAGGGTATTAATATGTTTCTTCAAGGCCCCTTTTCATTGCGAAAATGGCTGTTTTATTTTGTGATAGCCCTTGATCAGTCCTGTACTAGAGGGCTAAGTTTATTTCCACCACGTGTAAGTGCTAACCCTTGACGGCTTATTGTTCCTGCCACCTGCCGTACTGACTCGCAAGCTGGCCTGTATTAGCTATGCAGAGGCCTCTTTTGGTACTGTAAAGGCGCCTATTTTATGATTTTAAGGGCCTGTTTTGCTGGCGCAAAGGCCTGTTTTGGTAACGCAAGGGCGTTACAAGATACAGCCTATGGCCTATTTATTGTGGAAGGGGCGCTTGATGGTTTTGCGCAAGGTCCCTGATAAAACTCTCAAGGCGTGCAAAAGGCAAGAGCGAAGGGCTAATATTGCGAGCTAATACGGCGCTTTCCACGCAGTTAAGCGATACATTTACGGCAACGACGCCTTCCGCTACTTGAAAATGGCGCCTTTTCTCTCTGGAGCCAAGCGCGGCGAATTTCCTCCTCTTCTCTTCTGACGCGACCGACCACGACTTGGCAAGGCATCATCAACAGCATCATCTTCCATCAATTACCCCAAGCATAGCTATTCTACTGTTCCAACATGGGCGTCGATGACGACAAGCCTACCGCTCGGAAAAACACCGAACGGCCTCAAAGCAGCTCGTTAATGCCTACCCAGTCTGTGATCGACAGCAGGCTCGGCATACCAGGTACCGGCTTCGTGCGAAAAGTGGACGAGCAAAAAATGCTTGGGACACCGCCCAGAGCCGAAAAACAAGGGCTGATCGTCCGAGGGGGCGCGCCCAATCAATCAAATAAACGGCCGCACACTGACACAGAGACGCCTACCGAGGATTCTGGAGAGGCCACAATATCCGGGTCCATTGCCTCGAGTGCGAGCGGAAACGCACCCACAGCCCGACATTCCCTGCCTGGCCACCGGGATAAAAAGCCATCCGTCCGCCCGCCTACCCCGAGTCTTCCGCCAGATGAGGACACCACGAAGCTTCTTAAGATCATAAAGGGAGATCGCATTCTCGAAATGCCCGAGGTCACCGACGATGCCATGCTATGCTTGGACCGAGTAGGGATGATTTTCGCGTACGCGGACACGGCTGCAGATCGGCTGCCCGACTTGACGGGGTATGGACGCGCCGTGGCTAACTGGATGGCGGAGGACATGCCAACGGAGGAAGTCGAGGCCCACAGGCGGTGGATATGGGGCGAAATACAGCCCAAATTTCCATTTGAGAGCACGACCGCGTCTTGGCGCGAGAAATCGGTCGTGGACAGATATGAGCAGCATCAGCTCATAACAACCGGTTCGCACATGTCGACAAATGACGGCATCAACCTCATGAAGCTGCTCTGGAGACAGCCTGTGGTGCATTACCACCACCTGCTTCGCATGCTATCCTTTGTTAACGGTTTGGATTTCTGGGTGGGGCACCGGCTCCTCGAGAACCTCTCATACCTCGATTTTGAGAAGCGACAAGCCCGGATTGGCGACTACCACGCCGAAGATCCCCATTCGCTGAAGCATCTCCGCATAAAAGGCCATGTTCTGCGGCGCATGCTTTCTGCGCTCGAGTTCCACATTCTTTGCAGCAGGGAAGAGCCGGAAAAACTGCGCAAGAACCTGGTTTCGGCGAGAACTTTGGCGGAGAAGCATTTGATGAAAGTTCTAGAGGAATGGAAGCAGCTCAGAAGGAACAACAATGAGTCATAGGTCGCTCAGGGAGACAAGTAGCGATTAGAGTATGTGTGCAGTGAAGCACCTAGCGATAGCGTTGCAGGAATACAGGATATTCTCTCCTCACGGATGAAGCAGTGCGTGTTGTTTATAAACCTGGAACGTCTCGGGTCATTGGATGGGAACGGGTTCCTCGAGTGGATTCGGCTGACGTTGCCGAATGCATCGGTCGTGATGCCGTCTTATCGTAGATACCAACTTGGCCATAGTTATATCGGACGCTGAGTCCCAGATGCTTGATATTTACCTTTGCGCTTGGGCGGCCTTGGCCGATTGAACGTCCAAAAATGTGTCTGATACGTTCCGCTACTTGGAGGCTTCTGTCTCATTCATGTTAGTGGTTATCTTGGAGCTGGCATAATGCCGTTTGAATCTACCGTGAAAATGTAGTTGAGCACTGTGACCGCGGAGTATGAATCGGAATAAGAGGCTCGCATCTTCTGAGTAAAAACACTGTGTTCTGCAGTGTTGACTCTTTTTTTCTGCCGGCCCCTTTTACCCCCTTTTACCCCCTTTTACCCCTATTTCCACACCCCCCTTTTCATCCCCCCGGTATTTTCTGAGCAAACACACTGTGTTCTGCACTGTTGACTCTTTTTTTCCTGCCGGCCGCTTTTACCCCTTTAACCCCTATTTCCACACTCCCCTTTTCATCACTCCATGTTTACCCAGAAACAACAGTCTTGGAAGGAGGGAAGAGAATGCTGCCGTGCATGTGCACAACCTTTGGACAATTGGCGAGTAACAGTCTAGCTGCCCAGGGCGAACCTGGACGCGAAGTTTTCAGTTTCTCTTGTTTGGAGTCCTGAGCTTCGGCTCATTTGGCAACCGGGGCGACTCGGAGCTCCTTCCAATTATCGCGCGCGTTCTGTCCCCAGCACCTGCCAATGTGTGTGTGCTGACTCATCGAGCTGGACTGGTGCAGAATGCTGCCTGAAAATCCGCCCCGCAGTTCAGCCTCTTCCCAAGTTCATCTTGTCTCCAGTCCCTCTTCATCGTCTGCAATATTTCTCGGTTTTTGCCACCTCCGCAAAAGCGCCCTTGGTGGCTGATTTCAAACCTCTGGATCGTTTCATTTACTTCCTTTCTCTGCTGAAGTCTACCTAGCATTTTTGGGTCGCTGGCGCTGTGCTGGCGTGGTACCGGGCCATTACCGATTGTCCCGAGTGTTGCCCCTTCTTGTTATATCCGACGGGGTCTCGCCCTGTTATATCATTCATCCACGTCCATCTGTCATGGAATCCCACGACTCGGATGATGATTGGGGCGACGCATTTGAGGACGATGACTTCACTTCTCCGTTTGCCCACTTTGAGGAGTTCGAACAACCCAGAAGTCCCACGGTCAAGGAGACCCACACAAGAATCATCGACCCGCCGCCAATCTGGACGTACAAGCCTCTGGGGCGACAACATGAAACCGCCGAAGTGCGGCTCTTGGTGGTTGAGCCTCCCATCCCCGACCGCGAGTCGGAGGTGCACGGAGAGCTGCTTCACTACGACCTGTGGAGTCCACTTAGATCGACCGAGTTCGAGGCTATCTCATATACCTGGCGTCGCTATGATATCCGGCGGTGCGATGAAACCTGGCGATGCGAAGCAACCTGGCAATGCGGTGGTATTTGTCGATGCGGCAACAAGGACATCAATCTCGACACCCCCGTTCCCAAGGACGAGATCATCTTTCTGGGCAACTCAGTCCTGCCGGTCACGGCAAACTGTGTAGCAGCACTAAAGCGAGTTCGTTTCATCTCAAAGCCCAGAGTCGTTTGGATCGATGCCGTCTGTATCAATCAGAACGACCTGGATGAGAGAGGCCACCAAGTCCGACTCATGGCAGAGATCTATACCAAAGCGAAGAGGGTTCTTGTATATCCAGGAGAACCGGAGGATGAGAGCCACATCGGCCTGCATACCATCAGCACTGCCAGTATGCTAAACTTCCACGGCAGCCTGCCTTATGGACATGTAAGGAAGGCGCTTGTTTCTCTAATCAGGCAGCCTTACTTCTACCGGGTGTGGATCTTACAGGAGCTGGCACTGGCGAGAGAGGCTGTTGTACTCTATGGAGAGCATGACATCAAGTGGGACTTTCTTCGTTGCCAGATCCGGGATACTTTACCATCTCATACTACCGCATCCATTACAAGAATCCTCGCCCTCAGACGGAATTCGCCCGGTCTTCTCCCACTCCTGGACGCGGCTAGAGACTGCAGGGCAACAGATCCACGAGATAAAGTCTTCGCGTTATACGGGATGATCGAGGTCGCCCATCGACTTGGCTACGTGGCAAACTATCAAGAAAGCGTCGAGGATACGTACATAAGAACCGCACTTGATCTCATCCCCGAGTACGGCCTGTTGCCGGTTCTGGCACGCGCTTTATCCTGGCCCGGTTCCAAGATGGCGGGGCTTCCATTGTGGGCCCCCGACTGGACGATTCCCTGTTTCCCCGACATCTTGACACATGTCAGTCAAGTCGACCAAGGCCCATCGCACGATATTCTGGTAGACAGGTCACAGAGCTGGTTTGAGGCCAATGGGGCGCGGGTTTGCGATCTGCACACGTTATGGCTCGCAGGATTCAGCCCTTACTTGTTTACCCCAGAGCTTCATGGTCAGTGGGACTCGGCAAAAGACTATCCAGCGTATGACCCGCAATCTTCCTACAACAAGATGGTCTGTTATACGTTGCTGCGGAGCGAGAACCCTCGAATCTATGATGTCGCGAAAGAGGCCGAACTGGGCCACCCCCGAACTCAGTCATCGAGTCCGTCCACTCTGCTCAACACCGCGACCGAGGTGGACTATCACTCAACTACGCCATCCAGCCCTTCCACTCTTTTCAACACCGCGGCCCTGGAAGATGAGAGAAAGCATATTTTCGTCCTCTCAAACAACGGCCCTTGGGCAACATTTGACTTTGCCGGACTGTGCGTACATGTACGTGAATGGTCAAGGTCGACTCAAGACACGGCGAGGCACCGGTATTTATCCGATGTGTTTGATGTCATGGCGAAGGATTTGATGGACATGTGGATAGCGAAGGCGCGTCAGGAACTTCAATCCCGACCCCAGCTACTCACGCTGGCTTCCAGCGAACCTCGCCCACTCGAAGCCGTCGAGACACTATGCCATCATTCGATGCGAACCTGGAGAAGGATTTGGGAGCGAAAACAACGCACAAGCAATCCACGCGGATTGGGGTGGACTGCAGACATTCTCTCCATTACGTGGGCCAGGAATGTGGTTAAGTTGTTGAAGGCCGTGGTGGACATAGTCGAAATTTGGGAATATCAGCTACCCGAGGAATTGGCAATCGGGTTGGCGGACATCAATGATGAAGCCTTGTTATGTGAGTTTAAACGGTGCTTGGAGGATGAGGTGGGGCGAATGTTACAAGAGAACCAAGTAGTGCGTGTACCATGGGCAGGCCTACCAGACGGTTCTCTAGGAGTTGGAGCTCTTGCCTTCGAGCGGTTACGCTTTACTCGAAAGAGTTTGAAAGCGGAGTGGGAGGAGGAGCGCCGGCAGCAGGAACAGGAGGAAATCTTAGAGCAGCCGCGTAAGGATAAAGGGGAACACGAGCAAAGGGAAGAGGAGGAGGGGACTACAGGGAAAAACACGAAATTAAAGCGGCCCGAAGGGAAAAACGCGGAATTGAAAAATACCGAACCAAAAAGGGCAGACCCGGAAAGGGTGGAAGGGGAAAGCACGGAAGGGATAAGGATAGAAGAGGATACGACGCAAGGGGAAACGGTGCAGCAAGAGAGAGGTGAGGAAACAAAGAAACAACGTAGTAGAGATTTCTTCAGAGAAATCAGGAGAATGCTCATGTAGCTGAATAAAACCGAGGTGAGGGAAGGATATGAATGTATTTCCAGACCTGGTGATCCTGTGCACAATCAGCTCGAGATACCTACGTAACATGGCCACAAGGCACATCACACTTACGGGAAAATGGATAAGTGCATCCTGAGTAGGTACGCTAGCAGTCTTATCACACAGTCCTAACTTCCAATGTCTGAATAAAGATACAGAATTCACATCCCCTGTCCAGGCGGTCGACTTCCTCAAAACACAGCAACCTCAAGTTGCCATGGCAAAACACAGGCAAATCAGCAGCCACTCACTCCCCCCGGCGTACCGCTCGGTCTCAGCTCCGATCCAGCGCTCGGGATTGAAGCCCGTCATCCTGGTCATGAACAGGGTATTGATCTTGGTCTGGGTGCCCTAGGGCAAAACCTCTGCAGATGTGCCATGAAGGAGCTGGCATGGTACCGTCTACACCAAAGGTGCATCATGCATCAAATCAATACAACAATCACAACAATAGGCTTGCATCATCCAAGCAAGCATAATCTCTTCCGCAGCATATACACGCTTCAATTATAGACATGATCTGAATAGACTCTCAACTTATTTTGCCAGCCCCTTTTACCCCTTTTCCACCCTTGTTTTATTTACCCCTTTGCCCCTTTTCAATGCCCCCTTTTCTTCCCTTTCCCCCCTTCCCCCCCCCCCCCCCTCCTTTCCGCCCTTACATCCCCCAACCCCTATCCCCTTCACACACCCCCCTCACACCCCCTCCGCCTTCCCCCCCTTCAACAGCGCCGTCGCCAAAACAGCCGGCTGCTCCAAAATCACCCCCGGCCCCGCAACAATCGACTCTTTAGTCGGCGCCCCAACCCTATCCGCCACAACCGCCACAACCACCCCCTTGGTCTCGAACCTCTCCGGAATCGTCACCCAAATCTCCCTCCGCGCCGCCCCCGGCCACCCCGCCGTATCAATCGGCACGCTCACATTACCCACCCCGTGAAAAAACACAGCGTAGTACTGCCTGCCCGGCTTAAACCGCGGCTGATTGGTAGGGTCTGTAAAGTCCAGACTTATTCTCGAGCCTGGGGTCAAAGACGGGGTGTTTTTTCCTGCGGAAAGAGCGGGGAGTTTCTGCCTCGGGTGGGGAAACTCCGGGTTTTCAGGGGGGCAGGAACCAGGGACGATGAAGGCGTTTGTGGTGTCCAGAATTTCGTTTGCGTAGGGAAAGACCGTGTCGGACGGGCCGCCGAAGGGATCGGCTTTCCAGATGTCGATGAGCGCCCAGGTCTCGTGGCGGGTTTCGACCTCGGCGATGGCGATCATGGCGCTGCGGCCGGCGGGCAGGCGGGGCTGCTGGACGAGGCCGGTGAGGAAGGCCATGGAGGAGATTTCGAGCACGGTCATGAGGGCGAGGAAGGAGATGGGGTCCGCGAAAGGGAAGGTGTAGCGGCAGGCGCCGGGTTTGATGGAGGTGGGGGAGATTTGGTTCTGGAAGATGCGGAGGTGGCCGGCTTCGTTGTTGCGGATCTCGAGGATGCGGCGGTAGGTTGTGGGCGGGAGGCCGGCGGCGGTAAAGGAGTCTTGGGTGAAGAGCTCGACGGCGCGTTGGTAGAATTCGAAAATGATCCATTCGGCTGACAGTAAATTCTGCCAGGTCCAGTCGTCGACGCCGGGGGGGCCGCGGGCCGTGGGGAAGATGGGGGCTGTGATGTTGCCGGGGAAGGGTCGGTCGGTGCCCCAGTAGTAGTTGTAAATGTCGGATTCGCCGGGGATGGGGCCGTAAGTGGGATCTGCGAGGTATTGGGACTCGCGGGGGTACCCGTGGTAGTTTGCTTCAAGTTCGTCGGGAGCGGCTACCGGAGCGGCGCTCACCGTCCTGAGAAGGGGGAGCAGGGGAAGCAGGATGAACATGTTGGCCTGCAAAGTGGTGAAAGGACAAAAGTGAGCTGCGAACCCCGCCAATGCTTGTATCTACTTACCGTCAGATGCGTTCGTTGGGGGGACCATTCGTGGCGCCTCTGTCAATGAGACCACCTCTGCTGTCGGCGAGAACAGGAGTTGGCGGAGGACTCGAGGAAAGATCGACAGAACCGAACGACTTTTTAATCACGGAAGCTACTAAACTGTGACGGAGGCTAGACGACAGACATGAATAATAATAAGAGACGGCGTCGGCCGGTCGCACCGCCATGCAGCCACCTCCGGAAATCCGGGTCAGACTGACTCGGTCGTCCCGCATCGCCTCATAACAATCACGTCCGGCGGTTGCAAGGTCAAGATCTTAGATATCCGATTTGAACCGGCCTTCCCTTACCCTTTGCCATGTCTCGTGGCGTCTGCACCATCGAAATTGACCGAGAATGCCAACTCCCATCACGGCCAAGTCATTCCCCCTTTTCCTCTCATCGCCCGGTCCTAGTCATGACAGTCCGCGACGGCGCGCCCCCCCTGACTCTATGGCGCAGCCATGACTTTCCCCATTTAACCCCTTTTCCAGACGCCGCCCACGTCACCCACCACTCCATCATGCAGTCCCAACACCCACCACACCCCCTCGCAGCCGTTTCCTCTCCATCCATCCCCAGCCCCAACGGGTCCTCATCACCACCTCCAGACAGGACCTCGCGGGTCCTTTCCACCACCATCACCATCACCAACATCCCTCCCTCACCAACATCCCTCATCATCACCACCAACCTCCCTCACCAACACCACCACCATCCCTCCCTCACCACCATCCCTCCCTCACCACCGCCACCTTTGGAAACACCACAACAATGCTCACAACCATCCTCCTAACCCTCACCCTCCTCCTCCCCCTAAAACTCTACCTCTCCCACCTCTCCCACCTCCGCACCCGCCGCCGCCTCCTCACATCCCTCCAATCCCAACACGGCTGCAGCCCCCTCCCCACCATGCCCACAAAGGGCCTCCTCGGCTTCGGCCGCCTCATCGAATCCATCCGCGCCACGCAATCCGACGCGGGCCCGCAATACGTCGTCTCCGCCCTCGACTCCGAAATGGGCCCCCACGTGCACACCGTCGAAGTGCCTATCTCGGACTACAAGCTAATCGTCACGCGCGACCCGGTCAACGTGCAAGCCATGCTCGCGACGCAGTCTTGCGACTGGGACGTGGGCGAGCACCGTACTGACTCGTGGAGACCCCTCTTCGGGGACGGGGTTTTTACTTCCCGGGGCGAAGCGTGGAAGCGCAGCCGGGCGTTGGTGCGGCCGCAGTTTGCGAGGGATCAGATTAACGATCTGGAGCTGCTCGAGAGGCACGTGCAGCGGCTGTTTGAGGCCGTCGAGAGGGTGGGACCGAGGGATGAAAAGGGGTGGACGCCCGAGTTTGATTTGCAGCCGCTGTTTTACAACATGGCGCTGGATGTCACGACGGAGCTGATTTATGGGTATTCGGCGGGGTCGCAGCATCCCGAGGGGAGGGTGGACTTGCCCCGGATGGAGGGGTGGGAGGCGCCCGAGAGGGAGACGATTGGGATGCACATGGATGCGGGCAAGGCGTGCGTTGAGACGCGGGGCGCGCTGTGGAAGTATCGGTGGTTGCTGCCGACGAGGAGGTTCAATGAGCACTGTGCGGCTGTGCACAAGTACGCCGAGTGGTTTGTGCGGTTGCGGCTGCAGCGGGGGGAGGATTATTTGAGGAGGATCGAGTCGGAATCGGTGCGTGGTGCCAAGAAGGCGGAGAGGTATGTGTTGCTGGATGAGCTGGCCAAGGTGACGCAGGATCCCGTCGAGCTGCGGAGCCAGACGCTGAATATCCTGACGGCGGGGCGAGACACGACGGCTGCGCTGATGGGGTGGATTTTTTATTTTCTTTCCCGCCACCCGGAAGTCTTTGAGAAGCTGCGCGGGCAGGTTCTGGAGCGATTCGGGCCCTACACGTTGGATGTCAGCAACATTGGGTTCAAGGACCTCCGCGATGACATCCCATACATCACGTCCGTCGTCAACGAGGCGCTGCGCATGGCGCCCGTCATTCCGCTCAACGAGCGTGTTGCGCTGAGGGACACGGTGCTGCCCCGCGGCGGGGGAGATGACGGCGACGAGCCCATTTTGGTGCTAAAAGGCCAACAAGTGCTGATTCCGACATTTGCCATGGCGAGGCGCAAAGACCTCTGGGGTCCGGATGTCGACGTCTTTAGGCCAGAGCGGTGGGACGAGGACGGCGGTCGAAAATTCGGTTTCGAGTTCATTCCTTTTGGCGGAGGTGCGCGTCAGTGTCTGGGACGTAAGTACCTTTTCTCTGAGATTGAACTAAACTGATCTGAGGGACTGACCATTCTAGAACAATTTGCGCGCACCAAGGCGGCGTACATCATCGTCCGCTTCCTCCAAAAGTATGACAAGATCGAGTGCACCCAGATTCCCCCGGACGCACCGCTGCGGTTTCACCACACCATCGAGAATAGAAGCGGAAGCGGTGTTCAGGTGACACTGCATGAAGCCGAGAGGTGAGGTGAGACGATGATCTCATCGAGCAAAACGCCCCTTTTTTGATGCTAGGAGTTGGGATGCCGAATTGCGGGAACAGCCGGGGAAATAGCTTGAACGTAGTAAGACCATAAAGTTGTAAAAGAAACGTACAGTGGCCAAGAAGAGGCCCTCCTGCCAATGAACAACCACCGAGACAAAATGCAGGTGGAGCAGGCAAAGATGACGTGATATCGCACCTCCAAAGCGCAAACCGATAAGGCTCCCCCCACCAGTCTTCGGTCGGGAATAATGTACCCGCAACGCATTCCGAAAAGCGCAAAACGGGCGGCGGGACCCACCCTCGGAGCCGGAACGCCCGGCCGACAAGCTTTCGGCTCAATTGTCGATTAGTACAAGTGCTGCATATGGACCCGTCCATTCGGCCCCTCGCTCTCACCGCCGACCTCGGCTGAAACCCCACGATTTGAGCATCGCGTCGCGACAACGACATCATCACCAGTGCTGCGGGAGTCCCGTTCAAACCCCAATAAAACCAAGGCAATCGTCGGTGCCAATCCGCACAAAGAAAGGAAAAGATCAAACATCCACCAGTACCCCTCTTCAAACTCAACCAACCTCAACCCCACCCAGGACCAACCCACAATTGTGACGTGCTCACCATCATGGGAGAATACATCCCCTCCACCGAGTCCAACCCACCCCCCAACCCCACGCTCAAAAACCACAAACTCCTCATCATCACCCCCCTCGATGTCCCCGCCTCCTTTCTCGACTCACTCCGCACTCAATTCCCCGACCTCGACGTCGTCCACCGCAAGTCGGAATGGGGCCAAACCACACCAACCCCCATCCCCGACGACGAGTGGAAGGACGTCACGGTGCTCATGACCTTTGGGACGCTACCCACCGCGGAGCAGGCCCCAAAGCTGCAGTTTGTGCAGCTCGTGAGCGCGGGGGCGAATCATATCCTCGACAATCCGCTCTTCAAGGATAGCCATGTCAAGTTTTGCACGGCGAACGGTGTTCATGGGTGCGTTTACATCCAAGAGTACTGAAAAGATACTGATAGACAACAAACGAGCAGACCGCAAATATCAGAATGGATCATTGGAACCTACCTCTCCTTCCTCCACTCCTGTCCGTCCCCCTTCCCCCTTTCAACAACAACACTCCCCAACTTGAACTAACCCACCCCCACAGTTCCCTACTACCTCGAAAACCAAAAGCGCGCAACCTGGGACCGCGGCGCCCACCACCTCATCGAAGACTCCCCCAACAAAGTCGTAGGCATCCTCGGCTACGGCGGTACGTCCCCCCCCTTTCATCCCCCCCCTTTTAACCCTTCTCACCCCAACTTCATCCCCTTCATCCCCCTCATCCCCCTTAACTCCCCCTCATCCCCCTTAACCCCCTCTACCCCCTTCTCATCCCTCTACCCCATCCACCCCCCTCCCCAAACCACCAACTAACATCCCCCCCCCCCCCCAGCAATCGGCCGGCAAACCGCCCGCCTCGCCACCGCAATGGGCATGACAATCCACGCCTACACCCTCCACCCCCGCCCCACCCCTGCCTCCCGACACGACACTTCCTGGGCGCCCCCCGGTCTCGGCGATCCCCTCGGCCTCTTTCCCTCTAAATGGTTCTCCGGCCCCTCCCAATCCGACCTCCACACCTTCCTCACCTCAGGCCTGGACCTCCTCGTAATCGCTACCCCTTTGACAAACAACACCAAATCCCTCATCGCGGCGGCGGAATTCGAAGCCCTGGCTTCGGTCGGAAGGGGGAGGTCGATAGTTAGCAATATTGCGCGCGGGCCGGTGGTGGATACGGATGATCTGATCGCTGCGCTGGAGGGGGGGCTGATTAGGGGGGCGGCGCTGGACGTTACGGATCCGGAGCCGTTGCCGGATGGGCATGCGCTGTGGAGTGCGAGGAATGTGATTGTGACGCCGCATGTGAGCGGGGCGTCGACGCGGTATGCGGAGCGGGCGTTGGAGATTTTGAGGGCGAATTTGGAGAGGTTTAGTGAGGGAAGGGAGTTGGTGAATAAGATTAGTAAGAAGAGGGGGTATTGAGGACTGGAGAATTGTTGGGGGGTGTTGGGTGGATGGCTATGGTTTTGGGTGGGTGGGATTGTTTGGGAACGTGACGTGAAGGCAAAATCGATCTCGGCTTAACTCGAAATACGGAGGGTATATGACGCGATCCAATGTTGCTATCCAATGCTAATTGACCAATACGCTGTAAGCGAACGCCATTCTCTAACAGAAGAGCCAAACAAAAGAAAGAAAAAGAAAAGGGGTACTGATACAAGGACAAAGAAACACAACGCTCAACCGCCCTATCTATGAAACCTGTCCGGGACGTAAAGAGACCGATAAATGCTCTTCATCAGCCGACACTGCTTCCCATACCCCTGCTGTCCGCACCAAAACTCAGTGGCATCCTCCCACAGCATCTTCTCGACATCTCTGCCGGTGTTGGCCTCCACCCAATCGGGGTCCCCCCACATTCGCATGCGCAGACCGCTGGTATCCGTCGGAAGCAGGTCGTCGGTGACGCGCGAGAAGTCCAGCTTCTCTCCGTAGTGGTGGAAGAACATGTATTTTCCCTTTCGCGGAGACACGGTGAGGTTTCCCAAGCCATCGAGGAAGGCCGGGTCGGTGACGAGGTCCCGGTAATCTCCCTGCAGCTGTGTTTGTTCCTGACCAGACCCTTGTGACCACTCTTCTTCTTGAAGCGCAAGAAGCACGGCGTGGTAGTCCTCGAGGGGATCTACTTGTGCCATGACGACGACCCCGGGCACTCCGCCCTTGTTGGAACGCTGGTATATCCTCGGCGAGCATCTGATGCTCCAGCGCCCTTTCTTCTCTGACTTGGTCTTCTCTGGAGCAGTGTACGTCCCCTTGCGGTCGAGGCTCTCGAGCACGAGTGCCGATGTGAGAAAGGTCTCCCTTCCGGGGTCTTCCACATCGTGTGGTGCGAGGAGTGGGTAGTAGTAGTCGGGGCCGTAATGGTTGTAATACGCGGCCAGGAGAAGGGTGTCGGCATGGCGGGCCTTGTCGATGACCAGGACGCCACTCTCGGAGGAGGCGCGCGTCGCGAGAAGAGGTGTGTCGATGTCGCCCGCAACCGCGTAAAAATCAGGGGACGCTGTCGGGGTCCAGATATCTGTCCATGTGATGAGGCCTGTTGAAGCAAACGGCTCTGCGTTCTTCGCGAAGATATAGTCGGGCTTCTGCACAGGGAGGGTGCTGGCGTCGAGAAACAAGACGTTCTGAAAGGTGGAGGCGATGATGGCCAGGCTCTTCCACTGAGACGGTTGAAATGGTGGGAGATGGCGGGCGGCGTCCAACCACCCGTCCTGTTGCTGCGGAAGGATGCATGTCGCGCCGAGCGAACGAAGACCAGTCGAGCAGAGCTGTTCGGCCGAGGAGGGCAGAATCTCGTCTTCGAGAACGACTTGAACGGGGAGAGTCGAGCCACTCTGTCGCAGCATCAGCAGCATGGAGACGAGCTGTCCCAAGTCATCTGGCCTGACAGAGGTGACGATGCCGGTCGTCTTTGGCTCGAAGACTAGTCTGGTCGCCAGCGACGCTAGGCCGGAGACGAAGATCGAGTGGCCATGTCGAAGACTCTTCTTAGTCTCCCTGGAAAGCCTCGGAAGATCCGGATCGGCAACGGTAGTGTAGGGTCGGCGCTTGTCAGATGGTGACGGTGTGGCCTCGGGTCGGACGGGGTCAGCCCATGGTCGAGCAGCTTCCAGACGGTAAAAGTACTCTTCCCATGAGGTGCTAGCCCGTTTTTCTGATGAGGTAGAACGTGGGAGCGGTCGGCCCGAGTCATGAGGACGGCCGGTGAACAGGCAGCTCAGGAAGAGGAGGAGCATGAGCGAGCACAGAACCCGCTTCGCCGTGTTTGACCGCCAGTTCAAGAGCCCCATCTTCAAGTCCCAAGCAAAAGCAGATCCGGTGTTGGTAAGAAAGAAGGATTGGGGAGAGTATCGTTGTATCGATCGATGGGGGGCTCGAACTTGGCCAAGGTCGACCGAGGGAATAGGGGTAGCACGGCGGCGCACTAGCAGCGCACCGTCATGACCGGTGCCCAGGGGAACCGAAGCGCCAACGTCAATTCAAGCGTCCAAATCTGGAACTGAAGCCACATACATGCTGCTGTGGTGCTTGGCAGGGGCTGCTTGATTCTGGCGACAAGTTGCTGTGCCACACGCCTGGGCGGAAGAAGTCCGCTCCCAGTGGGCGAAGAGTTTTGCAATCTCTGGATACTGAACCGCACCAGTTATGCAAAGTTCTTTCTCTCTCTGCGCCCCCGGCACCGCAGGAAAATGCCAGCTCTGGTCATGACGATCGGTAGCTCCTTCCTCGTTTGCGGTTGTCGCGCAGTCATCGAGACCCATATTAAGAGCCGGCAGCAGAAGGAAGGCGCGACCCCCTGAGCCACGCCGACAAATTCGAGCATTGAACGGGCAGAAAATTTGACATCGGGCGTCCGCAGACAGACGAGGGAATTTTTCACCGTCCAATCGCCCGACCAACCTTCGTGATAACTGCACCTACACCCACACCCGCACCCCAGCCGCACCCGCGCCCGCGCCCGCGCACCTAGCCTTCACGTGCACCAAGCGAGTGAATACGACGTGGTCCGGCGACAGTGAAGGAAATGGCCACCCATGCGTGACGCCACTATTTTCACTGCATTCCGTTGTTGGGGTGGCTGGCTCTGATGGGTGGTTGCCCGCCCATCCGGCGTCGTCGTGAGTGATGGGCAATTTCAATACAACCCCAAAATTTTCAAAATTCAAGATTTTCAATGCCTCTGGTGAAATTTCATGAAATTCAAGGGTTAGGGTTATACTGCAGGATCCTAATCCCCAGCCACATGCTGGATCATTTCGGGGGGCGCAGTGAGGGTTTCAAAGGGCCGAAAGCCACTGGTCTAAAAGGGGAAAATTTGGGGGCCTTACCGCGTCGGAATTTCCCAGATTTTCATTTTCAGGCGTGCCTTGAAATGAAACGGCCCTTTGAGGTGAATTTGAATTTCACGGAATTTCTTGCCCTTCACTAGTCGTCGTCACTGCTGGTCAAAGGAGCGCCGAGCCCCTGTTTCAACCCAAGTTCTCACTGATTGGAGCAGCGCACGGCCCTCCATCGCAGCCCAGGTTACACAGACGTTACACAGAACCATCTTCAGCAAGAGGGCAAGATTGACTGGCATATTCGAATCGGAGCGTGGTGGGGTGGCTGAGTATTGACAACCATCTTGGCAGCGGCCGACTGGGAGAGACTCCGAACTCCGTCTGTTCCTCCAGGCAGCAAAAATCAACCCCCGGTAACATGATATTTCGTGTTGGTTCTCTCCCATCCAACCGCGTACCATCCCCATTTCGGCCACGACCAACCAGCCATGAGATTGCAAGACGCGCGTATTATTTCGTGGACGCGTCAACCAGTCTCGAGCTCGCTGCAAGATATTCGAGCAGAAATCCTGCATTTTCTAGTCAACCCGACACATCACAACCATTGGCCCGTTCGCCAGGCTCTCAGGCGCATTTTCCTGTCTTTCCCACCCGATATGGCGGAACGCAAAACACACCAACTGCAAAGCGGAACAACGCCGCATCTTGGCACAAAGAAGCCACAAGATGCACGATCCATCATGAAACGGATCCCTTCAAAGCGGCGAGCTGCACCATCCCTCCCTGCGAATCTCAACAAAGCAACAAAGAAGTTGTCTCTGACGACGACCCTCAGTTAGGACAAGCGCATTGCTTCCCAGAACCGCTGTTCTCGAACATCCTCGTCCCTCCGACCCCAACAGCATTGCGATGGCTTTCCTCGTCGCTTATAAGACTGGTCATCTTGCGCATGTCAAAAAGGCGCTCGCCATTCTCGATCTCGCCACAATCCGCGGCTTTTGGTCTTCCGTAGTCTCTTGTCGATTCACCCATATCCAATATTTGCTGTCAGAAGTTTGAGAGCATCCATACGTCATTACTACCATGGAGACTCACAAGTACCAAGATGAGGGGAAGAACCCGTTCGACCCCGAATTTTTGACCTGTTCGGACGGTGAAGTCTGTCAGCTTCCCGTGCCAGTAATTCGTGGGTCCGGCACTTTACCTGAAGAGCATGATCGAGACGCCACCCAAGCGGCCAACTGGGGTGAGCCCTCCAGCGAGGTTCCTCGCACTGACCCGGTCCAGGAGGCTATCCGCCTTGACGATGTCGAAAGACTCAGGGAAGTCCTTGAGTCTGGCATATTCTATCGCGATGTCTCAACCCCAGGCAGTAAACTCCTCCGAGCGAACAACGGGACCAAGGGAATTCACCGCTTACTGGATCTCTGCGTCAAGGGCAGTGCCGTCCGTTGCCTATACCACCTGACTCTCTGGTGCCAGTCGCCGCACAATGTCTTCAAGTACGACTTCTCATGGCTGTACAACAGCGCCAAGGAAGTCGCCCTGCGAACTGGTCGCTTTGCCTGCCTCCTCGCTCTCGACATCGCCGTCGTGGAGAAGCCTGAGAAGCGACGAGCCCTCCTGAAGCTTATGCTCACCAAAGCTAACTCAGCTGATGCCGTTTCCCAGATCTCGGATCTGCTGCAGGGCGAGGAGCTCGACTACCTCCCGTTTCTTCTGCACAAAGCCTCTGAGCCCCACAGCCAGCCCGGTGTCATCGAGGCCTTCGCTGGCCGGCTCGTCCGCAACAATGACATCAACGAGGCCGACTCCAAGAGCGAGGAGATCATGACGCCCATTGCCGCCGCATCCAGCATGCTCAACCTCTCGGCCATGGAGATGCTCCTGGAGATGGGCGCCAACCCCTTCGCCGCCCCCTTCAACGACACCGAACGAAACGACCACCACCCCCTCTTCTGCGTCCTCGCCCAGACGATCCCCGTCGAGCTCCCCATGAGGAGCACCGCCTGGCGCTCTGCCGTCCGTCCCATCGCATCCCGCATGCACACGGCAACAAGTCTTCTGCTCGCCCGGGCGTCCAACACCTTCAAAAACACACCCGCCTACAGACGCATTCTCGCCAAGGCCGCCGGCATCTTCGTCAGCACCCTGCGAACCTTCATTCTCGAGTCGATATCACACCTCGACCCCCCAACACGGGACACCCTCATCGTCCCCGCGTGGCCACGACCCGAAGAGGAAGAACCATTGGTCACCATCATGATTGAGCCGGATCACCAACCCGCCCACTTCATCCACGATATCAAGCCCGCAGTTCTCCGCGAGTCCCTCGCCAAGAACAACATGCACCTACACCGCGACTTCCTTGATCTCTGGCTGGAACTCCTCACGCCCGAGATGGTCGACGCGGTCGATCGCCACCCGCCGCGACGCCCTTTCAAATCCAGCCCCATCACGGCAGAGGATTGTCTCCTCTTCTTGATCCGGGCTGAGGAGAGCTTAGTCAAGACGATTCTCGAGAAGAGCATCATCCCGACCGAGGCGAAGCCGGAGATTTCCGGGGGTGGCTGCGTGGATGAGACCGAGCAGGCTTTGGCTGACGCGGAGGCAGTGGAGCGGCGTGACCGCGCGCGTAACCGAATCCGCGCCTGGTTAGAAGCGGAGATCCCTAATCGCCCCAGACCTCGGGCGAGTGCGAGCTTCATGTATAATATGATAAGGCTGGAAATCTTACAGCAGGCTGCTTCGGAGGCGTCAGACTTCGCGGAGCCCGAGGTCGAGAGACCAGAAGTCGTGTTGACTGCGGAGGAGGAGGAGGCCATCAACTTTTGTCTTACGCCTGAGTGGATGAAGCCTCAGACGGAGGAGAAGGAGGGGGGTAAGGGGAAGAACCTGGAGGAGAAGCAGAAAAAAAGGAAGGAGGATGATGAAGCATAGGTCTGACATGGCAATAGCTATATCTTTATTGCTGATCATCTTCAAGTTGCCCTTTGAACTGGCTCCCTCTCGAGCCCCAGCCTAATGATTAGAGTGTCCATTATCTTGACAATCGTGTTTGGTTTCAATCATGTTTGGTTTCTTTGTTTTCTTTGATGCCGTGAGCAACTCTTTGATCTTGAATCTGTTCAAGTTCTCTTTGTCTCTTGTTTTCCACTTCCTCCTCCCTTGCTGCCAAAGAGCAACCTAATCAGCGGTCTGCGATAATTCCCGCTGCTGCAATCATAATGTGCTCTCCTCCCAGTAAACACCTAGAAGACGGATCGCCTGTAAATAGATAAACATGATAACTGCCGCCTGTCCTAGTTCTCAGCTTGACCAATACCACTCTTCAAATGGTTTCCAGGCCCTGTCCTATCAAATAAGTATAATACACCTGTCCTATCAAATAAGTATAATACACCTGTCCTATCAAATAAGTATAATACAGACCTCTGCGTCCTGATCAGCTACAAAAGCGCCTCTATGCATGAGTTCCTGAATATAGCACTCTCCCATCATCAGCCTGAGAAGCCTGAGGTACCCTTATTTTCGACCTGCCTAATAATAAAAGGGATATCACTATTGTGCAAGATACAGACCACATAATCCTCCATTCTTCATAGCTTCCGGCCCAACATCAATAATACCTCCTTCCATTGTAAACTTAAAGCGTGCGATGTTTCCTCAACCGCCTTCGGATCCTTGTGCTCGTTGCTTTTCTGCCCCGCGCCAGAAGTCACGGAACAATAATGTGTGTCTGCAGTGAGCTACCTCAGGCTTGCCAATGATTTGCCCGCAAACGGTCAAAGGTGCGTGGATCGCCGGTATTCTTGTACCTAGCGAAGCGGTATCGCTCCAGAGGCGGCAAGAAGATGGCCCGGTGTCCGAGACCGGCCGGCGAGACTTGGGCTCAAGAGAGGTAATGCCATTGAAGCACCCACGAGGGAAGATTCTACTCCGAGCGTTGTCGGCGGGGATTCCAGTACCGCATGCACAATTTCTTGCGATCATGCTGAACTCTCGTTGTGTGGTGGAGGCGAAAGAGGATGGGGTCAGTTGGGCGACGGTCACCTGTGGTGGAGGATTGGCGCTGGGTCCTGAATGCACCTTCCGCAAGTTGCAACGTCGATACAGGGATATTTTCCCGCTCCTTCCCGTCGCCATACCTGAGGCGTTGCCAGGTGGAGATTTGATCTTTTTGAGCATGTAAACCTCTCGCCAGCGTCACCTTTGAACTGCAAATCGATATCAGCACCATGAGGTCATCAACTTGAGCATCAAGAACTGCGATAGCAGGTACTCTCCCTCTGCGAAGGTGAAAGTGGCGACACTGGCAAGGCCTGTTGGGCCTGTCGGGGGATCGATGCGAAAGTCGAATCCAAGCCCTTATCGCCAGGTGGCTTATTGTACACCTTAACTTTTGGGCGGACCGACGTCAACCTTGATAAGGGCCAACAATCAGAAACCTCCCAAGGTATAAAACCACCTCTCCACCCTCGCCTTCGTCCTCTTCCTCTTTCTCACAACACCATCACAACGGCATGGATGGATTCGTGCCCGCTTGTTAAGAGCCCAGGTGAGGCCACGGAAAGCATAATACGATCGCATTGCCGCACCGCCCGAAAAACCTTGTGCCTGCTCAAATACTTGCACCTCTTCTGCCTTCCTTTCCCATCTCCAACCCGAAAACCTCCCCCGGCACCTTCTCATTTCGCATCCTGTGGGAGCACCAAAGGCAGTTAAAAACAAGCACTGCCTAGAAAAACACTAAATGTTGCTACAGAAGAAAGCTATGGCAGCGCTGGCCAGCCGCGGACGAAACCTATGGCCATGGAAAACACCGGGTGTGGTGTTTCTCGCGCTGCTTTTTGCACATCGTACCAACCTATGGCCATGGTGGTGGGCTGCACCCGAACGAGGACCCCACTGGCATTCAGGGCAGCGGGCCCTCACACAACCTCCAAACTCCCTTTTTCAAATGGTCCTCAAGTTCTGCAAGATGGAAACGACAACCATCCAGACAGGGCCGCTCCTGAATCTACCGGTCGAAATGGTCGACGCCATACTGGAGGCGGTATCCTCGCTCGCCGAACTCCGAGAGCCGTCCCTCGCAGCCCTCTCTCAGACTTGCAAAGTTCTCCACGACCGGTCAGCGCGATATCTCTACCGCGATGTCTCAACCAAAGGGAACTGGCTGCTCGCACGCACCCTGATCGCCCGCCCGGATCTCGCTAAGTTGGTCAAGTCGCTTGACGTGCCAGAACGACTCGGATGCGCCACTCGCCCACCTCCGGTGCCAGCCGAGGTCAAGCGTTATCATCGACGAAAAATGAAGCGAATTAAAAACCCGCGATGGCGCGAATGGCACGACGGACGCCGGTCCTTGTTATACTATTCCTGCGCATGTACGCCTCCCTGCCCAGATCGGCATGGGTTCCACGCCAGGGTGGTGAGCGACGTCTACAGCAGCTTATGCCGAAACCTAGAGACGCTACGTTTCTACCCTGTCCTGTCGGAACCGCGGTGCTTCTGGACCCCAAACTCGCTGATGAAGCTTACCAAGATCGCTGTCAAGAGCCCTGTCTGGATGGATCTCCAAGATGATTTTGATCTTGGTCCTCTGTTTCTCGCTGCTCCAAACATTGAAAAGCTGAGGCTTATTAGCATGGACCTAGGGCGTCTTGTTAGCCGTCACACTCACGGGCTCGAGCTGCCTCGGCTCAAGACCATGGGCTTGTTCTGTTGTCGATTCACCGCGAAGGACCTGGGCAGCCTCCTTGAAATATACCCTAGCCTCGAGGAGTTGTCTGTTGTGTTCGATTATTGGAAGCTCTCCTTCTACCCACCGCAGGAGACGACCGAGTGGTTGTTGGTATCATGCAAAGCCCCGAGCTTGAAGAGGCTTCGGTTGACTATTGCATGCAATCTGATGAATTCTTCGGATGATTGCTTGTGGCAGGACATAATTTCCAAGGCGAGGGAAGCTTTCGATGAACGGGGGATCGAATTTGAGGTACATTGCCCGCCAAACCTGCGGCAAGGGCGGCGGGCCCCCTGAGTGCTTCTGGCATAAAGCTTTCACTGTCTAGGTTGTTGTAGGGCTCCGCCCTTTGCACGGCAATTACCACACCTGCGCGTGCTGTGAGAAAAATGGAAAGCGCGGCTCGGTGTGAGGAAGGACCCACTGGGCCTCTTGGCAGACAACCACCATCTCGTAGGTAGATTTCCGCTCTTGGTTGTGGGAGCTTACCTCCCACAACACCACTACGTATTCACGCTTTCTCTGCCTCACTTTTCTGCTCCCATTTGTTGTGTGTGAACCTCAAGACTCGGGGAGAACATCCCGCAACTTGCGAAAAGTGCACTTTTGGACACGTGTGTGATGATAATGGATGTTGCCAACCGTTGATTGGGGGCTCCTTCCTGCCCAACGCAAATCTCCCGCCCCAGCTGACCGTCTGTGGGCACAACCCCGCTTCCGCCTCCTTCACCTTGGCCGCGTGCACTTTTCACCCATCCCTACTTCCCACATGCACCAAACCTCCCACAGACATTTCTTCTCGCCGTCCATCGTTTTTCCTCCGGTCTCCTCATCCCGTCACATATTCTAATCTATTCCCTCGTCCGAATACCTGCGTTGGCATCAACACCCAACATGAAGCTCATCAACACCACCACCCTCGAACTCGAAGAGTTCCCAGAAGAGCGCGCCACCGGCTACGCCATCCTCTCGCACACTTGGGGCGACGAAGAAGTCAGCTTTCAAGACATGCGGGAACCCGTCGCGACTCGCAAATGTCAATCGAAGAAAAGCTACGAAAAGACCCTGCGCACCTGCCGCGAGGCCGAATTCAATGGATTGAAATATGCCTGGGTTGACACCTGCTGTATCGATAAGAGCAGTAGTGCTGAGCTGTCGGAGTCGATCAACTCGATGTTTCGGTGGTATGCCAAGGCGGAGGTGTGCTATGCGTATTTGGTGGATGTTCCGGCTGTGTCGTTTGAGAAGAGTGTGTGGTTCACGCGGGGGTGGACGCTTCAGGAGCTGCTGGCGCCTAGAAGTTTGGTGTTTTTTGACAGTGATTGGGCGACGATCGGGACGCGGGAGACGAGGTCGGCCGAGGTTGGAGCGGCGACGGGAATCAAGGAGCAGTATTTGAAGCCGCCCACGACGCAGTATTATGTTCGAGGTCTGCATTACGAAGCGGTGCAGGAAATGCTTCAGTGCGCCAGCATCGCGCAGAAGATGAGCTGGGCTGCGAATCGGAAGACGACGCGTGTTGAGGATGTAGCCTATTGCTTGTTGGGCATCTTTGGGATCAACATGCCGTTATTATACGGGGAAGGAAAGGGGGCCTTTATCAGGTTGCAAGAGGCTGTTTTGCAGAGGGTGTACGACGACCAGTCGATATTTGCGTGGGAACAAGGGGAGACACACAACAGTCGGATGCTGGCCGAGTCGCCAGACGCGTTTGCTGGGTGTGGGAGCATTGTGCCTTGTCGGATGCAGGGGTATGACCCCAGGCTGGGTCTTACAAATAAGGGGATTCGGTTGAATATTCCCATTTTTGGGGTGCCGGAATTTTTTGCCGTACTGCGTTGCCAGAGGGAAACGGACCCCTGACGTTGCTAGCGGTACCCATCGGGCTGCACCATGCGGATATTTTTGTTCGAAGGAGAGGTGAGGCAGTTGGGTCTGTAGCTCAGTCTGCTTGGGCCCGGCTGCCTCTTAGGTCGATTTATCTTTCGACGTACCCGATACAGCGCTGGACAGCCCAGAGAGCCTGGGGCAAGCCAAGCATCAAGATTAGGGCTGATCCACAGTACTTCTCCATCGAGGGCGACAGCGTCCCCGACCACAACCTCCGACTCGGCTACTTCCCCCCTCTCACGGATACCCAATGGAGCCCCGCAAATTTCCATGTAAGCTCCTTGGCCAGGACTGGTGCGTTCGTTCTCAACACGACTCTGACAGAGAGCAAGTTCTGGTGCCACGTCAAAACCCACCAAGTTGACGACAACATCACTCGCTCACTTGCTACGCTTCAAGCGCAGCCTCCATTCCTCATGATGAGGGCACACGGAACCGGTGGTTGCCCGAGTGCCCCAATGCAACGACTCGGATCCGATCACGCGGTCTTATCTTTTAAAAAGGCCATCTACACGACCGTGGAAACCAACGACATCTTCGGTCGCACCATCTACATGGTCGGCATCAAAGTTTCAACCAACCGTTTCATCATCCTATGGTTCTATATTAAAGACCAAATCCCCCTCCTCCGCAGACCCCACCTGCTATGGACGTTGCAAGCCATGACCCAGCATGTCCTAACCTCAGCAAGCATGCCGGACATCACTGGCTATCTGGCCGCCCTTCTTTATACCCACTTTGCCCTGTATCTGCTCGTGGAGGAGCCTTATGTCCTGGCGGTCTCGCAATCCCTTAGTTGCATGTTGGTCCGCACCACAAACATCACCGTATCAACAGCTAGTGCCCTGTTCAAGAGAGCCGTGGGGGAAATGACACCCGAATCCCTCTTCCTCTACTTCCAAATACCAATCATGTCTACCTGGATGATGGCTATAATGGCGCATGAACGCGAAGCAAGTGTGGGAATCCGCGTGCTGATTATCTTACCTCTGCTCCTGAACTCGCCACCTCTTCTGAGGAATGGTTTCTCCCTCTGCAGGGACGACAATGATCGCTTTCTGCTGAAGTCCTTCCTCTGCCTCTTACTACTCTTCATGTGGTCTCGCGTCTACCGCATCGCTAGGCATCAGGTGGAATTCATGCGAATGATGCACACGGTGCAACCGATAGAACAGCTGGACGTGGCTGTTCTGTACATGATAAAACTTGCGGGGGTATGGTCGCTCGTCTTCTGGCTCGCGCCTGTGATGGGATGGAGTGGGGTGCGTGATCTGACTGTGGTAATTACGGCGTTGGTGGCGGATTATGTGCAATGGGTGTGTCTGGCAATATGTTTATTACGGTGGTTTTATGATAGGAAGCTTTTCCGAGATACCTAAGAGAATTTGACGCCTTTGGGCGTGGATCGGGGTTGTATTTGGGCTGTCAGGCGTTATATTAGACTCTACAGCAACTAATGGATACTTGCGATCGTGGCTGAGGGATCCCCTCTCAAACCTTCCATATCGCCGCCGACGACTGAATCTCTGTTTGCAATTCTGAACATGCGAAACACTCACATCTGACTTACAACCCCAAAATCTGTGCTAAAACCAAACTTTGTAGACTTGTGGCTGCGAATGAATACACGACATTGAGGCAGAAGAGACAACCCTGGTATGCCCTGACAGATTGAGATTATGAGAACTACCTATCTACTATTAAAACTGAATGGGTTTACACTGTCGGTCTACAGATAGCGTTCCTGTCAAGATTGAGGTTTCACAGGCTGTCAAACACATAGCTGCAGCTGAAAATGGCCAACATCAAACAAAGAGGAGGCTCGGGCTGAAGTTGCATGTTTTGACTATTCATGACAACAATGCTGCAGCGCAAACAATCCTTCATTCATGATTCCCGCCATAGCTGCCTCACTGCCGAAGAGCACAACGTACAAACGCCATAGCCCGCCGTGGCAAACGCAAGGGGTATACGGCTAGAAACAACAAGTGAAAGTCACAGTGTCGGAGTTTAAGTTGTGCTGATAAGACTTGGTGGATTCTTCCATTGGTTGAGATTGACACTTTCAACCAAGTTCTTAATACACTTTCAGCAGGCATCTTGAAAGTAAATTGTTTCTTACAGCTGGGTAAACTCAAAGACAAGCTCAGACAACATAAAATAGCAAGCGAAAATGAAGCCTGCATGCCACCGCAGTATCTGCTTGGCTAGCTAAGGATATCTGAGCTCGATCTAGTCTTTGCTACTTGTGCTCTAGGTCATGAGGGCACTAGAACCATCGTCCGCCGAAAAAGATGCCCAATTACCTCCCCTAGATACTATCTCTGCCCCTCAAGTCCACCAGCAGCCGCAGCATCAACGGCCCAAAGTAATCCCAAACTCCTCCAGAACCCCAGCCCAAGCCAGCACCCTCTTCTGCCCCTCCTCAAACTCCACCGCAAACTCCTTGCTTCCCGGTCTCGCATCCGGCTTCTTGGCCAACAAACCCGCAAACATGTCGCAGATGGCCTTGGTGTACTTGGAGTCGCCACCAAACGCAGTTCCGGCCTCCTTGCAAACCTCATGGAGGTAGCCATACGTGACGGCATGCGTGTCGTCCATGGTAGGGAATCCCTCGGCCTGGTAGAGAGGTGAATCCGGAGGGATGTTGCCGGCCACGATGAGGACTGACATGAGGTCCATCATCTCGTTGACCCAGTCGGGGCCGCTCTTGCAACGGCTCATCAGTTTGCCCTGGAGGGCGAGGCGTAAGGCTGGGACAAGCTTCTCTTGGTCCAGGTACAGCGCGGCGAGATACATGCGCGACATGGGCAGTGGAGCAATGTGGCCAGGCCACTCGGAGTTGGTGAACACGTTGCTGGTGTGGATGCGCAGCTGCGCCTCGATGGTTGCGAGATCTTCGAACTGGGCGTTCATGCCGGGATGGTTGGCCGCCCAGACGGCATTTTTCATCAGCGTGATAAGACTGCGCTGAGCTAGGTGAAGGGCAGCAATGTTCTTGCTGGTCTTGAGAAGGGAAACATGCTCCTTGTGCTCGTTTCTGCAGCGGATGCCTACACAGCGTTAGTAGAGTCAACGGATCTTTCGAGACTCAACTTACAACGACACTCGAAGAAATGCTCGTGCTGAAGAAGCTTCCGCCTCGCTGCCACGTCGATATTCTTGTCGACATACGAAATCGTAATCTCCTCTCCCGGCGCAATCTCCCTCAGCGAGCGAACCTTGAGCTCGTTGCCCTCGAAAAAGACAAACGCATTCGGCTCACAGCTGTGGTTGATAACCGCTGTGAGCAAATCAAACGCCGCCCCAACGACATCCTTCTTCTCTGCCATCCTCACACCAACGCAATTCGTCCTCATCTGCCCTCGTCAGCACATCCCAACTCTCATGATCCACCCCCTCATCACTCCAGAAAGAAGACTCACCGCAGGCAACAACCTCCACACCAACCCCATACCCACCTTTCCCCCCGTCGCCTTCACCACATCCTCCGCAACATCATAAATCTCCGCCGCCCTCTCCTCAACCTTAGAATACTCCGTAAAATGCGTCTCCAGCCCCTCCACGACCCGTCCCTGCTCCGTCGTGACAAACCCCCGCTGCTGCCAAAACACCAAGCGGTGAAGCAGCAAATACTCGCCCCTCATCTTGGGATGCTCCTTGAGAATCTTGCACTCGTCCTTGTGGAATCGCGTCCACGCGAGGCGCTGGCACTTCTTGGAGCAGAAGCGCGCGACGCCGCAGCCGGAGCAGGACTTTATGGTTTCGGTTTCGGTCTTGGTGCCCGTCATGGAGGGGGGAGCGCCGAAGGCGTCGGTGTTGCTGGAGTGGCAGTAGTGGCAGATGTTGGGGTTGAGATCGGGGTTGATGTACATCATGAGAGGAACGGAGCGGTAGATTTCGCGGCCGGCGGGGAGCGGGGAGGTGTTGGTTTTGTTGTCGAGAAAGAGGCCGGAGCCCATGCTGATGGTGGAGGAGAGGATGCGGAGGGGCGCGGAGGCGGCGACGGTGCGCAGGATGGAGTGGCAGAGCTTGGGGTCGGTGTGGAAGGCTTCGCGGGGAGGAGGGGTCCAGTCGTCGTCTGAGTCGTTGTCGTTGTCGTTGTCGTTGTTGTCGATGGGCTTCCCTGCGGTTGCGACGGGGAGATCCTTGGGGCCGGTCTGGGAAGTTGAGTTGGTGCTCGTCTTGGTGCCCATCTCGGTCTTCGCCTTGATGTTGGCGTTCCTTTTCAAGTTCATCTTGCTGTTCTGCTTGGTGGTCCGGTTGGCGATGGCCTCGGCATCACCTTTGGTGTCCGTCTTGACGATCGTCTTGGAAGCCATCTTGGCGAGTGAGTCTACGCGCTTCTTGAGAATTTTTCGAGGCGAGAAATGAACGGCAGTGCTGGCAGAGAATAGTCTTGCGCTGGAAGCAAACGCGGTTGCTGTTCGGTTGCGGTTGCGGTTTGCGCCCGGATGGTTGCAGGAAAAAACAGAAATTTGTGGGCGGCAATGATGAAAGTACTGAACTAGCAGCAAAGAAAGAATTCACTGGCGAGGTTGAAGAGTTTTCATCTTGAGGTTGAAGCGCAGACGGGATGAAACAGGAAGGAGCGACGGAATGCGCGAAGTTGACCTCCTGCCATCCCAGCCAACCTCCAAGCTCCCAGCGTCCATGTCACGGTCAACCAGCAGAATTTTCACGTCCTCAGCGACATTCACAGCTCAGCAAGCAAGATAGTTTCAACAGGATTTTATTCCCGCGTCCGCTGCGGAGCAGACTTACAACAGCATCGGCGTCTATAGCCGATGGGGTGTGGACGAGATGCTCGTCCACACAATGCTTGCGCCTGTACAACATGGGCACAAGACTACCCATTAGGTAGGTATCTGTATAACACAGAGAGACAATGTCCTTGCAGTAAGGAACATTGCAGGTACACAAAGGTACCATAGTACAACAATAGTGGCGCACAAAGTGCGCCAAACTCCGTAGAGTAATGCTCCGCTTGCCATGCAGGGTATCGTTTTATCCGTCGCAAAAAGCCAACCGCCGAAAACGCATGCAGACGATCAATGAGCAAACCAAACAAGCCAAATGCGCCATTCCACAAGAGAGATGCTGTAATCCGTCAAGGTGCTCCCTGAAATCCGTCACGACGTAATCCTCCACGCATAAACCGCATACCGTATACCAACCCAATATCCACATAACTGCTCGTCTCCATATCAATCCTCGTCCGTCATCGCAGAATCCTCGTCCATCGCAGAAATCCAAAACAGCCGCACATTTCTCGGCACCCTGGGAAGTCGGAAAACCTCCCGTCCCTGCTGCTCGACAATGAGGTCGTCCCGACGAGGCACTTGTGCATTCGGCTCCCTCATCGCGACCTGGCATTCGACGAGACGAAAGCACCGCAAAGTAAAGTCGATCATCAAAAAGCATTCGCCCTCGTCGCAGGAGAGCAGACCCATATCCTTGGTGCTGTTGTTCTCACCTCGTCGTGCCGGCGCAATGCAAAACTTGCCTTTGCACTCCTTCTCCAGACGGCGCACCATGGCGTTCACGTTGACGTCTCGCTCGCAGTTGGTGATGGCTGTCGCGAATGTGCCGATGGGATACTTCTCTGCCTCTGTCTGCACAGTTGGGCCCAAAATGTTCCCAATGGTCCATGTCTGCTTGGGCATGTCGGGGAACACGTCCTCGAGACGGCGGCAGAGTTGGCAGACGAGAATGGCGAGGACCACATTCCTCGAGCTGAAAATGCCTCCGAATGTCGGAGGGGGCAGGGTAGCCATCGTCCGCAAGAAGGCGGCAGCCGGCAGAGAGAACCTGGTGTGGTCGGTGTGCATCAGAGACGAAACGATGTTCGCCACCGACGACAAGAGCCGGCTCTCTCTGTGATCCCGCATCGCAGATATCAGGAAGCACAGCTGGACGAACTGCTCGAACAGGAAGGGCTGCGGCGCCACTTCGACGGCCGGCGTGACCACCCACGGGTCCTGCATCTTCCAGTATGGAGACAGCGGTGGGTTTTCGACGCGGAGAGGACTCTCGAGGTCGGCGACGTTTGCCAAATAGCTGACCAGGACATCATTGCCAAGCCCGGCCGTGTCGTGATGGGGTTCCATGACGTCCCTCAGCCCAAGCTGCTCGAAGTACATTCTCGTCTGCCCATAGGTGAGGCGGTTGTAACATTGCAGACACCTCTCCAGCTCGCGTTCCAGGGCTTCGACAGCTCCCTCGACAGCCTGGTCCGGCTGTTCTACAGCCTTCTCCGTGGATGGTAGCGTGTCGTCATCCACAAGCCCCGGGGCTGGACCCGCCTGGAGTTCTGAGTCGGGACCTTCGGGCTTGAGAGACGGCCCCGGCGTGGGCGTGGGCAGGCCGGAACCGAGCAGATTAGGACTGTCTGGGCATGGCAAGCTGCCAGAGGCCCTTCCATGGTATGTGGGCTGCGATTTTAACGCCTCGATCTCGTCGTCCTTGATTTGGACGGCCACTTGCAACTCGCGTTCCCGTGCCAGCAGAGCATCGTGCATGCCTTGGAGCTCTTGTCTTGACCTCTCTTGCTCTGCCACCTCAGCGCTGCTCCTCTCGATTCTCTGCTTGAGACCTCGATTTGCCTCTTCAAGGCGCTGAACGTCGTGTGCAAGAATGGCTTTGTCTTGCTCTCGCTGGACCATCCCTGCAACAGCACTGTTAACTTTGTCGCTAAGGGTTGCGTTGGCTTGTTGGAGAGACTGAGCGTCCTGGGTCAGCCTGTTGATCTGCTCCTGGAACTTCTGTTCGGTTTTCCGGAGCGCCTCGGCGTGGTTGCGCACAAGCTCAGCCTTGTCTTGCTCCATGGTCATAACAGCCGCAGCGTAAGCTTCGATCGAGCCCTCAAGTCCTTGTTTGTCCTGGCCTAGTACCTCGACGGTGCGCAAGAGGTCAGCCTTCTCCTTTTCCAAATGGGTGCAGTCGGCAAGGCGCTTCTGAGCCTCCGCCTGAAGAGCATCGTATTGTTGCTGGAGAGTCTTGAGGTCGCGCAACAGATTCGCATTCTCTTCGGTCCTCTCCTCCACCTCGCTGCGGTGTCTGAAGAGCTGCATCTCCAAAGCTTCGTTCTTCTGGCGGAGGCTCTCCACGTCGCGCAATAGATTGGCATTGTCTTCGACCTTCTGATTCACCTCGCCCTGAAGACTTGCAAGCTGCTCCTCCAACGCGGCGTTCCTTAGGCGGAGGCCCTCCAGCTGCAAGACCTTGGCTCTGGACGCCTCGAGATCCTGTTCAAGCTCCCGCTTGGCTTCGAAAGCCTCGTCAATCTTCCTGGACATTCGGGACCTTTCCTCATCCTGGCCAGTGATGAGCTTGGAAAGCTGATCCTGGAGCGACTTCTTGTCGTCCTGAAGAACTTGGATCTCTTGCTCTTTGTGGGTGACGTGATTGAGATGAACCTGGACTTCGTCCTTAAGCGCCTGGTTGGCCTTTTGGAGAGTATTCTTTTCCTTCTTCTCTTTGGTGAGATCGGCAGCCTTGGTCTCCAGGTCCTTTCGGATCGACTCGATCCGGGCCGAGAGCTCCTTTTGCCGCTTGTCAGCCTTGTCAAACTGTGCCTGGAGAGCCACTTTGTCCAGCAAATCAGCCTTGATCTTCCCCAGGCAGCCGTCGAGCTCGCCCCGGAGCGTTTTGACTTCGTCCTCTAAGCGGCCATTTTGCCGGGCGCTCCTGTCGGCATCACTCCTTTCTCGGTCCAGCTGCTGTTGGAGGTTCTGGTTGGAACGCTTGAGTGAATCGGCCTCCTGTCCCAAGGCGTTGATCTTATCGAGGTACTTGAGAATATCGCCTCGAAGCTTGGCAGTTGAAGCTTCGGCATCTTGCTTGGCCCTCTCGGTAGCTGCCGTGAGCTCGTCACGTAGGTCGCGGACGGTCTTCTCAAACGCCATCCTGCCCTCGGTAGCTGCAGTGAGCCGGCCTTGTAGGTCGCAGACGGTCTTCTCGAGTGTCATCCTGTCCTCGGTAGCTGCAGTGAGCTGGCCCTGTAGGTCGCGAATGGTCTTCTCAAATTCCATCCTCTCATCGGCCATCTTGAGCACCGCCTCCTGGTGGCTGTTGAGGAGCTCTTTCGTCCTCTGCTCCATCTCCTGCTCTGCCTCTTCCATCCGCTTGTTTGTGCCCTCGAGTTGCACATTCTTCGCCGCCAGAGTCTCACATGCCGTCTGCAGACCAGCATACGCCCTCTCCAGCTCTCGCATTTCCCCCTCTTCCGCCCGGAGCTCCTTATACTTCATCGCCAAACCCTCGCACGTTGTCTGAAGCTCAGAATATGTTTTCTCCAGCCCAGATCGTTCCGCATCCATCGCCTCGAGCTTCGCCTCCAAACCCTGGCACTTTGTATGGAGCTCAGAACATGCCACCTCCATATCGCGCCTCTCCTTCTCTTTCGCCTCCATCTCTATGGCATGGCGCGCAACCCTCTCGTTATTCTTCTTCACCAACGCATCCACCTCTTTCTCATGCGCGGTCTTCATCTCCTCCACCTCTTGCTGGTGCTTGTTCCTGAGCTCATCCACCTCCCTCGCCCTCCTCCTCTTCTCCTCGTCGAGCTCGCCGGCTAATCCAGCCTTCGTCTTAGTCAGGCTTACCAGCTTGTCGTTGAGCTCCCCAACCTTCTTCTCCCTCTTCTCCGCCTCGTCTTTGAGATCGTCGTTTTCCCATCCAAGCTTGTAAACGTCGCGGTCGAGGTCGTAGTTGTCATTGTCGAGCTTGACATTGTACTTGGCGATGTCGCACACGCGGCCGCGCAACTCGGTCGCGTAGGGCTCTGCGTACGAGATCGAGTGGCACTAGGCGAGCGTGTCGATGCACTTGTACATGCGGCGCACATGGTCGCGCAGCCAGTGGTTCGCATCGAGGCCGGAAATGAACGGCACCTCGGTGGGATTGGGGATGCTTGGTTGGGAGTTGGCGTCGGACGAATCGTCGTCGTGGTGGTCGTACGGGTGTTTGAGGTTGGCTCGGCTGTCGGCTGATTGCGGGGTGTTGGTAGTCACGGCGTTAGCGCCCATGCCGCGAATCTTGATGCCGCCCCCGGCGACGATGTTGGGGTAACCCATCGTCGTCGGGGTCGTCGCCGGCGTTATCGGGTGAGTGCCGATTGACTGGGCTCCCGCGTCGGCCTTTTCCTCGTCGTGGCTCCACGGCGTCGTCGCTAGGGAGGAGAGTCTGACTTGGCGGTGAGGCGTCTCGTTGGACCACGGCGGCGGCGAGTGGTTGTCCTTGTCGTGCGAATACTTTTTGCGAGGCCGTTTTCGCGGTGACGTCTGCGGGCCGGCGCGATAGCCCCAATCCGCGCCTTTGTTGGCCATTTGGCCGCGATTTCGATTGTGGTGTAACGCAGAAGTCGAAGCAGAGCTGAGGATCGGCGCGAGTTGAGCGGCAGATAAGGGAGGCCCGATGGTTTCCTCACGTCGCACCGCTTAGGCAGTCCTGCGCAGCATCACAAGCATTCTTCAGCCCCACTGGGATAAGGGAGCGTGATTGGCCCTTCTTTGCTTTTTCGTCGACTGGGTTTTTCTCCTTTGGCGGGGTCAGGCCGCCAAGCGTCTGGGGAAGCTGCGAGAACCTGACTTGTTTCAGCCTAGCGCGTCCCTCTTGGAGCAGCGGTGACTCGTGACTGACAATCACCACGCATGAAAAGAGCGTTGCGCCTGGCTTTTCATGACATAGCCATGCGCGGCGATCTCTTCAGCGCAGAAAGCATATGATGCGGTTGGTGGTAAGACCCAAATCCACGGTTTCGCAACGGGAGGTTGCCAACTCCCGTTGCTTATCCGACAGGGGTGAATTCCTGACATTCCCCCTGTCATCACTTTCTTTTTTTCTGGGGTCAAGGTCAAAAAAGGGGGCATCTCTACACTACAAAGTCGCACAAAATTGCATCCGATGCATGAAGATAGGGAGCAAACACCTCGGCCGTCAAAATTACCGGTGCCATGAAATGCTGTAATTGCTCTATCAGCAGCTATCGACTAGAATTGAGGCCGCCCTTTTCCTTCCCCGCACACAGACCCCGACCGGGCCACCCGCTGTGCCAACCGATCGGGCCCGGATCCGGATCCGGCCAAACAAAAAAAAATGCCAAAACCCCTGCAATGCTGTCGTCCCGAGTTCCGAGTTCCGAGTGCTGACGTCTCCAGAGCTGAAGCGCCCTCACCTGCCACTGCCACCTTGGGTATCCCGATTTCTAATGGCGCCCATGTAGTCTTACAATTAGAGAAGAGGAACCTCTCTCTTCCGCGTTCCCTTGGCCGTGCGTCGTCCCCGGTTGTTTCACGCACATGCATATGCCGTTTTGGTCCCCACCGGTATCGTCGTCGTCTTGGTAAACACCCCCGGTGGGCCATACCCGACCAGTCCTGTCGTGACCACCAGGGGACAGCCGCCACACGGAACGTACAATGTCGTCGTGGTCCATCTCGCGAATGACGTCTGTGTCTTTCCTGCTGACTGCTCCGGCTGGACCACCACTGTCGTCGGGCACGCGTCTGGTGCTGGGCCTCCGGGTAGGGGGTGAAGGATGGCGGTCCCTTGTCTTGCTGCTACTCCCGCAGTTGGTGTCGGGGCTGCTGTAATGGCCATGGACGCGGGCTCTGGAGCCGGTACCCTGGCCCGAACCGCGGCATTGCTGGCGGGCGTGATGGCTGCTGCTGCTGGCTGCGTGACTTGGGCCAGAGCCCCCGGCGACTTCGCGCACACCGTGGTCCAGAACGTGGAGGCTGTTTTCGCCATGGTCGTGATCGAGATGGGCATGTTGGGGCAGAAGTGGATCTCGTCGTCGTTGAAGACGTAGTCGCACCCCTTGCAGTCCACGCTCGTCGTGGCCAACGTGGCCGAGGGGTAGATAGTAAAGGTCCCATCCCAGGATGGGCATTTCCAAGGAGTTTTCGACACCGTCGCCGTACACGCCGCCGCAGGCTGGTTCAGCATGACGGTGAGAGCGTCTTGATTGAAGTTGGCGACATTGGCGACGTTTAAGCCGGGAGGGTTAGCGGGCACATTTCGTCCGGCAATCGGTTTCCCGGCGTCGTTGAGGCTGCCCCTGTTCCGTATCGGCGGGTCTTGAGGGTGGTAGGAGCCATGTTGTTGTTGAGATAAAGGTGAAAGAACCGGGACGGCGTCGCCGGATGTCGTTGAGGCCTTCCCGAGCGGCCGGTTGGCAGCTATAGGGGAGGCGGATGATGCGTGACACAGCAGTGCTGAGAGGAGCACAAGCCTTGCGAGGTCCATGACGACGACGGGATGCTTGTTCAGCCCAATTCCACCTATACCGATGCGCGCCGGCTCCGGACCAGCCCATGGGCCGACCTCAGACGAGGTGCAGATCGGTCGGAAGCTTTATAAAGTAAAGCAAAGGGCACGGCTCCCAAAACTGACCCGGACACAGGATTCCGAGCCAGTGGACGCTTGGGAGGACAACGTGCAATGTCAGTGCTGCGACGGCAGCATCGTAAAGTTGGTTTCCCCTGGAGTGTTGCAGTCGCCTATGCGATGCATCCCAGTGGCGTGTGATGGTGCCTCGCAGCGGTGGTGCCGATCTTATGGCGAGCAGAAAAAAACAGCCCGGAGCATGCTGCGTCTAGTCACGTCTTCCGGAACGGGATTCCACCCCCCTGGTCTGGCAGGTAGGACCGGTCGAGCGCAGCACCGGGTTTCTGTTTCGTTGGATGACGAGGAAACAACCCTCCCAGAAAACGAGATGTGCGGTGATAAAAAAGAGGGAACCAGCACGCGAACCTGGAGAAGGGTAGCGGGGCAGCGATTTTTGGAAACATAAAGTGGAGAGAAAGGGTCGGCACCGGAGCCAGCGATAGATTGCACCACTATGCTGCTTTGTCGAGGCCAGTTGACGGGTGTCGACGTATTTCGCCGCCACCGCCGCGAGCCTGGGCCGTGCAAGCCGCCGCCGCTACGAAGTCTGGTTGCGCGTAGGCGAACCACAATCACTCAATGGCTGATGCTGGCTGCGACCGGTTGCGACCGGCTGCTACTGGCTGCTACTGGCCGAGGGGGGGAGATGACGGTCTTTCTGCCTAGGTCCTGCCCAAGATCCTGCGCCTGGGCGACGCTCCACTGCTCCGTGCTGGCAACCTCCCGCGGGATCGGGGCCATGGCGGGGAGTGGCTGTTGCGATACCATGCCGTCGCTTGGCTCCGGGCACGTGAAGGGAAGCCGATTTCGAAACAGCGTGGAAGCGAGGCGGACTGAGGTTGGGAAGGGCGAGGGCGGGCTTGGCGCGGCGATTGGACGGGTAAATGGGTGGTGCGTAACCTCCAATATCGGCGTCACCCAATCCTGCCACCGTTAATAACGCGAGATTAAGTCGACCTGACTGTCCAGGTCAAGACACTTCCCCCTTCGTACCGTCCCTCCGCCGGCCAGCCCGGAGGCGGTCCGCCCAAAAAGCCTCTGCCTTGCGAAACATCAGACAGTTGACAAGCCTGGTCCATGGTGCTGGTCTGGTGATGCGATGGAGCGTCCCGACGCAGTGGAGTGGACTGCTGGAAGCACAGCTTCCGGGGCAGGTGCGTCTCGACAGAGCAGAAACTTGACAGTGCAACCCCGCCTTGCGACGTTCACTGACGAAATGAAAGGGCAGGCGGTCTGGGCGGTCGGCTCTCGGAGTCACTGATACTGGCTGGATCAGGTTGCACCGGTCAATATGGAGCTGGCTGGAAGAGTCTGGGTGAGTTTTTTCGAAGAATCGAATCGAGAACGAGGGGAACCTGGAAGCTAAGAGCACCAAGGTTACATTTGACGGTTGTCTGGCGGGATGGCAATCCACTCTCGCCAAGACGGGCCGGCAAGTGCGGGGACGCTGCCAGCTGCTGGGGGACCCTCCAACCCTAAAAATAGCTCCCACCCAGCGAACGCAGCTCCCTGCCTGTTCCTGGCAGGGGGGAAAAACCGCACCGAGATCCAGACCAACGACAGCTCTCGAGTCTCGACCATCGTTTTGCACCGCAGCGAATCGCAAGCTCGAACCGAACCACTGGAACTGCTGCTCATGACGGCCCCCATCCCTCCGGTATTGTCCCCACATACATGCATCTACCTGCGAGAAGGAGGCAAACAGCGTGAGATGACAGGACGCACCTGCCTCTCCACTCAATTGCAAAGATTTCGGCAGACTCCAGCCGGCTCAGGTCCCAACAGAAAATAAAATCCAGAGCCAGAGTCGCAGCCACAGCATCCCATCCCAATCATCTCCCCACAGCGTCACATCACCACACGGCGGAGGGCAGCATTTTCGCTCGGCAAACGGGCCGGCTAAAGCAACGACCGCTACGCTGCTGCTCCTCTCAAGCCGTGCCAGTGGGAGGTGAGGCTCAAAGGGGGCGATCGGCCCCCTCCCGTCCTGTTCACCCCATCTTACACTCTTACCATACTTTTATTTCGCCTTCACCCACCATCGCTTGCCAGTCCATGCTCGTGACCTGTTGCGCAAAAAACGAACCGCCGAATCTCCGATTTCTTCTCGCCTCCTTTACTACCTCACCCAGTATTCTACCTTGGTCTACCACCCTCAGCACACAAGCCCAGAACCCAACCGAATCTTACCGAACCGACCCGACCCAAACTCCCAGCAATCCGGCTCTTACTTACAAAATTAGAACCCCCAACACCACTCAACTCACTCATATTCGCCTCAAGCCGACGCCAGCCATTCCCTTCCCTTTCCATCCCAGCTGAACCCAAACCACCTTCCCTTCTCAGCACGGTGTTATACCTCGTCCCACATGTTAAGGTTGGTAGCTTAATGGGCCTCGCCCTGCTGGTCCGGCCCCCCGGCACCGTCCCCGCCCTCAGCCCCTTGTTTCCATCCCACCGCATGTCATTTGCACACAGTATTACAGTGGCATGTATGCATCTCCAGCAGATCAGGGGATCAGTAGATCCTACCGCAAGTAGCTATCCAGGCGTGCGGGACTCGATCTGGCCTGCTTCAGCTCCAAGGTACTGTGCAACCATCGGTCGAACCTCGGGTTAATCTACCTTGTATTTCCCCGGACTGGACGTGTTCAGCCTTGCCTTGCACAGTAAGTCTTTTGTCTGTGATGCTGCTGCTGCAGCAGCTTGGTATTGCATATGCGATCTCGTGACTGTCTTGCCCATTATTTGTACTTGCGTACGGGACGGACGGCACCCCAGGTTCGGAGTTCCTGTGTTGGGTTTCCCGTCTGTCTGAGCACATCACATCTCCTCTGCGGCGCTCGCCCACGTCGGAATAAACAACCACCGAGCACTTATCTCACACATCACCGACGGCAATGAACAACACACCCCGTCACATTGACCTAGATTACTAGTATAACTATACCATAAGGTACCCAACAAAACCTCTACACCTTTTCAGTTACATCCCCGCAAAGCACTCGCTACCCCCCAACCAACCAGTAGCCCAACATATCATTACCCCTTTCCAAACCACACCATTCGCCCCATTTTCCAGGCCAACCCCTTCCTTTCGTACCCACATCCCCATCCCCATCCCCATCCCCCAACCCAACCACCAAACCACCAAACCGGGCAATCGCCAGCTCAGAACCTAGACGTCGCACTGCAAACAACCACCGTGCTAGTCGACGGCGTAGCCGCCCTAACAGTAAACCACGGCTCCCAAACATCCACCCCCACACCGCGCCGATCAATAACAACCGTCTCCAGATTCGCACAGCGGCACTTGACAAGCGAAGTCGCCGTCACCGTGCCAGGATAGACCGTCGCGGTGAAGTAATCCCTCTTCTCGGGACCCATCGAGACGGTCTGCGTGCAATCGGTAGGCAGCGGCGACAGTAGTAGCTGAATTGTAGTTGTCGGGCCCAGCTGCCTCAGTCTGGGTCCATTTGCGCTTCTCGCACTCGCTACCACGCGTGGTGGTATCAAGATTAAATCGGGGGTCGGGGAAGGGGAAGCGCTCGACGGTGAGAAGGCAGTCTCCATGAAGCGAGACATGGACGCGCTCTGTGCGGCGTTCGCGCTGCCCGCGGTGCGGGTTTTGGGTCGGCGGATGTGGGTGAGACTGGCCATCACCCTGGTTTCCTCTGAAATGATGGTCGACTGCTGTATGACGGTAAAGTGGTGCTCGTCTGTCGAGTGCTCGTCTGCTGGTTGTTGGGTTACAGCGGACTCTGGTGCGCCTGCACTGTTTGAAGCCCGTACTTTCGTCTCGATCGTGGTTGGTATTCTTGCCGGGGCGGTGACATTCGGCTGCGAGGACAACCCTGTCGGGAAGATTTGTACCGAAGGTAGCCTGCTCCCCGGTGCCGTAATTATCTGCTGAGAATTGGATTCGGTCGGGGGTGCTTCGGCCGAGGGGAGTGCTGTTGATGAGGGGACCTCTGAGGGGGATACCTCCGAGGGGACGCCCAATGAGGGAAGCTGAATGGAGGGGGACTCAACCGAGGGGATGCAAGCCGATGATGATTCTCCTGGGCAGGGTAATTGGATCACCAAAGGTGTTGGATGCTGAGTAGCAAGTGTGACGCTCGTCACGGTAATCGTCTCGACGCTGGTTCTAGTCACCGCTTTCGTCAAACGGTCTACCGTCGTCGACTGCACATATCCTACGGTCGTCACGGTTTGCCAGACACGCGACACGCTTGTCCGTGTCTCAACAGTAACGCTGGTTCTCAGCTCGATGCTGGTGACTGTTTTCACCTGGGTTGTACCTCCGACGTCCTCAACACCATTCCCAGTAGCTAAGGTGTTGGATTCTGCTACTGTCCCAACCTGAGACTGGGTGTAGATCGGAACCGGTTCGTCATCGCTCGTGCTTCCAGGACCTGCGTTGGCATCTGTGGTTGGTGAGGCCGCAGGCACCCCTGAATCGGGATGATCCGGCTCGAACGGCGGCAGAGGGAGTCGAGAAGGCCCAGACAGTGTGAGGGACGGTGGTTTGCTGGCATTTCCTTCTGATGCTGGTTGGCTTGCCTCCAGAAGCGATGTCGAAGATGAGCCGAGAGGTGTGGTCCAAGACGGCGACATGCCGAAAGTTGCAGACCGCAACGTCGACAACAAGACTGTCAGCGAAGCAGGATCTGCTGACGATATCGGCGCTGGCATCGATCCTGGCACTGGTGTGTGGATCGGGGCTGGTGTAGGAACGGGCACTGGCGAAAACGTTGGGCCGCTCAGTGTCTTGGTTTCCGTCTCAGTGATCGACATCCCTGGCTGTGGCCATAGGGTGAACTCGCCGACATCTCCATGCTTCTTGAAGTGGTCGCAGATCTCGGGGTACAGGGAGGCATGGGGCCCTGAACAAAGTAGTCGGAGCTGTTCCTCCACCTTTGGAAGGTCATTCTCATCTCCAGCCAGCACATCGATGATGTTCGAGTTTATCGTGATGAAGGTCCTGATGGGGTTGGTCGGCGCGAGAGGGCCGCGAGGAAGGATAGGCCCGACAGTGATGGTGCGAGGGCGGTCTAAAGGGCTACCCAAAGCAACGGAAGCCGCAGCAAAGGCTAGGAGCCCGTTCACGACAAGACGAGCCATGAAAAACCTCACGAGCGGCGAGCCCTCGGATTACAATACAGAGTCACGATCAAGAACGGGCGAGGAGACGAGGCCCTTGTGGAAGTTAAATGTGTGCCTTTTTAGTTTCTCGTAAAACCATGGGCGTTTCTCGGAACGGCTCATGAGAGCGCCCTCTGGGTCGATCGGCGCCGAAGGTGGAGATATGGAAAAGCTAGTTTCGAGGAATAGCCGCAATCGTGGCTCCGCCCTTCGAACTGTATCTGGAAGCTCCAGCTCTGTCAGCCTCATCTCAGTGATAGCTTCATGCAAACGGCACCATACCGGTTGAGCCGAAAGCATGTGAGCTCATCGAGACGTTTGGGTCTAGTAACTCGTGCGCAGCTGGTAGCTATGCTGCGATAGATTGTGAATGTGGGCCGGAGGGTCACCACAAACCCCATCGTTCCGGTTACAGTGTGGAACGGTAAACTGTCGTGTATTGCTCATCCGTGGAGAAGGGACTCGACATCATTAGAGTTGAAGATAGACTTCAGCCCCTGACAGTGACGCTGTCCAGGAGTTAGAATTATTGCACGGCGGGTAGATAAGACATGGAATTGCTCGTCACTTACGGAATCGTCCCAGTCCCATCCAGTGGCTTCGCTGGAGTCGACGCCTGGTGAGCTGCCGGGCGTGGCGGCTTCTACCTCTTGAAGGATACGCCAAACATGCTCCAAGTCTTCGTCTATGCTGTTGAGCACCATTCGCTCAACCTCGACATCGCTAGCGCCGCGTTGCAGGCCTTGTACCTGGGTCAAGAGGGCAGAGTAGAACAGACGACCCTTCATGTTGGTTTCGCCAGCCATGATTCGGCGATTTGTCCAAGTTATTGCATACTTGACAGCATCAAACAAGTCCTGGCGGGGAGCCGCGCCGCTCCCGATATTTCCAGGGGCGCCTACGTCGTTTTCTCCACCAGGACCGCTTCTTTCCATATGGTGGTCTATGTCCATGCTCTGCCGGAAGGACTGGTCTTCTTGGACCTGCCAGAGCAATTCACGACATATCGAGAGAACCGCGAGCATCGGGACGGAGCGGAACGCTCCATGCCCGCACGTTGCTAACCTTGTGAAATCGTCGTTCTGGCTTGCAGTGCCCGAGTCACCCGCTGGTGATCCAGCAGCAATGGCCCGGTACAGCTTCAGAGCTGTCTCGACGCACATCTTACGGGCAAAGTAATAAGCGGGGTTATCCTGCGCGAGCCACGGGTGATTCAGCGCCAAAAAGAACCGATGCACCATATGCTCGGCCAACCGCAACTGGAAAAGCGCTAGGCGTTTTGGAAGAATACCAGCAGGGTCGTAGAACGGTAGCAGCGTGGCTGATAGCGCGCGGCACGCCGTGGTCAGCTCAGAGTTCCACTTCAGAGTCACCTCGTACGACCCAGTTGTCGTGAAGTGGCTGACATACTGTGCGATGGCCAGCCTGGTCGGGAATGAACGGAGGAGAGCAAGCTGTACTGTGGTTTGTGTGAATGTGCTGGGAGATCGCGGCACTGGGGGATGTTGTTCGTTGTCAGTCAGCTGGTCGTCGTCAAAGTTGGAGGGTTGGCGGGTATCAAAGTCCGACGCCGTCACCAAAGGAGGCCCCCCTGAGTCCATGCTGGACTGCAGGACCATCTCCAACACCGTTGCCCAAAGCCGTCTCCTCATCTCGGCTTGTAAAGTAGACATCTTGGCGAAGTTGTCAGGGTCGCGGTGAAGTCCCATCTGCATTGCGACTCGCAGGATAGACCCAGCCGAAACCCAGCCCAAATCATCTCCCACGCCGCATGTTTCTCGTGCAATGTGCAGCAAGCACATCACCTGGAGCCCCTCAAAGCTCATGAGCGTCGTTTCCTCGTGTGACACCAGCCAAAGCTTGGCCTCGTGGATCCATTTGGCCGCAAGACTCCGGCGATGTAATGCAAGGCTGTCGTGGAAGCACGCCCCGATGGCCACGCAGAGCTTCAGCTCCATTACAAATGCCTCGCTAGCGGTTGACGGTGCTTCCCAGTACTGGCGGTACTCGCGCCAGAACGTAGGGCGGTGCAGGATACGATAGACGCTCTCGAACGTGCGGAAATAAGCTTCGACTAGCAGACGAACGGTAGCTTCCGGCAGCGCACTGCTTCCAATGTCGAAAGGGGAATGCAGCAGAGCCCGTTGGGTCCGCACCTTGATGCTCCTGCCTAGACTCTTGCACTTATTCAAGAGGAAGTAGGTTTTGGAGTCTCTGTCGGCCTCGATCCGCTCAGCGAGGTTCATGATGAGGGGGAACTGCTGAGGTGTTAACAAGATGCCTGTGCGCCTGGGCCTCTGACAGCTGTCGGCATTGCGAAGCAGATGCGTTGGACTACGAGACATGTAAGCCGCGGTGATGTCACTTACAAATTTGTGCTTGGCCACCCATTGGCTATTCATATCGCATGGTCCGTCATTGGGGGAAGCTGATGGGGCGCCTTGGGGTCGTTGAGGTGCACCAGGAGCTTGGGGGCCGGCATCCCGCCTATTCAGCGCATCGGCCAGCTGCTGCTCCAGCTGTCGTACGCGATCTTCCAGAGCAGCAGCGTTGCCAGCAGTCTGGGGCGCGGCGTCAGCAGGGTGCGCCGATGAGCTCGACACCGAGCCCGTCTCAGAAGACCGGACACCGGGCAGTGAGGCGGCAGATGTGGCATACTGCAGGCCGGCGGCGGCGCCTGAGGTTGGCGGGGCGTCCGGGCGGAAGGCAAAAGTGGCGCCGGCGGCAAAGCGCGGGAAATGGCCATCCGTGGTGGGAGAGTCCGGATCGGCCGTGGGCGACAGCCTCCACAGGCGTGGCTTTGGTCGGCGCGCCTCTTCATAGGTGCAGTTGACGATTTTGGACTTGAGACAGCTCGCACATGGTTCCATGCGATCGCAGCGGATCTTGCGCGTCCTGCATTGTATGCATGACAGCGCTGGCCTGTTGCGCCGCCGCGGCTCCAAGGGCGTTACCGGCGACGACGCCGAGGCGGGTGCCGATGGAGGGGCAGATGACGGTGCGGATCCGGGCACCGATGTGGGCGCCGACGGCAAAATTGCGGTCTTGGTGTCCACGTCCATGGCGGACTGCTGCTGCTGTCTGTTGTAAATGATGATACTGCTGCTCAAACTCCGGTGTATCGCAACCCGCAGGCAGACGGCGCTGTTCGGGTTTCGGGGTCGGTGATGAGTGGGAAAGAGGCGGCGCAGGGCGGACAACGGCGGGAATAAGAAAAGATGTCCTGCGGGAGACAGTACCGACCGAAGGCAAGGCAAGCAAACGCGCGAGTGGAGGGAGATGATGTGACGGGCTATTCTTCGGTGGATATGGCGATGAGCTGCTAGCAACGGGCTGCGGGCAGCAATGGTCCGGAAACTTCGCGCCAGTCTTCGTCACTTGATGGCGTGAGCTCCTCCAGTTGCCTGCCTCCGCCCGCTGCTTGGGAGAGCCTCAGGCCATGGGCGCGGCGAAAACGGGGCAGATTGACGTGGTTTTCTGTGAGCGCCGAGGAAGGAGGCCAGGCACGCAGTCCGAGACCGTTGGAGCCTGCAATTTTTGTGTTTTTCCCGGGTGCCTCTGGAAGGCCCTATGAGCGCCCCCTGATGCCCGCTGAGGCGCTGGCGTCAGATCGGCATCTCGGGGAGATGCGGGGGCTGGCAGCTAATCACCGACACTTTACTCTTCTAGGGCATCGTCGGGCACAAAATCCCGGGAATTGGGGAGGCACCAATTTACCCAGATCCGGAGACGCTTAGCCACCGATGGCTGACAACCGAGGGAGCAGCAGCACCAGCGCCGGCTTTCGAGAAAAGATCAGTCATACGAAATACGGGAATTACAAAGACTTGTGCGGCGAATTCCCAGGACGCCCCGGTCAGATCAACCTCTGTCTCTGGTGTTGAGAAGATGCTTATACGTAAACACGACGCACTCAGCTGTGTCGCACCTTCCCAGTCCCATCATGGCGGTGGAGCCGAGCGAAGCACGTGTGTTCGGGTGCGTAAGGCGCCGAAGGTGGGGGATGCGAGTCCGACTGGTCCTGCAACCGAGCAAGTCGAAGCGGGGGCCGCCATTTCCACGGCCTCTCGCAGTGCTGGGAATTGGAGCGGCGCCAAGCGTGCGATCTGGGCCTTTATCTCCGCTGACGACCGGTTCCGCTGCTCGGGAAGGGAATGCAGGGACGGCTGAACCCTTTCTCGTGCAAAATTCCGAGGTGGCCCACGGTAAAAAAGCCCACCCCCCTTGCCCAGCAGTCTGACACCGCCATTCATCAGCAGCCTCCTCGCCCTCCTCACTGGCGACAGGACAACCGCCGGAAAGAATACGCTCGCCTCCACTTGCCTGTGGCGCTTTTTCGCTCACCTCGCACTGCAGCCCGCAATGCTTTTCAGCCGTCCGCAACTATCTCCGATGGAGCATCCACGACGAATCCTTCTGCCTGCTGCAAGGCGGGATGAGCCTTGCCATGCTTCAGAGCCTGACACAAAAGCGCCTGACCTGAACAAGCTCCCGTCATGCCGTGGTCTCTTATTTTCTTACGTGTGCTCTTGACCGCACGGATACGCTAGCCCTCATGCTTTAAAAGCATCTCAAATCCGCACCTGGCGCCTCTCGTGAGACGGACTTGACAGTCGCCATCTTTCCCCCTTCAATCAGCTCGGCCCCGGGCATGTCCATTTCCCCGTACCTCCGCGGGGTGCCCTTGAAACACCTTCGGAAGGCTTTCACTGTGTCTGTATCTCATGTACGGTAGCGCACCCGACCCAGCTCAAGTCCCTTCCAAATTCCCCTGCAACACGGCATGCAATCGTGATCCTTCCCCACCTTAGTCCGAACTCTTGCTTCCCTCACATCTGGATCCTCCTCCTCTCAGCACTGGGAAGCACAACCCAAAGCGGTGGAACCAAGCTGCTGTGCACCTCGTCTGCGTGGGCACGGAATGCGAAGGGGGCAAAACCTCAGGAAGTGATCAAATCAGATGAGCAAACCTGATCCGTCCGGGCCGGGATGTTTTCTCTTGTTTGCTCCTCCCGACACCCGGAAGTTGGAACCGCCCAGCCTCTTCCCCTCCATCCCGGGCTCCACTCCGAGTAAACCTAAAATACAATTGATTTCGTAATGCTGAAATGGGGCTTCGGGTTTATCTCCGTTAGCGCTACGCAGCCAGCCGTGAATTGCCACGGATTGCCGTGTTCGCATCTCGCTGCACGATGGAAATCGCATGTTGCCCAATCGGGAATGCGAAGGGTCGACCAGTGGTTCAACAGAGCACTCCGTCCCGGCTTCTCCGACGCTCATGACGCCGTCTCGGGGCGAGCTGTCGCGAAGGCCGCTTGTCAACTGCGAGGGCGGCAAATACCGCGACGGTTCCACCGAGGTGGAGGAAACAAATTCGCCCGATCGACGGGAAGCTCCTTCAAGCTCACCTTGTCGGGTCAGGCCGAAGATAAAGCTTCAGACTCCACAGTGCCAATATTACCTACATATCAACACCTTCAGCATCTCTTCCCTCGAAGGGAAACGGATGTTACTGGTAGTGGTTCACTCTGGCTCGGTCGGCTTGGACATCCTACCTGGGAAGTCACAAGGATGGAGGAGCGCATGAGTAGGGAATTAGATCTATTTGATACTGAGTCCGAGCTGGCTCTGCTACCCACTGCACCCAAGCGCGACGGCCAAACTCCCTGCTCGATTAAACAGCCTAACCTGTGGAATACCAACGTAACAAATGTACAAAACAATAAAAAAGGTGCTGTGGTCCACATGGAGATGCAGCATTGCCTAGGATCATTATTATACACGCGGTAGCAGGTTGGTTGCCCGACTGGCACGGATGCCCGTCTCAAGACCAGAAGCGCTCGCCATCTTTCTGTCGACGCGCCCCTGCATCTTTGCATCGAAGAACCTTCTACCAAGAGACACCGTCTCGCCCAGTGAGCTGTCCTTTCCCGCCATTCTATGCCTTTCCTCCACTCCTCATGCGCCGATTCGTTTCCAGGGAGCCTGATCGCAATGCCCCGAGTTCTTTTTATCCCAGACAAGCGTCATCCAACACCCTTCAGAGAAGAAGCTCAAGAGGGTTCTCGATCACCTGCTTGAGCTCCTTCATCCACTCGGCACCGACAGCGCCATCGACGACCTTGTGGTCAAAGCTGCCAGTGACAACGATCTGCTCGTCCCACTCGACGCTGGTCGTGCCATCGTCATTCTCGACAGGGACGGCGACCTTCTTGACGCTCCCGACGGCGAGGATAGCGGCCTGAGGGGGGTTGATGACGGCGGTAAAGCGCTCGACGGCGGGGTTCATGCCCATGTTGGAGATGCTGATGCTGCCACCCTGGTACTCCTCCGGCTTGAGCTTACCGTCCCGGGCCTTCTTGGCGAGGTCCTTGACAGCCTCGGAGATACCCTGCAGACCCTTGCCCTCGACGCCCTTCACGATAGGAGTGATGAGACCGGTCGGGGTAGCCACGGCGACGGAGACGTCGACGGTGTTGAACTGACGGATCACACCATCGCGCCACGAGCTGTTGACGGCGGGGACCTTCTTGCTGGCAACGCCCATGGCCTTGATGAGGAAGTCGTTGACCGAGAGCTTGTACCGCCCATCGGCCTGGCTGTTGAGGGCTTGGCGGAGCTTGAGGAGCTTCGACACGGACAGGGATGACGAGACAAAGTAGTGGGGGTTCTCTGCCATCGACTCCTTCAGGCGGTTGGCAATGGTCTTGCGCATGCCGCTGATGGGGATATCCTCATACTGGGCACCTGCGGGCGCGGCAGCACCGGCGGCAGGGGCAGAGATGGCCTTGTTGACATCCTCCTCAGTAATCTTGCCGCCAGGACCGGTGCCCTTGAGGCTGCGCACATTGACGCCCTTCTCGGCAGCCAGTCTCCTGGCCTGAAGGGTGATGTTGGGGTCGCGGTCGAGCGAAGTCTCAAGCTTGCCGCCGGATCCACTGCTCTCCTCGGGCTCGGGTGCCGGAGTCGGGGCTGGGGTCGACCCGGAGGACTCTGACTCCGACTTCTTCTCCGTTGGGGCGGGAGGCGCGGAGTCGCCACCGGCATCCTTGAGGGTGAAGTTCTCAAAGGCACTGATGTCGGTGCCCTCTTCGACGAGAACGGCGATGGGCTGGAAAGCAGGCAATGGTTAGCTGACGTCAAACCTGATGCAGCAGAAGTCACTTACGTTGCCGACCGGGACATCCTTCTCGCCGCTCTCCTTCAGAATCTTGGCCAGCACGCCCTCTTCTTGGAACTCAAAGTCCATCTGGGCCTTGTCCGTCTCAATCTCGACGAGCACCTCGCCGGGCTCGATTGAGTCGCCGGGCTTCTTCCCCCACGCGCCGATGTTTCCGGACGTCATCGTCGGGGACAGCGCGGGCATCTTGACGACGGTGTGCGGGGGAAACGAAGCGTACCATCTTGTGAGGCTCGGGAGCAAGACGCGGGCATACTTGGTTTGCTGAAGGGCTTGCCTTCGGAGCACTGGGACAAGCATTTTGGGCGATAGAAAATAGCTCTTCTTCGGGGGGATTTACGAAAAAGTTGAGAAGCTGCGCAGCTGAGCGAAAAGAAGGAAAGGCCCCAATGCCCAATGACTGACAACCGAATTGTTCTCGAGATGTCGCCCCGACGCAGTCCGGGAGTCAATTGATGACGGGTGGATAGCTGGATGGAGAGAGGAAAGTTGAGCAAGCCGGACCTGGATCGGCGAGAAGGCTGATGGTGACACGCTGGGGCCAGTTTTTTTTGCGTGGGATTTTCTGTTCGTTGGGGGAGCTTAGCTTCCCGTTCACCCCAAAAAACGGGCCCTGCACCTTTGGCAGGGAAATCGAATCCAGGACACTAAGCCATTCCTGGCGTGTGGCGCCCCAGCTGTTCGGACGTCCTCGCACCAGCCACAGTGACTGTGGCCGTTCTCTGCCGACGAGAAGCGACTGACTAGGGCCGCAATCGCCTTGCTCCGGCTGACAGTTAGTTGTCTGAGCAAATTAGATATTCCTTAGAGTGAAGCCATGGTCATTGACATTCATTTGGCGGCCAAAAATGATGCGCGCTCGTCAGTGCCAAAATACTGGAATGAAGCCAAACTGTTAACTGAGCCACACCTGCTCCACCTCAGTTGCTGCACGGTGGGCGACGGTCTCCAAATCGCTTCCAGGGGTTGGGCGGGCCGTGAGTGGCCCTTCCCAAGGAATCCAGGTTTGGCGGGCGGTCGGCAACCAGCTGGCACCCAAGCACAAGGGTCATTCAGCGGGTCCACCGCAAAGATGACGGTTTTGCTGTCAACTTTCGCGAGCGCCGCGACATCAGCTCCACCTGTCTCCTTTTCGACGTCGTCCATCCCGTCGCGCAGGCAGAACAGAGGCACTCCCCGCGAGACCTGAATTCACCAGGCACCAACCAAATTCCACGCGCGGTTGACGACCCACCCGACGCCCCCGCCCTATCACGAGCAGCCGGCAAGCTGAGGACAGACATCGCGCTCATCAGCTAAAAGTCTATTGCTGCAACAAAGAAACAACACTTTGCGCTTCCGGAGCCTCCACCCGCAATCCCCTCTCCATGCGCTGACCTGGTCACTGCGGATGGCCTTCTGTTCCGCCGGCCGACGATGAGCTCCCTTAAATTTGTCGTGTCCTCGCTGGACATCATTGCCGCGAATGCCGGCCGAAACAAGCAGCTCACTGAATTGGTGCAACAAGCTCTCGCTGCCATCGAAAAGAATGACCACCAACTGCCGGACCCCGAGATCGTGTTTGCGCCTCTGCAGCTGGCCACCAAGTCCGGCACGATTCCCCTAGCCACCACCGCTCTCGACTGCATCGGCAAGCTCATCTCATACTCGTCCTTCTCCGCCCCTTCGAATCGCGCCCCGAGCCAGGATGGCGCCGAGCCACAAGCCCAGCAGGCACCCCTGATCGAACGGGCCATCGACACCATCTGCGACTGCTTCCAGGGCGAGACCACGCCAGTTGAGATCCAGCTACAAATCGTCAAGTCGCTCCTTGCGGCCGTGCTGAACGACAAGATCGTCGTGCACGGCGCGGGGCTGTTGAAGGCGGTGCGCCAAGTCTACAATGTTTTCCTGCTGTCGCGGAGTACGGCGAACCAGCAGGTTGCGCAGGGAACGCTCACACAGATGGTCGGGACAGTGTTCGAAAGGGTGAAGACGCGGTTACATATGAAGGAGGCACGGCAAAATCTTGGAAAATTGAAACGCAGTCAGAGCAGCCTGGCCGTCGACCGCCAGGATGATCAGGCCTCGTCATTAGGAAATGGCGGGGAAGGGGAGGAGACAGAGGCACCCACGCCCCTGGAAGAGCCCAGCGGCGGGGCAAAGCTGACGTTGAAGGACTTGGAGCACCGAAAGAGCTTCGACGACTCCAACCTCGGGGACGGGCCGACGATGGTGACACAGATCAAGCCCGCAAAGAGGCCAACCAGATCAGTATCCGAGCAGAGTATCGCAGATAGCGCACAGGAGGAAACCGCCGAGTCGCTGGACGCTGAGGACGAGGTGTATATTCGGGATGCCTATCTCGTCTTCCGGTCCTTCTGCAACCTCTCCACAAAGGTCCTTCCGCCAGACCAGCTGTACGACCTTCGCGGGCAACCCATGCGGTCCAAACTCATCTCCCTGCACCTTATCCACACCCTCCTCAACAACAGCATAACCGTCTTCACCTCGCCCCTTTGTACCATCACCAACACCAAAAATAATGAGCCCACCAACTTCCTGCAGGCCATCAAGTACTACCTCTGTTTGAGTATCACCCGAAATGGCGCGAGTTCAGTGGATAGAGTCTTTGATGTTTGCTGCGAGATATTTTGGTTAATGCTGAAAGACATGAGAGCCCCGTTCAAGGTCAGTCGAACCGCCGCGCGCTGTTTGGGCTCGGCTAATCTATCGAGTGCAGAAAGAGATCGAAGTCTTCTTGAACGAGATTTACCTTGCGCTCCTGGCCAGGAGAACCGCCCCATTGTCGCAAAAGCTGACGGTCGTCAGCATTCTCAAGCGCTTCTGCGAGGATCCGCGGGCGTTGGTTGAGACATATTTGAACTATGACTGTGATAGAAACGTCGACAACATCTTCCAGACCATTATCGAAGATCTCTCCAAGTTTGCAACATCGCCAGTCAATGTATCGGTGTTACAAGAACAGCAGTACGAGGATGGCCACTCCAAATACTCGAGCTCCGGCGAGTGGCAAGTAAGGAACGTTTTGCCACCGCCCCTTTCCGTTGCCCACATCGCCGCGCATCACGACCACGACAGCGAGATTCCGAAGGAGTATGTCATGAAGCGGGTAGCTCTGGACTCGCTCGTTGAGACTCTGGCGTCCTTGGTCAACTGGTCGCAACCGGGCCGACCAGACAGCAACGGTGCCAATGGCGAGGTGGAGAGGCGACAGTCGACGGACGAGATGCGTTGCTCGCTCGACCCCTCGGCGGCCGATTCCTCGTCACGGCTGGAGACGCCGATTCTCCCATCGACCCCCGTCATCGACGATGACCCCGACCAGTTGGAGAAGGAGAAGGCCAGGAAGACAGCCAAGACGAATGCGATTAAGGCCTTCAACTACAAGCCGAAGAATGGCATCAAGGTTCTTCTCCGGGAGGGCTTCATTCCAAGCGACAAGCCAGAGGATATTGCACACTTCCTCAGGAACGAGGACAGGCTTGACAAGGCCCAGATTGGCGAGTACTTGGGCGAGGGTGATCAAAAGAATATCGACATCATGCACGCCTTTGTGGATACGATGGACTTCACCAAGAAGCGCTTTGTCGATGCCCTGCGGGAGTTCCTCCAGTCTTTTCGTCTACCAGGCGAGGCCCAGAAGATCGATCGCTTCATGCTCAAGTTTGCCAATCGATACATTACCGGAAACCCCAACGCATTCGCCAATGCTGATACCGCCTACGTTCTCGCCTACTCTGTCATCTTGCTCAACACGGATCTTCACAGCAGCAAGATCGCCAAGCACATGACGAAGGCAGACTTCATCAAAAACAATCGGGGCATCAACGAAAACGCCGATCTTCCCGACGAATACCTCCTCGGCATCTACGACGACATCGCCAATGACGAGATCGTCTTGAAGAGCGAGCGAGAAGCGGCGGCAGCGGCTGGAACCCTCCCAACGCAATCCACCGGACTGGCAGCGGGGCTCGGGCAGGCTTTCTCCAACGTTGGTCGAGATCTGCAGAGGGAGGCTTACGTACAGCAGTCAGAGGAGATCTCGCTCCGTTCGGAACAGCTCTTCAGGGACCTGTATCGCAGTCAAAGAAAGAATGCGGAGAAAGCAGGCGCCAAGTTTATACCGGCCACATCCTTCAAGCACGTTGGACCGATGTTTGATGTCGCGTGGATGTCGTTCTTTTCGGCGCTCTCCAGTCAGACTCAAAAGACACACAACCTTGAGGTGAACAAGCTGTGCCTGGAAGGCATGAAGCTGGCGACCAAGATTGCCTGTCTTTTCGATCTTTCCACTCCGCGAGAGGCCTTCATCTCGGCACTCAAAAATACGGCGAACCTCAACAACCCCGAAGCGATGCAGGCCAAGAACGTCGAGGCCCTGAAAGTGATCCTCGAGCTGGGGCAGACCGAAGGGAACCTACTAAAAGAGTCGTGGAAGGATGTGCTGCTTTGCATCAGCCAGCTAGATCGGCTTCAGCTGATTTCAGGGGGGGTTGACGAAAGCATGGTCCCCGATGTTTCCAAAGCCCGTTTTGTCCCGCCATCCCGGACAGAAACGACGCATTCGCGGAAGTCCACTGCTTCTTCTAGGAAGCACCGGCCACGATCCCACACCGGGCCTCAGGGAGTGTCAATGGAGATTGCGCTCGAAAGTAGATCAGATGAGGTCATCAAGAGCGTCGACAGGATCTTCACCAACACGGCAAACCTGTCAGGAGAAGCTATCGTCCACTTCGCCAGGGCCCTGACAGAGGTCAGTTGGGACGAGATCAAGGTCTCCGGCTCCAATGACACGCCGCGCACATACAGCCTCCAGAAGATCGTTGAGATTAGCTACTACAACATGACTCGAGTTCGTTTTGAGTGGACACACATATGGGACGTCCTCGGCGAGCACTTCAACCGTGTCGGGTGCCACATCAACACGAACATCGTGTTCTTCGCGCTTGACTCTCTGCGCCAACTCTCCATGCGCTTCATGGAAATCGAGGAGCTTGCGGGTTTCAAATTCCAAAAGGATTTCCTCAAACCTTTCGAACACGTCATGTCGAATTCGAACGACATCACTGTCAAAGACATGATCCTCCGCTGCCTCATCCAGATGATTCAAGCTCGGGGAGAGAACATCCGCTCTGGCTGGAGAACAATGTTTGGTGTCTTTACTGTAGCGGCAAGAGACCCGCACGAGAGCATTGTCAACCTTGCCTACGAGAACGTCACGCATGTCTACAAGACAAGGTTTGGCGTCGTCATCTCACAGGGTGCCTTCACGGACCTCATCGTCTGCCTGACCGAGTTCTCAAAGAACATGAAGTACCAGAAGAAGAGCTTGCAGGCTATGGAGACGTTGAAGTCAATCATCCCCAAGATGCTCAAGACACCGGAATGCCCGCTCTCCCAGAAATCCAACACTGCGGCAAGCCCGACAGAACCAACGGCCAAGTCTCCCGGTCAGCAAAGCAAGACGTCGGTCGAGGAGGGCTTTTGGTTTCCAGTCCTCTTTGCCTTCCACGATGTGTTGATGACTGGAGAGGACCTTGAGGTCAGGTCGAACGCCCTCAACTACTTCTTCGAGGCCCTCCTACGGTACGGAGGGGACTTCCCGTCCGACTTTTGGGACATTCTCTGGAGGCAACAGCTTTACCCCATCTTCATGGTTCTGAGGTCGAGGCCTGAGATGTCCAATGTGCTTAACCACGAGGAGCTGTCTGTGTGGCTGTCAACTACCATGATCCAGGCGCTTCGTAACATGATTACCCTCTTCACGCATTACTTCGACGCCCTCGAGTACATGCTCGACCGCTTCCTCGAGCTTTTGGCCCTGTGCATCTGCCAAGAGAACGATACCATCGCCCGCATTGGCAGCAACTGCTTGCAGCAGCTCATCCTCCAGAACGTCACCAAGTTCACCACCGAACACTGGGCCAAGATTGTGGGGGCGTTCTGCGAGCTCTTCGAAAGGACCACAGCATATCAACTCTTTACCGCCACGGCAATCAACTCCACGGCATCATTATCGCCTCCTCCTAATGGGCTGGAACTGGGTGGTCCGCTCAGTCCCCCAGCCGACGGAAACCCAATGGACGAGAAGTCTCTCAAGATCAACGGCTCGGAGAACAACGGCTACGTCTCGGAGCCAGAGTCACACTTCCCCCATACCAACGGCGCTGATTCCGACAGTCTTCGAACCCCAACAGCGGCAACCTCATCTTCCGCAATGCCTCCGCCATCCCCCCTCACACCCCAGCTGGAGGAGTTCAAACCCAACACCTCGTTGCAGCAGCAGCCTGTCGTCGTTACTGCCGCTCGACGGCGCTTCTTCAACCGCATCATCAGCCGCTGCGTCCTCCAGCTTCTCATGATCGAGACGGTGAACGAGCTCTTCAGCAACGACGCCGTCTACAAGCAGATCCCGTCGTCGGAGCTGCTCCGCCTGATGGCGCTTCTCAAAAAGTCGTTCCTCTTTGCGAAGCGCTTCAACGCCGACAAGGACCTGCGCATGCGTCTGTGGCGCGAGGGCTTCATGAAGCAACCGCCTAATTTGCTCAAGCAGGAGTCCGGCAGCGCCGCCACGTACGTGTCCATCCTCTTCCGCATGTTTGGCGACACGTCTCCCGAGCGCCAGGGCAGCAAGGCGGATGTCGAGGCGGCGCTGGTTCCGCTGTGCCAGGATATCATAAGGGGATATATCTCGCTAGAAGAGGAAAGCCAGCATCGTAACATTGTCGCGTGGAGGCCGGTCGTAGTGGACGTCTTGGAGGGGTACGCTGCCTTTCCCAGGGAAGGCTTTGCCAACCACATTAGGAGCTTCTACCCGCTTGTTGTGGAGCTGCTAGGCAAGGAGCTCGGCGGGGATCTTCGCACCGCGCTGCTGCTGGTTCTCAGGCGGGTGGGTGAAGTCGGTTTGGGCATCGAGGGGATGGCGTCCTCGGCCAACGGGCGGGGGAGGAGCGTTGACGATCGCGATCGAAGGGGTAGTACGCTTTCGGTCATTTCGTTTGGACCGCGCGCCTCGCCGAGCATGGATAACTTGAGTGATGATCCTTCTAGCCGGGTAATGGGTCGGGCATAGGATAGGGTATTGGTATAGATTTAGGGTGTGTGTGTGAAAGAATGAGGGCTGTGTTTCTTATTTCCAAGAAAGCGTCTTGCTGTCGCAGGCATAGAGTATGGGTAACTTTAGATCCTGAGTGGCGTATGGAAACTGTGTATATTTTGATGCTTGGTTTCTCGGCCGTGTGTTACTCTCAGTTGCTCTTGGGACGGGCGAGCAGGTTATTTGCCCGGTCAAGAACGGGGAGTTATGGTAGAAACTTGAACCTTTCGGTGTGTTTGAGTACAGTGTGTATGCTGGATTGTGTAGAATGCGTGAAGGTGACTGTTGATGGCTTGTCACGATGTGTGTCAGGGGTTTTCCGTCGCCAGGGGATGGGCTCCTGCTCTCGGGTCGGCAGACGCGATGAAAGAGGCCCTTCCGATTTACTTCAGCCTTGCCGTCCGAGGTGCATCGGATCTGACGTCAATGACAGGTGGTTCATGTAGGCATCAAAGTAAGACGGCATAAAAGTTTGTCTTCAATCCTTGGTAAAGTTCTACACACGATGATCATATCACCTCCGCTCTTCACTCCTCAACTCATCACCGCACAGCAAGCCTAACCGCCTCCCCAGGCATCACCTCACGCAGCCACCTCCTCAAATCATCCGCCTCTTCTTCAACAGTTCGGTCAGGCAGGCTCAACAGCGCTTCCTTCAGCTGCTGATCCTCCGCAACTGCCTCAGCAACTATTGCTTTGATGGTCTCCAACTTGTGCGCCGAATGCTCCGTCACTCTCATCAGACCAACGAAGACCTCGAAGAAATCCACCAGGCTCAAGTGCATCAGAACATCGGTCTTGTCCACCATCCGAAGCGCCGCGAACTGTAGGAGGCCTTCGCCAGGCCGCGGTCCCGAGGGTGAACTTTCGCCGTCGTGGCCGTTGGTGAGATGCACCGGCGTCGTAGCCGTAAAGGCAGATCGACTGACTGCTTCGAAGTTCAGGGCAGCCAGACGGGGGAGGACTCGCAAAAGTCTCCCTTGCGCGAGCGAGAGCTGGTGGGGATCGGTGGTGTCAGGGTGTCGCCCTGAGCAGAGAGCAAGCAGAAACATGTAGGCGCCCTTCTCCAGGAATAGCAACCTCCACAGCTTCGCCTGTCCAGGAGCTTTACGTAGAACGAGTTCTGTTCGTGGTGCATCTCGCGCGCTCGGCGGTGGAGGGGGAGGGAGTTCGCAGTCGATGTCGAGGAGGTCGCCAAGGACCTTGCCGCCTTTCTGGCCGACCTCAACTTGTGGCGCGGCGAGCCATCGGCGAAGGAAGGCGGCTACGAGTTGGGGCATCGCGGAGAGGATGGCTGCGTCGCCTGGGCTGGCAGCGGCTTTGTGGAGGACCGTCATGGCGAGGATGTTGGCTGCTGGTGCGGGCGAGTCGAGGGCTTGGATCAGGGACTCTTCGGAGGCGAGAGAGAGCACTTGGGTGAAGGAGACGGGGCCCAGGAGCTTGACTGTTAAGCTGACGATGACGGCGGGATCCTCTTTGTATTGCTTCAGGATGGCTGTGAGTTTGGGTAGGAATCGAACCACCAAGGGTGGGATGTTGCTCTCTGTTGAGATGGGTTGTCAGCGGAAGCCAGGGCCCATCGAGGGGGGAAGGCATACCTGTGAGTTGTAGCTCTATATCGTCAAGAAGCTTCGCGTTGACGGTGATGCTGGGGTCCTTGACAAGGTCGTCGAGATGTCGGTCGAGCTCGTCGAGCCCGGTAACTGGGGTGGTATCCATGATTCTGTTTGCGTTGAACTTCTCAAAGGCGGGCTGTGTCTTGTGAGTTGTGTAAAGGGGTAATTTGATTGTCGTTTGTGTTCAAGTATTCGAGCGAGCCAAGGCAGTTACTTGCGTACGTACTTAAGTCTCGGTAAGGTCGGTCGAATGGATAGGCTGGGCTGATGTTTGGTCATGGAGGGGTCGCATGAAGCTTGGTGATCCGATCTGCAGGGTATTGGAGATGCGGGGAAACCCAGCCCACTACCGGCGACAGTGGATCAGGTACCCCAACGGATGACGCTAGTTAAGCTCCCGGCTGCGGTGGGGCACGACCAAAAACAACCCCAAGGCGCATAAAAAAATGCGCCTCCGGCAGCATTGATAGCCCTCAGCAACACATCCCATCACAACCATCGATAGCTCCATCATCATCACTCAATGTCTGGACGAGGTGGCCGAGGTGGTCGCGGCCGCGGTCGCGGAGGCGGCTTCGGTCGAGGCGGTAGAAGTGTCGCCGCGAACAGCGTTCCCTGGAGCGCAGACCCAGACCTCGCCATCGACGGCAAGCCCTCCGAGCTCTTCCCAGTACGCCCCTCTCCCCCCCTCTACCCACCCCTCAAGAACACCAAACTAACCAATCATCACCCCCCAGCCCTACAACGTCCCCCGCGCTCTCCCCAGAACCCGAATAGAAGACCGCCAAGTCTCAAGCTTCCTCCTCTTCCGCGAGCAATGCCACGAATCCCCCCTCTACACACAGCCCCGCGCATGCAACACCTCCAGATCCCGCGGCAGCCGCGCCTACGGTCAGGACCAAGTCAACGAGCGCTACGGCCGCGCCAGCAAAGCCACCGTCGACCCCTTCACCGCCGTGCCCAGCTACTCGCAGAGATTCCTCCCACCCGAACGCACCCTGCCCGACCTCGGCTCCCGCCCCTTCGCTAAGGAGTTCTTTCCCCCGGAACTACACGCCACGCTCGACGGGGAGGACGGCCCGGGGGCTAAACGGCGCAAGGCGGGACCCAAGACGCTGGGGTTGAGTAACATCACCTCGCTTAGGACGGCAGCGGAGGTCTTCTTTGCGGACCGTGAGCACCACGTGGGGGGGGATATTGACAAGGATCTCAACGAGGCGATGCGGCTCATCGACTCGATGGAGAAGCGTGGCGAGGAAGGCGAGGACGATGAATTTCTTTTGGATGATGAGGAAGAATGGGTTCGTGAGCAGGGCGACGAGGAGGGGGAGAATATGGATGACCCCGACCAGTATGATGACGAGGATGACAATGACGATTACAATGCGGAGAATTATTTCGACACCGGAGAGGATAACGAGGACGAAGACGGGGGTGGGAATGATGGCGGCGATTACATGTAGAAGGAAGGCGTTGTTCAGGGGCAGAGAGGCATGGGTTTCGGATGCTGGACCGCTTTGCATTTTTCTGGAGTACGGTTGCCAACACTGGCTAGGGGTGGCATGGGAAACGGAAAAGGCGGGCATTAGATACCAAATTACACCGTTTTGAATGTTATGACTGCCTTCAAGGAGTGCGCAAAGGGGTAGTGTCGGTGGAAATGGCCCTTGTGGCAAACGGAAGAGGCATGGATCGTTGGTTACACATTCATACCACCAAACCCAGATGGCGAAGGAACGAGTCTCGTGACGGCAGCCAAAGACGCATGATAGATAAGATACAGCGTGCCCGGGTATTGCAAAAGAACTCTACAGGTACAAGATGTTTTTTACAAGCTTCTCCCCCTCTACGGGTACAAAGCACAGCTATCGACCCATAAAGTCCTTGAGCTGCAGCTCTGTGACGCCCTCCTTGATGCCCCCCACAACGCCCGCAACCTTGAGGATGCTCTCCTCAAAGTCTCGGAGAACAGCCGCAAGCTCGACTACCCTCTCGTCTACTCCCCCCTGCACACCGCTCTTCGACTGGGCCGCCACCCGCTGCAGCTGCTCCAACACGTTGCTCTGCACGCCATGAAGATGAACCTCGATTTCGCCCAGGTTGCTCTCAAACTTCTTCATCATTTGGTCCATCTCGTCGGCCGTCTTGGAGAAGAAGCTGATGAGATCCGAGTTGCTCTCCGCGTCTGCATCTGCCGATCCTGTGCCCGCCGTCGGCTGCGGCCCTCTGGTCGACCACAGACCGGCCTGATGATACTGCATCGGGAGCTTGAGGTTGTCCACCGCCTTGAACGACAGGCGGGCGTTGTCCGCGTCCCCCTTGACCAAGTCGCGCAGCTGGTTGATGGCGACGATATCTCCAGACAGCGCAGCGTGCGCTCCGTCGGACTTCCTGCTCACGAAGCTCACGTCGACGGGGATGGCTGCGAGCTGCTCGCCGTGCGCGGGGAGGAAGGCATCTACGGCTTCCTTATCTCGGATGCACTTTTGGATCCCCTCGTCAATCTCGGCGATTTGCTTCTGGAGGTCCTCCTGCAGGTCGTTGAACCGCGTCGTAGACCGTATGTTGCTGACGTCGATGCGCACACCGGGCACCACTTGAGGTTGCTGGTTGGTGGACTGGCCCATAGTCAGTCCTACACCTTGGGTCGATTGCCCGAAGCCAGCTTGCTGTTGTGGTTGCTGGAGAGTGGACTGGCCGAGACCGCCGCCGCTGGTTGGTGTCAGCCGATCTGTCGCAGAGAAGAGAGCAAGAAGAGACTTACAATAGACCGCCCCCGGCGGGTTTAGCCGCTTGTGCTCCAAACATCCCTCCTGTGTTCGCCGTCGAGTTGCCAAAGAGGCCAGTAGACTGGGGCTGTTGCTGCGTTGAAGCTCCAAACAACCCGCCTCCTTGCTGCTGAGGTTGTGCTGTTGCGCCTCCAAACAATCCTCCCGTCTGCTGCGCTGGTTGCTGCTGCTGCTGGGTGTTCCCAAACAGGCCGCCGCCGGTTTGCTGGGGTGTCTGTGTTGTCGCGCCGCCGAAAAGACCTCCTCCCGTTTGCTGCTGGGGCTGCTGTGTCGTCGTTGACCCAAAGAGTCCGCCTGTCTGTTGTGGTTGCGACGCCGCCTGGCCAAAAAGTCCGCCCGTCTGCTGCTGAGGTTGTGCGTTTTGGGTGTTTGCGGTTCCAAACAAAGACCCGCTCTGCTGGGGTTGAGAAGTTGTCGCGCCGCCGAACAAGGATCCCGTGGCCTGGGGCTGCGAGGTTGCCGTGCCAAATAAACCGCCAGACTGTGCTGGCTGCTGCTGCTGCTGCGCGGTATTGCCACCAAAGAGCCCGCCTCCTGCCGCGGGCTGCTGAGTACTACTCCCACTGCGCACAAAGGGAGATGTGTCAGAAATTATGCGTGTCTCGGGAGGCGAACAAAAGGAATGCGACGGGCCGCTGGAATGCGCGTGCGCAACTCACAAGAGATTGGCGGATCCGGTGTTGATACTAAGCCCACCGGGGCCGCTAGCTGACCTTGCAAGCATATTGCTCTGATATGGAAAGCGTCCTCCTATGGTGATCCGATCCCTCTGTGGAATGCGCAATGCGATGTGGAGTGGATTTGCTGTACTATGTTGTCTGGCTGCGCTGATGGGGGGGCTGCTGGGATGTGTGGTGTTTGGTCGTTTGTTTGCCGTCGTTTTTCTGCCCCACGGTGAGCGAGTCGCGTTGGGAGCCAAACCTTGGCGCGTCTCACCGCCTGCCAGATCCGCCCACCTTCGGCGCATTTCTGCGGGCTTAGCTAATCATTCAACCTCACCTTCCCAAGCTTCGACCAAGATTCGAGCATTCGCGCCACCCTTTGTCTCCAACACATCGCAGGATCAAACTTGCAGAATTTCCCGACGAGCACATCACATACCATGGATATCGACGAGGACGACGACTTCTACGCGCCCGAAGAGCCCGAGGCTCCGGCGGCGCAGACAACACCTGCAGCGGCCCCGCCAACAATTTCAAAACTCGACGCCGGCGACGAGCTAGAGGAAGGCGAGGAGGAGGACGAGGGAGGCGAAATGGACGAAGATGAAGACTCAGTGCGTCTCAATGCTGGTCCTGCGCATTGGCATCGTACTGACTTTCTGCGTCACAGGACATCGACATCATCGTTGAGAGCAAAGAGGCCCCCAAAGCTGCCCCGCCATCGTGAGACCCCTCCCCAGCGCTTCGAGGTTTCAAGCCTTCTAACGGTATCTACAGACAATCGCGCTACAGCGAAATAAGAAACATCCCACAACGATCCACCGTGACCGAGTCAACAGCCAAGAGCGCCCCCCAAAAGGGGCAGCAACCAGCACAGCGGCAAGACCACCCGCCTGTTTCGACGTCCAAGATCGACGTCAACGCCATCCCCATACATAAACAGACCGGCAAGCCCCTGACGCAAGTCATCATCGACGAGGGTAAGCTCTTCCTCTTGCGCCTGGTCCTCCCCCGCAGCCTTGCTAACCCCCTCCTAGACCTCGCCGACAGCGACAAGCCCTGGCGCAAACCCGGCACCGACCTCTCCGACTACTTCAACTACGGCTTTGACGAGTTCACCTGGGCGCTCTATGCGCAAAAGCAAGAGGCCCTCCGCGGCGAGTACAACCAGGACGCCATGGCGCAGAACAACAAGAAGATGCTCGAGGAGTTCAGCATGATGATGATGGGCGGCATGGTCCCTGGGATGGGTGGCGCCGGCGGCGCTGGGGCTGGCGGCCCAGCGGGAGGTGCGGCGATGGCTGGCATGGAGGGCATGACGCAAGAGGCCTTTATGCAGCAGATGATGGCCAACGGCATGGACCTCAGCCAGATGGATCCGAACACGCTCGCTGCCATGTATGTGCAAGCCGGGGGCGCAACTGCTGGGGGCCAGGGCGGCCAGGGCCAAAACTTTGGGGCTGGCTTTGGTGGGAACCAAGGGCAGGGTGGGTACGGTTATGACCAGCAGATGGCCGGTGGTGGGAACCAGGGAGGCGGCGGTGGTGGAGGAAGAGGGGGAAGGGGTCGCAGAGGGCGGTGGTAGTTTGGTGATTCTGTACGATAGATGCTGGGCTCCAGATCTTATGGGTATACTCTGCAGTCAGGGGGGTGGCGCGTGACATATTCGCTACGAGAACGGCCACAGGAGCTTCTCGGGGTGCATCAGACGCGAGAAATGATACCAATACTGCTATGATATTGTCTTCCTCCTATCGCGTGGCCATATAAGAGCTATGCTGACTCTGGCCTGTCTTTCGTCCCTATTACATCCAGAACCACGTATAGTATAATCTGTAACTGTCAGCTTGGCGTGCCAGAGGTTCTTATACTCCGTGCTGTTCGTTATACCTCGTACCTGCTAGCCCACTCATAGTTCCTGGCAGGGATCAATTACCGCCACTGAGAGTAGATACTCTCTCTATCTTTCGGCGAATTGTTTTTGGGATTCCCTAGTCGTCGCAGATGTACGGGAACACCTTTACTTTCCGGTACAGAGTGGGAGATATTTATCGTTCTTTTCTTCGTTATGTGATAGGTTCAAGAGGAGGTCTTTCTCAAAAAGGTCTCGTTTAAAAAGGTCTTGCTCAAGGTTTGGCTGAAAATACGGTAAGGTTTAAATAATGGGGAAAGCGGTACGATGGAAAGGTAGGTATGGGACGCTGGTACTGATATACTTTCCCCGATAACCGCCCATCTTTTGAGGCAGAGCTGTCCAAGCTTTGGCTGGTATTTGAATTCATGCTCCCACGGACGGTCCGCGAAATTAAGTCAGCCGCAGAGGGGTATTATAGTAGCGTCCTGGCTACTGTTTTTCATGCCCTTTCTACAGGTTTGTTATCTGCAGGTTCGTTATTTACAGGCTTGTTGTCCTCCTAAATAGAAAAACATGATCTCGGCAACAACCCCGGCCAGGTACAAAGCCAAGCTACCTTGCTACCTCGGCAAAGGAGACACATGATCCCATTCCTGAAGGGATAGTCCCTGGCGCGTTTCTCAGCCAGCGATAAACCAATAAGTATATCCCCCGATTCGGGGATCTGGTATACTTAGGTAAGGTAGTTAGTGCGGAGCAAGAGGGATAAAACTTCCTCACCGGTGAATTCTCTATATTTCCCCTTTTATATTGTGCTCAGGTGGGTAGTTCCTGTAAAGGTTTAGCATATAACAACAGAAAAAGCTAGAACACAAGGTACCTAGGTAGGTAGAATCTCCAATCAAAACGCTGAAGCCTTTTGTTCCCTGTGTGTGTAAACTGGAAGAATTTCCAACTTGACCTTTTAATCCCCGATTTAGTTTCTGGTTTTACCTAAAACCTCGCTGTGCTGCCGGGATATATCTCCTTGCCAGCCTGAAGCTGTACCAACTTGCCGCTGTGTGCCGTTATATCTGTGCCCAGCACTGTGCTGGCATCTTCCTCCGAACCGTGGGGATGAAGCGTCGCATATAGTTCAACTGCCATGTCTGCTTCCGATATACCCCTCGTTCTGCTCCCTTCCAGTTAGCAACGGACCAACAAACTGTAGCTCTTCCCTGTACTCTGGATTTCGAGACGGTAAAAGTCTTCGACCCCTAAGAAAATGCCAGTGGCAATGTAGGCGTCGACAAGATCTCAAGCGGAAATCAAACCCTTCAACAACCAGAGCGAATAGCTCATCAGTGCCAGAGGGTGAGCTCTCGACCGCGGCCCTACTTATGTATCCCAACTTGAGAACACATCAGGTTGCTGAAGTCCGTGATGGCCTTGAAGAGGTCTTCATGGCACTTCCTCTCTTGCGCCGAACCCTCCTTTGGGTAATCGGCATCCAAGGAGCCATCGCGTTGGATGTCGACATTGTTTAGGGCTTGTAGCTGGCAGACTACTTCGACCACCTTGTCGAAGCGCTCGGAGAACGAGCTGTACGACTCGTGCTTCCATTCATCCTTTGCCCACGGGCGCTTCATGAAGCCCAGCTCACCGCGGTGCGCATTCTTGGTGGCCGTCTAAGAATCAACAAGTTAGCGGCCAAAGGTCCGGCATTGATTACTTGAAGAGCGGGTTCAAGTTGTTGCCAAAATGTCCCAGGCGATGACCTGGACCTGGAGGTCCCCCAATGCAGCAAGGCGCTTGCGGTGCGTGTGCTTCTCGTCTTCAAGGACGTTTGAAAGATCCAAGATGGCGTTGAAGAGGGGCTCGATGCAGGCATGCTCTTGCTGGTACGTGTTGGGATAGTCGTTACCAATTTCCTTTGGCGCTTCCACATTGTCCAGCGCCTGGATCATAAGAATGAAAACTCTGCTCGAGGGAGTTGAGATGAAAAGCCCGAAGAGTCAACGCGGGGAATTGGGATGAGCGGGTGATCCTCCCTCGACGCGGGACCTATACCCCCGCCGGGCAACGCTCATATGGACATTTCGGCCAGCACCGATTATATCACATGCACGGCATGGAGTGGTGGCTATTGTGACAATCCATCGTAAAGGAATTGACCTGAAAAAGGCATTGTCGTTTCAATTAGGGCTTTATATATCGATGACAATGAACTTGGTGTGAGGTCAGAATATACATGGCACCGTCGTCAAGGCTTACCAGGAGACGCCAAGCCATGGCCTCGGCTTCAATGTTTCTTAGGGATTTAATCCTCTTGTAGTGTGTGTGGTCCTTGGATTCGGAAACATCGAAGTTGGTGATGGCCAGGAAGAGCTGCTGGGCATATGGCTTCTGCTTCTCGCTGGTGTCGGGATAGTCGTAGTCGAGTCTTCCGTCCGTCTCTCTCTCGACATTGTTGATTGACTCGAGCTCCTTCTCGTACATCTCCAGCTCTTGAATGTCCTGTTTGGGCGATGGCGTCTTACACATGGACTGGATGATACGCCACAACAGGAGTCCAGTGGCGTCCAGCAGCGGGGGGAAGCGGGCTTCTCCGTTCTTGTCAATTGGGTCGAGCGTGGTCCAATTGCGCCCGCATTTGACTGCGTTTTGGATCGGCTCGAGGCTGTCCTAGTAAGCCTTTAGCCGCTGAACTGGCAGCGATGGTGAGCGCGGCGCCGGAGCAAGTTCGTTTTGCCGGGCGAATGTCGAGGAGGTAGATGAGAGGAAAATGATGCATTATTAAAACTCCACTATATACTCATACCCAAAGCAATGGGCCAAAATGAAGGAGGAAATCCCCAGGCCGACCACCTGCTCCATCAGCTGGCGGTACGTGATCATCTTGGGTGTTGAGCTCCGCATAGCCAAGACTGATGCCTCCGTCTACGCTGTATTGTGTAATGTTCTGAACGTGATTGTCTTTTTCAAAGACTTCTCTGAAGTCCACGATTATGTGCCGAGAAGAGGACTCCAGCCGAGCCTTCATCTTGCGACGAACTCCCGCTTGCTGCTCTTTCCTTGGAAGCTGGTCCGCTTCCGCGTATTCCTCTTCGGTTAGCTTGCGGAAGACGTCATCCACGCCCAATAGCTCCCAGAGGTCACGGTGAAGAAAGCTTGGATCTGCTACGCCTTGTTCTTGTTGCCTCCAGTGTTTGGCTGGGCCTTGTTCTGTTGGAGAAATGTCTCGTCGGGGTCCAAGGTGCCGTCATGGTTGGTATCGACAGCGTTTCACCAGGCCATTATCGCGGATGAGTTCCTGGAACGGAATGGGAGTGTCAAATTCCACCATGCATGTTTATATAAAGTCGTGGAGACGCCACGAATTGATGGACCCTGCTTATTCCCGGTACTACCATCGTTATCAGTGGTGAGATCGATCAGGTCGTCCTGGGCTGCAGACGACAGTTCGCCAATTGTGACGTTTCGGAGAATGTCCAGTCGTCAGTCTCATGGCCGACGGTCTTCTAATCGTGCATCCCGTAGGTACCCAATAAGTGACGTTGTCATTTTTGATGGTGGCATACCGGCGCGAGGGTAATGCACGCTGCCATCCGGCATGACCACCTTCGGATTCATCCCGCGGTTGATCAGAAACATGCTCAACTTCTTGAGCGTATCATCGGAAGCCGCTACTATTATGAGAGCTAAGAGGAGCTCCTCCATAAGGTAGGTAGTCTTGACGGGAGCAAAGACGAGCGGCTGGGCAGGCACCAACTGGCTGGGTGGCAGCTGGATTTTGTTGAAGGCTTCCAAGGTTGGTGATAGCCTCGTTGTAGGATGAAAAAAAACACACCAAACACAAAGCATGTCGAAAGTTTCGACACTGCAAAATAGGGGAGATGCAAGATATATAGGACTCTAACAGTTATTTGGGGGTATCATAAACTACATGCAGGCAGGCAGGTGGCTGTCTACTACCAATGAAAGAGAAAGAAGTACTGGCAGGACGACCCTTTGGGTTCATCACTACTCCTCGGAACACGTGTGGAACATGTTGTTGCTGTTCATGTTCGAATACCCCCCAACGGCATCAAAGCCAGAGGCCGGGGCGGCTGTGGGCGGCGCGCTCTCCATGTATGAGGCAGCCGTGGCCACTGCCTGTAGGGATAGAGTCGAACTGGTGGGCTGAGTTTTCCTCACTCTTCCTCGCTAATCTGAACCCTTTGTAGAAGATTGCTTCTCGGGTCCGGCTAATTATAGACCGTAAAACACGCTATTCCTAAACTTTCGGTTACGTGGGGAAAAGAAAGCGATATCGAGGCAATGCTGCAATACCCCAGTATATTGGCACGATACTGCTATGAAGAAGAAAGGAAGAAAGAACCTGGCTGTAGGTGCGGCTGCGACTGCGGTGTAATGTTGAAGTTGTTGGGCCAGGGGGCGTCTAGTTGATTCGAGACGTATGCGGCGGCGGTCTCGGGGAATGCCATGTTCGGCGGGGGAGTTGAGAATTGTGCGGATGTCATAGGTTCGGCGGGTGGCACGCCGGCTTGGTGTGAATCGAGGTCCTGCTCGTCAGCACCGAACTGCTGGTTCAACTCCTCAGCGCTGACAAGACGGCCATCCACAAGAATCAGAGGGTTGCCGTCGTTGATGCTCGAGCTCATGGTGTCCGCTGAGCGATCATCATCCTGCATGACCGAGGCTCCCACTGGACTGCCGAATCCGTTTCCGTAGGGGCCGGCCTCCCGCTGATTGATATCGTCGAGCCACTGCGCCGCGGCCTCAGAAGTCGGGTGGTTAGACATATTGCCGGTGTGAGAGGTGAGGTGGCAGTAAGCAGTAGACGAAGGCACCAGGTGTAATTCTGGGGCGGTATGAACCGGAGTGGATGAAGAAGCGGTCAGATGCAAATCTGAGCAACCTGGAGTTGGGGGATTGGTGGCAAGAGGAAAAGTGAGGCAGGAACCAATCACACGAAATATCTGTTGGTGGGCTAGGTCTTTCTCACTTTTCCTCTCTGACCTGAACCCTTTGTAGAAGATCGCTTCCTGAATCGGAGGCCAGCTGCGGCGGCTGTGGAGTTGTTCGCCTCAGCTTGACCTGCTGTCGTACTATTGAGAACGTCAGCCCCGGCCTCGATTATCTCGGCCCTTTCCTTGTTGATATCGCTGTTGGAGTCTTTGCTCTGCTCAAAAGCCATTAGCCAAGCGTCCCGGCCCAGCCTGTGGTTAAGCAAGGCGGACAAAACTCACACAACAAGTTTATAAAACACCAACGCCCGATCAGAGCCAGCAACCGCAAGGGCCCTGGTAGGCGGGCACCCACACTTTTTGCTACACGCGCACCCACGAAAATACAAATAGAATACCATTATAAAGCTTGGATTTTGGCGGATTTTATCCAGTATCTTGCGTTGTTTTTGTGCCAGTGGATCGTTCTCGTCGAGTTCCTGTTCCTGTTCGGGGGCAGGATTCTCTGGCCGATTCTTCCTCCCGGACTTGGGCGTCTTTGGGCCGGGGGTCGGAGGCTGGACTGGCTGACTGCCATCCATGGCCGCGTTTTTCTCATCTTGGTGCGGCAGCATGATCGTATTGGCGAGGTTCCGCATGTCCAAGCAGCCATGGTTTTGCTGCAGCGGTCGCCGACGTTGGTTGGCCTCGGCCACCTGTCCGTCGTTCAGGGGTGTGGACAGGGGTCTGTTCCAACGACGTGCCTTGGTGCGCTGCAGCTTGTGATCGTCGTAATTTAGGCGCTTTCGATCGAAAAAAGAAGAAAAAAAGAAACAATTCAATAATTCCTGTTATTGGGCACCATTGTAGGTGCAACCGCACCGGCGTACGCAGGTACTGCATGTGCGATCACGATGGTGATCGTGAGGTGGAATGTTATTGGATTGAGCTATGGTAGATCTGTGATCCCGCTATCTATCTAGCTGGGCGCACAGTGCCATCCCTCCGTGCGAACACGGTGGTATGCGCTGTGCCGCCCGCAGTTAAGGAATTTTTAAGCTTTAGAATTTTACAGATTTACAGGATTTTACACAGTGCTGTAAAACTTAGCAGTCACGTGTTAGCTTGGCAAATGATATAAAGCAAATCCTATTTTTGGCAAAGATAAATAAATCTGCATTTTTTTTTACCAAAGCAACGCAAATATAGGGTCCCGATTTGGTTTATTTGCTTTATGCGGAGCGTTGAGTAAGGGCACCCTTCCCTGCTTGGATTTGTAAGGCTTTGTTCTTATTACCCCCAGCGTTTGAGTCCTTGCTCTGTTTGAGAAACGTCTTGTCAGCTTCAAGGTCGTGGGGGGCAATTTTCGCGAGAGCATTGAAGGGGAGTACTTACGCCGACCTCGCGGTCCGGGGCCGCCGCGATCTGTCTCACAATATCCGAGGGGCAGGCGGAATGTACCACGCCCTTCGAGACCCGGCATGCTTCCACAACGCGGTCAAACCGTTGCGAAAGGGTCTCGAAGGACTGGTATTTCCAATCCTTCGCCCAAGATCTTTTGGCAAAGCCAAGATTCCCGCAATGGGCCTCTTTGACTGCCGTCTAAACATTCGTCAGCAACGGGGGGGCCCCAAGGTTTAGGAGTTCATATCGCTCGGGCTTACCAGAAACCTATCAGCGATGTCATGCACCTCGTAATTACTCAAGGCCTTCACGCGCTTGTAATGTGTATCGGTGCTCTTCTCCTTGACATCGTCAAGATTGACGATTGCCTCAAACAGCCTCTTCATACAGGCTTGCGTCATCTCTGGCGTCTTAGGAAAGTCGTTGTCCTGGCTCGGGTCTCGAGTCATGCTCTTGCTTGTCAGGGCCCGATGCTCCCTTCTCAGCCTCTCTGCCTCCTCTGCGTTGCGGATCATGGGCGTAAAGACGTGGTCCTTCTCCTGGAGAAGTTCCTCCATTGGCTTGAGGGGAGGAAAGATCAGCGGCTGAGGAGGAGCAGGCGGAGCCATGACCTGCTCGGCGACGTGGATAGGCTCGGCTGGGACGAGATGGGCGGGCTGATCAAGAACGGGTCCGGCGGCAGGCTCCCAAGGGGGCATGGGCGCGTTGAGGGGTTGGGCTAGTCCGTCAGGCGTTTCTTGCTGGGCAAGCATCTGCTGCTGGACCATGGGCGCCTGTTGCTGGAAGGGTATCTGTTCCTGGATGGGAATCTCCTGTTCCGAGTCGAAAGGCATCTGCTGCTGGATAGGAATCTGCTGCTGGACAGGTATCTGTTGCTGGATGGATATCTGCTGTTGAACTATGGGTGACTGTTGCTGGAAGGGTATCTGCTGTTGGAAGGTAGCTGTTGCTGGAAGGGTATCTGCTGCTGGAAAGGCAGCTGTTGCTGGACAGGGGCCCAATAGTACTGGGCGGCCATCTGGTTCTGCGCCGGCGCTTGGTAAGTGAGGAGATCGGGTGCAATGGTGCCTTGGGTGACGACGGGGAACTGCTGGTTGGCCGCGGCCGCATTCGAATTCATGCCAACGTATTCATCGTGGTCGAGGAGTCGCTCAATGCCGACGTCGTAGTCGTATTCCATGTCGAAGGCAAGATTGGTGTGCTGATGATTCGGATCCATTGTGGCCAGTGGACTCGGATTGTCGTGCGGTAACTGAGAAGTACCTTGGGTTGGGGTGGATGAGAAGGCCTTGCTGAAACTGCGAAGGCGCAAGGAAGCGGTAGAAGGGGAGTGAGTGAGTAGGCCCGAGTAGTGAGTCGAAGACCAAATGAGAGGTTGCGAGCAAGAGTGCTGCAGGATAGGGACGACCAATGGTCGGAAGGTCGCCGATGGTTGAGATCAGCTTGCAGTTGGTTTCAATGAAGCAGCGCTGCAAGCAGAAATTCTGAGATTGGTGGTGAAAGTGGAAGTGAGGCAGGAACCAACCACACGAAATATCTGGAGGAAGGCCAGAAAAATTGGAAGGCACGGCGCGTCACGACACGAAAGTGTCAGTGGGGACAACAATGTGATTCTATTGTGCTGCGGCCAGGACAATAGGATATCAATAAGAGGAGGGCTAGAACAATACCTTTCTGAATAGAAAACATGGGATGAAATTGATACTCTGCTTTTTGCCCGTGACTGACATGGACGCCGTGGACGAACCCGCCGAAAAAAGCATTTAAATATTTTCAGTACCCCCACGCAACTCTCCTTCTTGATCCATCTTCTAGCGCTTCCAAGATTCCTCACATTGAGAATTCTTCGCGTACTTATTCTCTCGACTTGCCTTCTAGCAATCACGACACTCGAGATAGCCTCCTCACATCTTAGACCTCTCCCTCCCATCACCCAATTTCCTTCTTCACCTTATCCGCCGCTCACAATGAGCAACACCGGCTCCGGCTACGCCGCCGGCGACTTCTACGGCGCCGCTGCCTCTGTGAATCAGCAGCAGGGCGGCCAGCCTGCCAACTACGACGTCCCCCGACACAATTTCGCTGGCTACGAACCCCCCTTGTATAATATCACGTCGAGCCAGGATCTCTCTGGCTTTGATCTCACATCCCTCCTACCGAACCCTGAGCCCGCTCATCAACAGCAGGCTCAACCACTGGCAGCTCAGTACAACCAGCTACAGCCCGATTTCGACTTTGAGCAGTGGTTCTCCAACGGCCAGCTGCTGCCATTCGAACCAGTTCAACAGCAGCCAGACCTCCAGCCTGTTGAGCCAGTCATCCAGCCAGTCGCCCGTAAACCTACCAGGGACCTGGTCAAAGAGAGGACTAGGATCTACACAGGGCTCATTCCCAACCGACAAGAGTTGGAGAAGCGCCGCAGCGAGCTACAAGCCCTAAACAATGTCGACATCCAACGCGATGGCTCCTTGGATGCCGATTACCCAAAGGAGGGTTCGGCGCAAGAGAGGAAGTGCCATGAAGACCTCTTCAAGGCCATCACGGACTTCAGCAACATCGTTGAGGAAGAGAAGCACTTTCAAATGAAGAGGGTGCGTATGCTGAGCGACATGGAGGTGGAAATCATCGCATGGGATCTTCTCGTGAGCAAAACACGACTCAGCGGACCGCTAGCTATGAATACTGACTTTGGATAGATTGCGGTGCGCAACGCCCACTGCGGAAAGCTAGGCTTTGAAGCCAGAGCTTGGAACCGAGAGTGGTCTCACGACTCCTACGACACCTTCACCGCTCGATTCAGCGACGTGTTGAAAGTGTGCCGCGTATGTTGCCTGTCACCTGTCACCTGCTCAACCAAGTTGCCACTAACCACGCCATCTCCAGATCTCCAAGAGTATCGTTTACGGCGACTGTCCCGTATCCTTTACCAAGAGAATCGCCTCGGCCCCGCTGAAGGAGCTCGGTGTAAGTATTCACAATCCATGTATATATATATATATATATTCAGCCCTTGATTCCATGGCTGACGGTCGTCTTCAACAGAGCAAGAACGGTAACCAAAAATTGAATGGCAAGCGAAAGCTTCAGCTTGAGGCTGGAGCGGAAGTGATCAAGACGGGAAAGAAGATGCAAAAGAAGGCCTCAGACCTTCAGAACCCGACTCCGGCGCCGATGGTTCAGTTCGACCCCACTGCTGCCACGGCCATCCAACCTTCCTACTCGAACCCGCAGAACTCGGTTCGGATACCCCCCGCTCAGCTCGAGCCTGCTCAGGCTGCTCCCGCGGCCGAGCCTTCTCTCTCCGCATTTTCGAGCCTCTTGGAAGGATTCTACGAGGGAGCGAACTATTACGACGGTTACGAGTTCGTCGCCCTGGACCCCGAGTCAGAGCCTGAGGGCAATGACGATGACGATGGTGATGCCAGTAACTGAGCTTGGCACTTTTGGTCCAACCGGAGCCTGATATCCTGGTATCCTTCCCGTCTACCCTTGGTAGTCCTACTCTTCCCTTTCCCCATGGTACTTCGTCCTGGGGATAATACGTACAGACCCGACATTTTCGCGGGAAACAGAGGTAGAGACAGCTACGCTGTATTACCTAAGTAGGTTCAGGTGCTGGGCACCATTCTATTCTTACCATGTTAGACTAATGTAATAAGGGAGATTGGAAGCCAAGGTAAGGCTGGGAAGTTGAGTTTAAATGAGAGGACGTGGAAGCTTAAAGTTTCTTTTAGCGTAGGGTAGAAGAAACCAATGTCTCTAGGCACCTTGGAAGCCCAGGAAAAATTGGTCAAACAGAAGCTATATATGCTCAGGTTGTTCCTAGTATTTTCGGAGTTAACCTGCAAAGTTGTCCAAGGACAAGATGCGCAAGGCGAGGGCAAAGGGTCAAAAGAGGCTCTGGATTGGCAAAGAATTTTCTCGGGGAGCAGGATGATGTCCTCCTCGAGAGGCAGCGACAAATATAAGGTACCTAAGCGTCAACTCCCTCGCCTCGCGCTGGACGGAGGCACCGAGGTAGCGAAGAATGAAAAGGGTCCGGGGTTCTTGATGGTGGAGCTCCCAGCTATCCGAGCCTTCCTACATGAAGTTCAAGTTGTCTTGTGCTGTCTATTGTTGATGCTACGTCCACCATGACTGGACAACCAAGAAGTCCCAAGATCGACTGTGGGTGCTAAGAGGTGTGCTCATTACCACGGCATGGAGTCTGGTTCTCTCCACCCGTGGTTGACGACTTGATGTATCCAAAGTAGTCCTTGAGATGGACGATTGACGTGCCCCGCGCTTCACCGCCAAATATATCTGGGATGTCAATATAGGTGGGGGTAGGGCAGAAAAACATTGCCTCGCTCTCAAGTTACGCTCCAAGGAAGCACCAACAAGGTGAGCTTGGGGAAGGAAGTTCCCATCGTCTTCATGTTTGTCCATGGAACGCTGTCACGGAAAGCACCTAGGGAAGGCACGGTCAATCTTATCAGTGGCGGTGTAAATTGTTGGGATTTCTGCCGGCAGGAAGGAATAAGCCAACACTACGGGTCTGCCCGCCATTCACGCTGCTATTTATCTTTGGGCGATAAGGTTCTGCATGACTCCCCGCGGGTTTGCCCACTGCAGTCAGCATTCTTCTGGGCAGGCGGCAATCTGCTTGGGGCGTGACCGGAGGACAAATAACATGAGTCACGGTGATGGTCTCCTGCATCTGAATCCAGCGCTTGGGGTATGTATTCATAGCAGGATGTGAAAACGAGCATTCCAGATTCCGGGAATCCAGTCACCTCATGCCCGCCCGCAGCGTCAATCCAACAGCAAACCTCCTTCTCAGGATTGCACGGTCCCGTCTCCCGTTCTAAAGCCAGCTGGAAATTCCACAATCTGCTTCCAACCCTTATTCCAACCTCAGCCCGCCGATCTCTTCTCCCGACATCCCATGTCTCCGCTTCCCCAGATGTTCAAACCAGACGAACGCAGCTGGGTTGGGTGAGACACCCGCAGCAATTGACCAATCACATGCCCCGAGCCCACACGTTCAGGAAGGAGCGCGGGCCACACGGTTGCGACCCACTATTTGTTCCGCCGATGACGCCTACGCTCCGCACGTCCGAATTCCCAGGGCTCCGCAAAATGACGGAAGCGGCGGTTGCGAACCAAAAGTCCAACCGAACTTTGCGGGCAACAACGACATTTTTGTGAATGCCTCCCACATCATCGTAGCAGTCGCAAAGAGATTAAGCTTTTTTGGGCACATTCCCCTCTGCCAGCGGCGCAATGTGCAATAGGCACACCTTCATCATCGAGTTTCAGGCCCGATCTCGGTCCAATGCACATCGCCCACGGAAGCCGCACCTGCATCCGCCCGGCTTGTCTGTCCATCGTCCACTCGCACCAAGTCGACGCAAGCCCTGGTGAGGGGTGTCCAATTGCCCCCGTAATAAACGAATGAGACCCCCCACGTGGGCGTGCTTTCAGTGCCGGTGGGGCTCAAAATGCAGGGCCGCCTCGCCAGAAGCGCAATGGAGGGGTTGGAGCCAACCAAGGGCCACCACCACCACGCGCGTCAGTCCTCAAGAGGCCGATTGCATGTTCCGGATAGTGTGTCAACGTGCGCTAAGATGCGAATTACATTGCATCGGCTGGGAGATCAGGGAGCGTTGTTTTTTTGCTACCTACATAGCCGCTGAAAACAATAGACCCGCTGGTATGTAGCAGCCGAAGTCGTTAGGTATCGATGGGCTGCCAAGACATTCCACATCGTTCGGCGGGGTTTGTTGCGGGCCCACGTCCCCTTCCCAGTTTCACGATATAAGGTTGACGCCCCTGGTTCAGATGGCTTACCCGGAAATCCCGAATGGCAGATCGACGTCGTCGGCTCGATCATGACGAAAGGAGGCTTTTCCTACTCGCCAATATCGCCAACACCGCCAATATGAATATCCTCGCAGCCCCAACCTCGAAGCCCAACGTGGTGCTTCAACCAAGTCTCGATATCATCTCCAGTCTCGGTCCTCTCCTGAACCTCGCCATCTGGTTCCAACAGATACTCAGCTCAGCAACGCTCCTACTCTTCATCCGCACATATCTCGCAGCTCAGGTCATCGGTGCCGCCCTCCTATTCGGAAGCCGAGTCGCAGCTCTCAATGCCTTCTTCGCTTCCAGGTTGCTCGCCCTAAAGTCTGCTAACATGACGCAACAAGCCTTGACCATGCTCTGGAACTCCCAAACATCCAGGCGGATCAGAAAAAAGCTCGAATACGAGTTCTTTGTCCTCATTCTCGGCCCAACCGGCAACCTCATGTGCCTCTTGCTCTTCTGGCCGGGATGGGTCGTCCTCGCAGCGATGGGGTGGTTTTTCTGCTCTGGAAGCTGAAGAAAGTAAGTAAAGACTCGTTCTGTTTTCGACGCACACAACAAAGCTCACAATTTCTTCCCCAGATCACCGCCCACCAATCCCTTTAGGCCTCAACAGCCCAGCACACAACAGCCGATGCCATACCGAGAGCTGTCATTTGGAGAAGAAGAAGGCGTTGCCTCCCGGATCGCGCCGAATCTCCGATCGGTAGTCTTTCTCCGGCTCGAACTCCTGCCACACGCTGGCAGGATAGATGTGCTTGTTACGCTGATACCACCGTCGGTCGACCACCTTCGTGACAGTAGGGTCGTCAGAAGCGCCTTCGAGAGTGTTGATATCGGGGCCGCCTTTCAACACGCCGCCCACCGAGGCCGGGGCAGAATCGCTGGCGCCATCCTTCAAGGGAGCCTCTGCGCTATAGTCGAACAGAGGTTTGCCTTCGGGTCCCATCGTCTTGTTCATAATGAAGAAATAGAACTCATAATGCTACAAAGCCGTTAGCGCCCTGCTCATGTTGCGTGACACCGGTGGGGGAAACTCACATGTGGGATAATGATGGATCCCCTGACGAGCATGAGATCATCCACGCCCACGCGCGCCCAGTCTCTCCTTGCCGTCGCGCTCTTCTCTCCTCCAACTCCCAGCTCAGCTCCCACCTTGCGGCTCTTGTCGAGGAAAACCCAGATGAAGTCCCCCTTCTTGACCCTCACCATTCCACCGGGGATGTTCGTCCCATCGTAAAAGACGAACGGTATCGCAATCTCCGACGCCTTCACCGCCGCCTGCAGCAGCAGGAACTCCTTACGCAGCGCCTCTCTTTCCGCCGCTTCTCTTCTCAGCGCCGCCTTGGTGAGCGCCCGCGGTACTATCCCCACCGACGAGTTCGCCCCTATTTTCCTGCCCCCTCGTGTCTCTCTCTCCTTCTTATCACCCCCCTCTTCTTCCTCCTCTTTCCCACCCTCCCCCCCCTTCACCTCCCCCTTCTTCTTCCTCTTAACAACCACAGGCCCTTCCTCTTCCCCCTCCTCTTCCTCCCCGCCAAAGCTCACCAGCGCCTTCACCCTCTTCTTCTTCCTCCTCGCCTTGTCCGTCTCCCCGCTGTCACTCGCATTATTCGGCGTCGCGGTCAGCGAGCGATCCGGCGGCGTCGCGGTCGCGGAGCTGGCGTTGGCGCCGCCGTTTCGCGAGAGGAGCGTCTCGCGCGCTTCGCGCTCCTGCTGCTCGAAGACTTCGGCGCGTCGCTTGCGAAAGTCGGAGAGGGCGACGAGGCCGACCGTCGTCGTCGAGAGGCGCTCGTGCGTGGTTTGGTTTTGGGGGTTGACGGTTTGCGGGGTGAAGCGCGATTGCGCGGGTTGTTGGTCGGACATTTTTTTATTTTTTTGGGAGGTGCTGGAGGAGGTGATGAGGGAAGGGGTTGGACTTTTTTGCGGCTTGGGAGGCGTTGCGCAGACTTGGGGGATTCTGGGCGGACGGGGGTTTGGTTGGTGGGATGGGCCCACTTTTTGGCTGGGTGGGAACCTCGATGGTTTCTTGCGACAGCAAGGGGAGTCAAGCTTGCGCCGGGGCAGTTTTTAGGGTTATTCTGGGCATTTTGGGTATTTAGGACGAGGCAATTGTTGAAGAAAGCCTTTGGGCTTGTTTCTTTTTAGCTCGGTCAAGTCTTGAAGTCGAGTTTGGTACTGTTAAGGACGCTCTGGTCAACAGCGGCATTGTGAGCAGCAGCCATCGGCGCATCAATAAAAGATGTAATCTTTATCAGGGAAAATGGATTGTCACTTGGCATTGTCCTTGATTTCCTGCAGTTTGCCTTGCAGGAAGCCACAAAGACTCTCAAAAATACTCTGGTCGTGGCCTTCAACCCAATGCGCAGAGGCAACTGTCTCCTCCCTTCCCACCTCCACTTTGATGGCAAAGCCGATCTGACATCTCCCCGGCTCGGTGGCCTGCTCCATGGGCATTGCTGCTCCTTTTGCCTCGCGCAGCTTCTTCCTCCTCCATGCCCTCCCCCAGACATTCTCGCTCGCCCTCCCGACACCTTTGGCCGTCTCGCTATCCCAGTTCCAGGACATCAGCTCCAATGCGCCAACAACCGCAGTAATACGGTTGACTAGGGGAGACACTTCTCTACCGGAGGGCAATATCAAAAGAACCGCGCGTGAAGGCGGCGGCAAGACATTCCTCCAAGGCGTGGCCTTGATGCCCCTAGCAACCTCTTCCGCAGGTCTCATAGGCCCAAAGCTCCAACCTAATGCCCACCGCCGCGTCTTGTTGCCTTGAACAAACTCGGTGACCGCAAAGTTGTCAATGTTGTTCTTGCGCAGTCGCTCGACGAGTGTCTCGATACTACTGGCCTTTCCCACCATGGCTGTGTACCACTGAACCCGATCGCGCAGGACAAGAGACTCGTCCATCATTCGTCCAATGTATGCAACCTCACCGCCTTCGCACACCATTTCCACTGGGGCACCTGTGCAGGCGGAATGAGGCGGCCGCTCCTTGCGCTGTGCCGAAGACAGCATCTCGTCCTCGGAGGAGTAGAAGGGTGGGTTCATCATGACGAAGTCCACCGACTCCACTGGGAGGTCGGAGAGGGGTATCAAGGGGCTTGCTCTCTCGCGCTCCAGAACCTGGATGCGGTCTTCAAGTCCATTCAGGCGCACATTTCTCCGAGCATAGTCAAGACTTTTGGGGTCAATGTCTGGTGACTGTCAGCATGAGAATGCTGTATTGAGCTTCTTGGGGGGGGTACCTGTTGCGACAAAACGCCAAGGCCGTTGGGCAGTTCCCAAAAGAGGATAGATGCAGCTCGCTCCGGTGCCGATATCAACACCACAGATCTTGCGGCCGGATGGTTCGTACGACGACGTATCCAGGAGTCTTTTGAGCCACAGGATGTAGTTGTGCCTATTTGGGACAGGCGGGCAAAGCCTATCGTCGGGAAGCTCAATCTTGAGTCCAAAGTCAACCTTCAGCAGTGTTTTGGTCAACTGCATCATCGCCAAAGGGTCGTTGAAATCCAGTTTGCCATCATCCCTGTAGCTGCAGTGGGGTCAGAGACAGCGCGTTCTCTGGAGGGCGAGGGAGGCACCTACATCGCCGCAAATGCGGCATCCTGGCTCGCAAGCTGCCTGAAATTTGGCTCTGATGCATACAGGTTCAGGAAATAGCTGTCCGCAGCGAGGGGTGAGGCGCTGGAGCGAGACGCGGGGTAGTCGAATCTCGATGCGCCGCGCTCAGGGACCGTGTTTCCGGCCGCGACCTCATCAGCCGGTGCTTTCCGTTTCCTGTTGCTCATCGGGGTGTGGTATCCGCATCTCAAATCCGCTGGTTGAGGCGCATTGATGCTCGTAGGCGTTCATGTGCTCCAAAGTGCATGCTCGTCGTCGACAGAGAAGCGGGCCGTTTGGGGTCACGTGTGGGTCCCAGCTGACGGTTTCCACCGTGCGACCCGACCTTGAATGGATCTCTGGCGGGTTTGCGCCAGCAGCAGCATCCCCGAAAAACCACACATTTTGCGGAGTGTATGTACATCATGGTCTGATGGAATCAGCGCAGCTCAGCTAGCACTTCAAACAATTCACAACGCTCTCTGGCAGCTGGAACACTCGGGAGCCAAGCGCCCCCTCCCGACCGCGTCTCGGCATCGCCTCACGCGTCCCCGGTACTCGACGCACTTCCCGCATCCACACTGGGCCCTTCTAGCCTTTGGAGCGTCTCCATCTTGCGGCCCCTATCCAACAGGAAGCATATGATGCTACGCCGAAAAAAGAATCGCCAATCAACTATTGACAGAGGATGGCGTTCAAGGCCCTGGAAGTCATGCAGAAAATATGTCGGTCAGGATACGCCACGTATCTACACACTCGCCTTCCCATCCACCAACAACTTTTACGATGGCTGTGCAAACGGCACATTGTAATCCAACCGGCCTCGCCGCCATCGAACCTTTTGTCAGTGATACCACCTAACAAGCCAATATTCTTAATTTATTCCTTTTCCCCGCCAAGAGCCAGCGAAGTCACACCGCCTGAGGGCGTGGTCGTGGCCAACCGCCTTGAAGCAGTTGGCGGTGGGGCCTCGCACCGTCCTGACGGGTCTCTCACAACGCCACTCCACCATCGTAACCGAGCAGCCTCGCGGACGACCATTCGCAGCCTATTCGTGTGAGGCTGGCACTGCACTGCATTGCATTGCGCAAGTCAGGCAGTGGATGCGGGTCGCCGAACCGCGGGTCACAACGGATCGCCCGAGTCCAAAGCGAGCCTCCATCACGCTCGAGATGCCAAATCTGGCCAGGCCAACCAGATGCGGGCAGGGTTCGGTGAGTTGGCCAGCGATGCTAACCTCCGGCTGGAGGCTCCGCTTCGACGAATCCGCAGTTGGCTATCATTTCACACATCGGATCTACAGGAAAAGAAAAGAAAAAACCTTCATCACCCCCCCACGGCCGTGCAGCTGCAAGATGGGCACAGCTTGACAGCAAGCAAGACATGCAGTCCAAGATTCGCAAACGGGACATGTCGGAATCGCTTGCTTGCCCCCGGTCAGTGGAGCGGTCAACGACAGTGTGCCGAGTCCTGCAGTTCTTGGTGCAGGAACTTTTTCTGTTGGGAAAATTTCCTGTCTGCGTCCGCGCCGGAACCCATTCTCTGGCGTTGTTACTCTGTGCAAGCGGCTACCAGGACGCAGCGCCGCAAAGACACCAAGCGAGCGCGTTTTTGTTGCTTCGTGACAACTTCAGCCATTCCCTTGTATCTTGGGAGCCAGCGTTGACTTTGGTCCGTGGTGTTGCATGAAAGGTCGGGGGCCGGATTCTCCCGGCTGAGGTGCTGCTGCCCGGACCTGAATCAACAGGTCCCGTCGATTGCGGAATGCCCGATTGGGACTGCCCTGTGCCCGCAGCCTGAACGACCTACACAGCATCTGCAATTGTCTGATACCTACCCTAGAGCTTGCATGTCGGACAGCCCACACCGGAACCCAAAATGATATGATGCAAAATTCTGACGGTTGCTGCGACGAGGAGGGAAGCGATGAGCAAGAGAGATGGAATTCTCACAATGTCCCATGCGCCTCAACCAAAGCAGAAGAGCGCCCCCCGGCGCCGCCAATGGGTCTCCCCCACACCTCAGGCCGAAAGGTGGGGCCCGGCCTGCCATCCTTGTCCAGAGGACAACGACATCCGGGTTGGCGGGCTGGCGGCAGACTGTGTTTCCTGTCCACACAAGGCTCCAGGGATCCCCGCGGCCCAGGGCCGGCAGGGCCCACCTCGCCCGCCCTGTCCACCGAAGCAGCTAAGTCCGCCCTCGCCTAGCATGCCGTGTTGCGCGGGCAGCGTGCTAGAGGGTGCACGGCAGAGGTAAGCAGCAGCCGGAGGGCACCGCTAGGCAAAGGAGGCAAAGCAGGCAGCGAGCACATGGCGTCAATGGTCACCCCCATCCACTCGTCCAGAACGAGGCTGTCAGACCGCAAATAGTCCTGGGTGACCCAACATCCACCAACACCAATTCCATTCGCATCCCCATCCCCTGCCCCGCAGCAAGCGCGCTTGCGAGTCTTTTGTTCCATCACCATCTAGCCATCTCTTTTGGTCGCCCTCCTGTGGATTTTGGTCGAGGGCCTGCGTCCATCCTGCGCGCCGATATCCACAACTCAGGTAGGTACGACGCCTACTTTAAGATCCGTGGCAGCCCCCGAACCCCGCATCGCAGACCTTCCGACCTGTTAAATCGTCGATGGTTTGCTGCGCTCACATCATCGCCATTCCTTTCCCAATCGCCGCTCAGCAGTAGTAGCAGCAGTAGCAGCAGCAACTCCGATCGCCGGTGCTTGCTCCTTCGCAGCTGGGCATCCACATCCCATCTTTTTGCAACCCCCGCTATTGCTCGGTCGCACCTCCCGTTTGCACATCCCGTTTGCAACCGTCCCCACCCGGATATAGTCTTATCGCAGTCAACGGACGAACAGGTGCAGCATTCCGGGAAGGAGCTTGGCCGCGATCTTTCCAACAAAGCAGATTTGGGTGCGGTGTCCCGGTTTCCGTCTCCTTCAAGCGCGGGAACCTGAAAGACCAGCATCAGCACGCAGCACTCGCCGCCGACCACCCATCCGCCTTCACCGGCCCCCCGGCCTTCACTTCTCGGCGCCCCATCGCTCAACGTCTCACCGATCCCCGGCTCCTGCAGTCTGTCCTGCCGACCAGCTCACCCTGCATCAAATTTCGCCTCTTGCTGCCAGTAAGAGAACTGCGACGCGCGAGCACTGCAGGCTCGGGTCCCGCACGAACAGCTTCACCTGCTGGGCAGCCCTCTGAAAAGCTACTCAGGCGTGCCTCCCGGTCCGTGGATCGCGCCACCCTCCCCCTTCCCAGGCTGCGTCGTATTTGCGTCCCGCTCCATCCCTCGCGCCGTGTGTGTCTTTTTAAACCCATTGGCTCTACCGCGCCAACCTTCTCCTCGGCCGTCCCACGCACAACTCGCCCCGGTCAATCGCAGCTCGGCTTGTGGCCCGCAGAAAACACCAGCAAAGTCGCGCCGACGAACCTGCTGACCACTCTCGTCAGTCTTGTCTCTGCACACACAACTGCACCCGTCCTTTGCCCCTCCCGCCCGAGTCCACGTTGCGGTGACAGTTGAGCAAGGTGATTTTGCCTCTACAACCCCATCGCGATTGTCATTTAACTCCCGGCCTGTCCCTCCCCTCCGGCCTCGCTCTCTCACCTCTCCCGCCATCTCGACTCCTTTGCCCCGCGCGCGCTGCCTACCCAGGGGGCGCTTCATCGGTATTCCGACGTCGGCCACCCACCACGCTGCGCCATAACCCCACAGATCGGACTGGCTTCTTGGTGTTTTCATCTTCTTGACACCACCCATGCCCTCCATGGAGTCGCAAGATAAGCTCTCAACGGAGCGCGAGGAGACCCTACCCGTGTCGGCACAGACCGATGAGCCAAAGGCGGTTGCCGAGGGGAGCGCCAAGCCCGTTGAAGAAGAGGTGAAGGCGGACAGCAAGAAGAAGACTGCCAAGGTCAAGTGTTCTAAGAAGCACGCCAAGCCAACGCAGAAGAAGCCGAAGCGGGCGTCTGCGTCGGATACCTCATCTGGCTCAGGCAGTGATGACGACGCCGACAAGTCGTCCTCTTCTTCCTCGGACTCGGACGATAGCGCATCTGAGCTCGAGGATGCGAAGAAGAAACGGTCCACCAAGAAGCGCCAGGACCTGCAAAAGTCGAAGAAGAAAGCGCGTGCCAAGAAGCAAAAGAAGCCGACAAAGCCGCAGCAGTCATCGGTTTCTGGCTCAGACTCGGATTCTTCAGATGCCGATGATACTGTCAACTCTGGAGACGAAGTCGATCAGCAGCGCGTCCCGCCAGACTTGGCGAAACAGTTCTTCCAGTGGCAACAACTCCAGCAGCAGAACGGGAACTCGTACCAATACGGGAATGACGGCTATCAGTACAGCAATGCAGGGTACCAGTACGGTCATCAGGGGTTGCCAGCGAGCATGCCTCCTCCCACAATGTACGATAACGGGCTACGGTTCAACTCCATGAATAGGTCTAGGAGTCATCGAGGGCAACCGCCGCCGTCTGGCCGGGGCCTCAACCACGGAAATGGCCTGGACCCAAACCTCCATGACGGAAGGGATCACAAGGACAAGAAGAAGCGGCAAAAGGCCACAAAGATGGACTATAAGCGGGTGGATCAAGTTTGGGACAACACAATACACAACTACAAGCTGCAGGATACGGCAGAAGGGACAGTTGACGCGCAGTATGATGAGTTCCTGTTCCACGTTCGCCGCACATTTGACTGGGAGGGAAAGTACAAGGCAACAATTGTCGACATCAAGAGCAAGCTGTTGCGGGAATGTTTGCAGGACGTGATTGGGAACATCAAGGGGGTGAGCCTCGTGGAGGAGACTCCCAAGCTCGATCCAAACATGCTCTTTCTGTAAGTCTCGTCTCCGCCCTACACATCAACGGCTTGAGTGCTCACGCATCCCACCAAGGTACCTCGAGGACCTCCGGAAGTACATGAAGGAGCTCAAGAAGGCCAAGCCCTCAAAGGGCGACAAGCACGAGCGCAGAAAGGAGCAGAAGAGGATAGAGCCGAAGCGCCAGCATCTCAAAATCCTAATCCAGTACATCGACAAAGATTACGCCGACGTCAAGAAAAGGTGCGGTCTGAGTGAAGTTGCCCAGTGAAATGACCGACCTAACGTTTTGTGCAGTCTCTACCCCATGCTCGAGAACGGCCTCATCACGTTTGACCTGATTTGGGCTCTCTGGAAGCCAAACACACTCGCGTTTACGACGACGTACGGATGCCCCGATGAACCCCGCGTCTTCAAGGTCGATATGGCAGAGAAGCATGCCAGCATCTTGAAGGGGGAGTTCTACTACGTTGAGGGCAAGGTATGTGCTCGGGGCTCCGTGCGATTGGGGACCGTGCTAACCGACGTTTAGTACTTTGAGTACGACGGCAAGCAGTTCGGCTTCGGAAGCATGTCGGAAGAGATCAACGATTTCCGTGGAGCGCGCCGCATCACAAGCCTGAAATGCTACCCGCTCCAGTACCACAAGAACGAAGCTCAGCTGCGAAAGGATTTGATCGAGCGCGGGAAGAAGTTCGTCTCGCTCAGCGGCGTGCACTACAAGAGTCATCAGGGAATGGCTTATATCAAGAAAAAGAAGACAGTTATCAAGGTGAACATCAACGGGCGCATCATGATCGACCCCAGTATCCACCGACGGATCAACCCGAACTACCCCATATCGCTCGTTAGGCCCAAGGACCACGATGTGATATCTGATGACGATGATTCGTCCGATGACTCGTGTGGTGGTTGCGAATCGGACAGCGACAACGGCGGGGAACGGGTCTTGGAGGACGTTGATCGAGTCAAGTACGTCACCAAGGTGATCCAGGACGAAAAGGGCAACGTGCAGCAAGTGCGCATCCCGAAGCTCGACAGTGGCGACGAGGGAGAGTCCAAGGAGAAGCTCGACAAGGTGTCGAGCAAGGATGAGGATGGGGCGCAGATCAACGGGGATGACTCGTCAACGCAGGTTGGCAAGGAGGAGAAGAAAGTGCCTGAGTTTAGCGACGAGGAGTACCTGATTGCCTCCCCGGTTGTTCTCGGGTTCGCCTTCGCAGAGAAGCTGTGGTTGGAGTTTACGGTCTCGGGAGTGAAGGAGATACAATGGAACGAAACCGCATACGAGTCTCTGGTGTTGGAGCCAAAGACCAAAGACATCGTCAAGGTAAGCACAAATCACGGGTGGGAATGCTACGGACAATGCTAACATTGTCACAGGCCTTGGTCGAGTCTCACAAATACCATGCCGCCGAAAGCATTGACGACGTTATCCAGGGCAAGGGCAAGGGCCTCGTCGGTAAGTAAGACAGTCCAGCGCGCAACTGGGCGGAGCTAACTTGGGCGATAGCCGTGCTTCACGGGCCGCCGGGCACTGGAAAGACGCTCACAGCCGAGGGCATTTCGGAGCTTCTCAAGTGCCCGCTGTACATGGTCTCGGCGGGCGAGCTTGGCACGGACTCGCGATATCTCGAGACCGAGCTGCAGAAGATCCTCGACATCTGCCACGCATGGGGCGCCATCCTGCTTCTTGATGAAGCCGATGTCTTCTTGGAGAAGAGGAATATGCACGACATCCACCGCAACGCTCTTGTCAGCATATTCCTGCGGCAGCTGGAGTACTTCCAGGGAATTCTCTTTTTGACAACGAACCGAGTGGAGGTGAGTTTCCAGTGCGAGGCTAGGGTCTGGGTCATGATTCGCTAACAAGGAGCCAGACATTTGACGATGCCTTCCAATCGCGTATCCATATCGCACTCCGGTACGACAGTCTTGACCAGCGGGCCAAGAAGACCATCTTCAAAATCTTCATCGAGCGAGTCCGAGTGCTGGAGAAGATGGACCTGATGCCATTCACCGAGGAAGACTACAATACGCTTGCACGACACGAGCTCAACGGGCGGCAAATCAAGAATACGGTGCGCACGGCGCAGGCATTGGCGGTCAATAAGGGCGAGCCCCTCGCCATGAGCCACATTCGCCAGGTGCTGGAGGTACAGATCAGCTTCGAGAGGGATCTCAAGGGCGGAACGGGTTATCAGGAGGCAATGAGGAGTTACTTCTGAGCACGGATGGGCTCACTTTACGGGGACATTGTGTGCCAAGATCAGCGTATTGCTGCTGTGTGTCACGGATTGACTTTGGGCGCCGCAGTGCTAATTGCCCCATCAGTTTGTGGTGGATTGCTTGCGATCGGGGCATGCATTGCTGTATAGCATTGTTGTATGCATTGCTGTAAGCGTTGCTGTATGCGTTGCTGTATGCACTGCTGTATGCGTTTTTGTTTAGATATTCCCAAAAAATAGCGTCTTCTCTTGCTGTTCTGTTGCAATTGCGGTGTTGCGAGATGCAAACTCAGTTCGTTTGGAGCGAAACCCGACGATTTGGTCTCCCACTTCGGCCCCGCCAATGGCGAGCTGCCCCGCTTCTGAACCCCCCCTGTCAAGTCTTGGTAAAGCCAGCTGAAACCTAGCAAATCGACGTCATCCGATCTGCTGCCAAGATGGTCTGGCCAACCGCCAATGCCGACGGCTTGAGATCCTGGGTCGTTGCTTGACAGCACGCTGCAGCGGAGAACAAAAGACGCACCACCCGACCTCGTCCGCAAAACAGGGCGGGGGAGCAGGACGCCAGGTCGGACAAGACACCCTCCCGTCGCCTCCCCGCTGCTCTTTATCCCACTCCACACCCAAGCTCGCTTTCTCTTTTTTTTTTTATTCCTCCCCGAAACCCAGCGGGCATTGGCTTTCTCGCAGCGCGCTCGCGTCGTCGTCGTTCCATTTCCTTTCCCCGCGCTGCACCGTCCGCGACACAACAGGTAGCTTCCCGCAAGCTTCCCCAACGCAGCCAGCTACTCTGTAGCAGCGACCGAAAACTCAATTGCTCGCTCCCGCAACAATGGGCCGTTTCAACTTTGGCCGCCTCCTCGGCTGGGACCGCCACCCGCGTCACGACCACCACGACCACTGGCTGGCCGAATCCCGCCGCCGTCTCCTTCCTTCGTACCGCGAGGAGTCCATCCAGTCTGCTATTCCCGCGCCAAAAGTCACAGAGGTTGCCCTCCGTCTGCGCCATCTCATCGAGCAGTGCGTCCCCTGCGAGCTGGACGAGGACCTGATCACGGGTCCGCACAGCAAGGTCATTACCAAGAAGGTTATTCAGGCTGCGAAGGAGGCGGGCGGGGCGGAGCATGGGGCGTGCGTGGTGTTTTGCCTGCTGGTGAATAAGCGGTGGTGGAAGCACCAGGCGCTGGTGGAGCTGTGGGATGCGGATCTGCACCAGGTGCGGGCGACGGCGTGCGAGGTGATTGCCAAGCAGATTATCGAGACGGAGGAGGACGTGGACTATTTGCTGCACTCGGTGCTGCTGAAGCGGTATAGTATCATCGTGGACGGGCTGCCGACGCCGCCGGCGAACGTGGTGGAGAAGGCGGTGGATTTGCACGCGTTGCGGGTGATTGGGAGTTCGGGGTATCAAAAGTGCATTGGGTGGCTGTGGAGGGGGTGGTTGGTGCAGGATGAGAACGATCCGGCGACGTTTGTGGATTACAAGGATAAGGATAACCCGTCGTTTGTGGCGCATTTGGATCCCGATCGGATGCGCGCGCCGATGTATCAGAACATTACGCAGGTGCTGATCTCGTTTGTGTACCTGGGGCTGTATTCGTCGGCCATCAACACGGTCAATCCGGGGGGCGAGTTGGACTTTGTTGAGGGGTTGTTGTATATCTTCACGTTTGGGTTCATCTGCGAGGAGGCGGCCAAGTTCTGGAAGGCGGGGTATCACATCCTGGGGTTCTGGAATGCGTTCAACGGGATCCTGTATGGGCTGCTGACGACGAGTCTGGTTCTGAGGGTGATTGCCTTGAGCCATTCGACGGGGGATCCGGACGGGCTGCGACACCACTACAACGAGCTCAGCTACAACTTCCTGGCGGTCAGCGCGCCCATGTTCTGGATCCGGCTGCTGCTGTACCTGGATAGCTTCCGGTTCTTTGGCGCCATGCTGGTCGTTCTCAAGGTCATGATGAGGGAGTCGGTCATCTTCTTTGCGCTCCTGAGCGTCATCGTCATCGGCTTCCTGCAGGCCTTCATCGGTCTAGACTACGCCGACGACCAGGTCGCTGGGGACACGGGATTCATCATTCAGGCCATGGCCAACGCTCTCATGCAGAGCCCCGACTTTGAAGGCTTTGAGCGCTTCCAGCACCCCTTTGGGCTCATCCTCTACTACTGCTTCACCTTTGTTGTCATGGTATGTCCCCTTTCCCTTCTCCTCTTTTCTGATGCTGACGCAGGATAGGTCATCCTCCTCAACATCCTCATCGCCCTCTACAACTCGGCCTACGAGGACATCTACGACAATGCCAACGATGAGTACCTCGCCACCTTTGCCCACAAGACCATGAAGTTCGTCCGCGCCCCCGATGAGAACGTCTTCATCGCCCCCTTCAACCTCATCGAGATCTTCCTCCTCGCCATCCCCCTGGAATGGTGGATGTCCAAGGAGCTTTACGAGCGTATCAATGACATCGTCATGGGCATCATCTACTCCCCTCTGCTGGTCTTGTGTGCGTACTTTGAGGTCAGGACGGCGAGGGACATTCGCGCGAACCGCAGGAGAGGAGACGAGGATGATGACACGGTCGAGGAGTGGGAGCAGTGGGGGTCGAATGTGGATTTTGAAGCAGATGGATGGGGGAAGAAGGTCGAGGGGGCGAAGAGTAATCTAGAAGAGGAGCAGGCTGTGGTGGAGGTTAGGAAGTTGAGGGAGGAGGTGGAGAAGTTGAAGGGCATGATTGAGGGGTTGGGGAAGCTGTTGGTGGAGAAGGCTGGTAATGGTGTGGCGGCTGTTGATAATGGGGAGAGCTCGGGTAATGAGGAGGCTAATAATGGTGAGGCCAGCACTGAGTAGCGGTAATGAACTGGCTCTAGTTTGGGGGGATGTCAAGAGGTAATGAGGGGTGTTGGTCGAATATTTATGATGCCATGAGGCGTTCTTTGGGGGCTTGCTTGATGAAGTTATTGATGAGCGATCGCTATACCAGGTTGCATTGGGCGAGTCGCTCAGCTGTTTATGACGGTGTTGGAAGCTGTAGCATTTGTGTATTTGTTCTGTCACCGTATTAAAATGAACGAATTGGGAATTCTGGCCAACGAATTCCCCTCGGTGTGTATTCAACGTCGATGCAGACAAGAATGGAATGGGCGTCATCATTGTGACCAACAGTAAAACTCCCAACTGACAGTCTGTAGCCCCCATCTTCAAAGCCATCCTCACCCATGGACAACATCAAGCTCGATGTTCCGCAACAGCCGTAATCTTCTCCCTCCCTTCCTCCACATCCATCTCACCCCCTGCCAAATGCATCCCCTTGCTAGCACGACCATCATCCTCATACGCACCCTCAACAACTGCATCACCAGCAATCTCCCTGGCATCTTCATCGTGAGCAACATCAAAGGGGCGACGCAGATGCTCCGGCCCAAGCAGCGTCAAGACGATGACGTAGACATAAACACACGCCATGAATATACAAATGACCCTGCCGTAGTCGTCGCGCGCCACGCCGTTCTTGGGCGGAAGAGGGAACCGCTCACCGATGGTGCTCTCGATAGTCGAAGATGCCGAAGAAACCAAGTTGCCCAGCTGGTAGGACGTTCCCACTACGAAGGTGCGGAAAGCGCCCGGGGATAACTCCATCAGGTGGATGGGGATGACGCCCCAGGCGCCCTGGACGCAAAACTGCTCGAAGAAGGCGGCGGCGATGACGGCTTCGGAGGTGATGAAGGTGTAGGGGTAGAGCAGGGCGGCGCCGACGACGCACATGACGATGATGCTGATGCGGCGGCCGAAGATCTGGCTGCAGAAGCCGACGACGGTGCCGCCGAGCATGGCGCCAAGGTTGGCTACGATCTGGGTGATTGTGATTTTGTCGGGGGTGAAGCCGAATTGGTTTTGCAGCATGGTGGGGTAGAGGTCTTGCGAGCCGTGGGACATGAAGTTGAAGCCGGCCATGAGGAGGACGAGGTAGATGAGGAGTAGCCAGTGCTTTCGCACGGCGATTTTGCCCTCGCGGATGAAGGTCTGCGAGGCGCTATCCCCGCGGGCTTGGGCGTTTTGGCGGAGTTGGGCGTGCTCGGTGTAGACGCGGGTCTCGGGGAGCATCAAGCGGAAGGCGATGATGAGCACGGGCGGCCCGGCGCCGAACCAAAACAGCGGGCGCCAGCCATGCGGCGTTGTGTTGACCAGTCCGCGCGCGAAAGCCGTGGCCAGCAAGTAACCAAAGGCGTAGCCCTGCTGCAAAATGCCGCTCATCAACCCGCGCGTGTCCTCGGGGAGGTCCTCCAGGGCTGTGGCGGCCGCGTTGCCGTAGAGCCCGCCCATGGCCACGCCGAACAGCGCCCGACATGCCAGAAACTGGCCATACGTGTTGCAGAATCCGGTGCCCTACGTCGGCCAGAAATGTATCAGCCACCCAATGGAATCTCGGGTCATGATGCAATGTTGCTGCCGCCAAGCCTTTGCACCCGTTGATGAATGGAGTGGAATGTTCCGCGACGCGCCAAGGGGCGCTGCGGGAATCGGCTTGGCAAACCGATCCGAAAAAGCTTGTCTTGCTGCGACAAGGGCGACGTCATCCTCGATGACAACCACACCTGGGCGACAGAACAGAAAAGAAGAGAACTCACCAGCTCCAAAACGATAAAGAGGACGTTGTTGACCACAAACGGCCACTTGCGCCCGTAGCGATCCGAAGCAATGCCAAAGATGATGGACCCCACCGAGCGAAACATCAGCACAAGCGTGATGCCCCATGTGATATCCGTCTTGGTGCGCCCAAACGTCTCAGCCAGGTCGCTAACGGTGAGCGACACGGTGAAGAAGTCAAAGGCGTCCCACGTCTATGCCTTTGTCAACGATTTCCTTCTCTCAAAAAAATAATGGCATTGCCAGTGCGAACAAGGAGACATACCCAGGCAGCAAACGCAACAAAGAAAAACGCCCACTGCGTGCGATTGACGGACCGCAAAAGCCGTATCGGATCCGGAGCTTTCAGCAGCGGCGGCCTGAGGCTCGGGATGCGCGAGCGCAGGTACTCACCCGCCGACATGCCATGATGCAGCGGCGCATTGTCATCCATGACATCGCTCTCCCGCGCTTCACCGCCCATGGCTGTTGGCTCGATGCCCAAGTTAATGTTCGATCAGTGAACTTGAAGCGGGTCGCAGATCACCGGTGGAAGGACCGAAGTGCGCCAAACACCTCGCAATGGCCCAAGGTAGGAGCGATCACATCGACCGATCGAACAGCCCGACCTCGACGACTCTCCGAACTTATGTAGTCCGTCGTGCTTCGGGCTCTTAAGTCGTGCTCCCGCGGGCTCCAATGGGAGAGCCAACGCCATCCAACTGATCGGCATTGACCATGAGAAACGGAACCTGTTCCTTGGTTCTAACCCACCATCGTCGGCGACGGCTCTGCATTGAGGTACCCCGCATATGCAAGCTCCAGGCTAGCGCCGGACCCCGGCAGCCTGGCGAGTTCCCGTGGACCAGCTCGCCTTCCTCGTCTACGATGTCACCACCACCATCAAAGAGTTCACCCATCTTTCCATTGCTTGCCCGTATTTGTTCATGATGTCTACATTTCCCAACAATGGCTTCCAATACAGCCAGGATCTACGCCGGATAACTCCTGGTACAAAATAGCACCCATAGGTATCGTAACAAGTAAGCTTCAACGCCCAAACCCCCAAAAAGATGCCTCCGTCGGCATCTATCATGACCCTTCCAATCGATTCGGTAAATGGTGTTACACCCCATCCTTGGACCCTCCCGGTTTCTCCCATATTACACCTGTCCATGCCCAAAGAATATCGTACAGGGTGACTGACGCCCGCCAAACCCGCCCATCCTGGGCGGCCACCAACGAGAGCAATCAATAAAATCAAGAGGCGCCGGCTGCATCTGGTCCATGTATGCAGTAAAATTTAACTGGGGGCGCTGATGCTGGCGTCAGTAAGCGCGGAGCGACGTGGGAGGAGGAGGCTAGACTTACACTCCACCGCCCATGAACGCTGCGAGATCATCAAGCTCGAGAAGTTGCCGCTCAAATGCTTGGCAGAGCTCCAGTGCCGTCATGTCCACGTCGTGAGCCGCGCCTGGCGCTCCAGTCACCGAGACCGCATCGGGCGACTCCTGCTTGGTCGGAGGAGCAGCCGGTGGCGGGCTCGCTGTTGCAGGAGTCGAGGCTCCAGCGGATCCACCATTGATCGTAGTGATACCGGTCCGCCTCGGCGCCGGAGGCTCGCTTTCCCGGCCTTCAACCGGAGGAACCACAGCCGGAGGGGCAGCAGGCGGGGCCTGGTCGTAATCCATCACATCGGGGTTGGTATCCGCCTGGCTGGCAACATCGTCCTTAACCGAGGGTGAGCCGTTGTGATTGACCTTGTCGTCCCGAGTGTCCCTGTCGCGGTTCAGCTCCCGCAGAACCTTCAGCATCACCGAAAGATGGCGTTGCCAAGGAACAACGAGAGGCCATGACTCGGATCCGTCCTGGCAGAGCCGCATGCTATCGCGAACAATTCCGGAAGCTGATTCGGTGACGTTGGAGGGGGCCAGGCCCTTCAGGGCGAGGTAGGCAACGGTAGAGCCAGCCGTGAAGGCGGCAAAAAGCATGAAGATGGGGAAGCACAGGATGCTGTCCTTGTCGGCGCCGTGCTCCAGAGATAGGAGAGAATGGATGATGCTGTGCGAGGCGGCCAGGATACGGTCGACTGCCTGCGCGTGGGTGTGGGAAGCACTGCGCCAGGCCTCGATGCTAACATCCCCGCTGGTGATGACTTGAAGGATGCGACGGCGGTTGACGAAGATGGAGCCACAGTTCAGGAGGCAGTGAATCATGGCGTAGGTATAACCGCTGCCCATAGTGATGTGCAGGTTGATCTGGCCGGGCTTGTCGGCGAAGTGCATAGGCAGGGATGCCCGGATGGCGTCGATCTCCTGCTCTAGTTCCAAGCAACGCTCCTCGGAGAAGGTTTCAAGGGTAGTTGTGGTCATCATTTCGACGACGTTACGCCAAGCCTTGGTGGCCAGGACGATATGGCCAAACTCGCCCACCTCCGCGAGCGGGGCAGCTGGGTCTGGCATGGTGGACGGCGGGGCACCGCTCAGGGTGCGAACGTAGACGGGGCTGCCGAAGTGATAGTTCATGTCGAGACAGGGAAGGGCAACGTCGTTAACGTCGTGAAGCGAGAGGGCGGGATGGCGACCAGGGCTGCTGGTGAGGAAGCAGTCAAGGATGTAGATCAGCCAGAGTGTGCGTCGGAACGACTCGTCCTGGAGGAACTGGTCTGCGTCTGGTTGGTGGTGATGGGTGTGCACAATACGGTACATCTGGGCCATGCGGGCGGCTTGTCCGAGATAGATGTAGGCGCGAACTGCATTCCGGGATCCCCACTCGTGAACGACGAGGAGGCACAAGGCCTGGATGTCGGCAAGGCTGGGTTGGTCCAGTGATTGGTTTATGAGGTTGCTGGTCTTGGCAGCGAAGTGCTCAGCAGCTGTGCTGCCCGCTCCATGGGCTCCGTGGCCGCCATAACGACGAATCATGGCTGGGGAATGCCTGCAACATGTTAGAGAATGACCTGTGGCTTGTTGGGAAGCAGGATCTTACCGAGCTGCGGTGGTGAGCAGAGCGTTGACCATGGTCGGGTCCATGCTCGTATTCTTGAGCTGCTGAAGAAACGACGGCTTGTGGAAGGCCACACATGCTGGCAGGGTTTTGGAGATGACCCGCTCGCATTCTTGCATCAATTCGGGTGTGAGTCTGCGCCATCGTTGTTAGTGAGGCCGATCGACAGGACGCGGCGAACATTTCGCATCTCAAAATTTCGGAGGACGCGCAAAATGAGAACCCGGTCGCAGCCGACGAGGACGATGAGGAGACAATCGCGCCCACGACGAGAAAGTCGCGGCGGGCCGGCGTCCCGGAGTGCGACGTGGGCGGCTCATTGGCTGGAGGGCGACATCGGCTGCGTGGGCACGGAGCATCGCTCTGGACGAGTTCCGTTTGCCGTTTGCAGAGGGGGCCAAATGCCAAGGAACTCGGGATCGAGACGGGATGGTGCGCACGGAGCAGAGGGCCAAATTGAGTGGACGGTTGGGGGGATGGAGGCCGGGCGGAGAAAATGGGGCTTGGCTGCTGCTCCGAGGGGCAAAGCTAGAATATGCAAATTCGGCGGGTGGAGGAGGAGAGCCGGGAACGGGCAGCGCGGTGACCAACGGCAGCGCGCACCCACCAGGACTCCCAGGAAGGGTGGAAATTTGTCGGGAAAAATGGTGCAAAAACAACCGGCAGTGCGCAAATAAGCGCAGCCGGTCCAGCAAAGGGCAAGTTTTGAGTTTGCCGACCGGAGGGAAATGGGACGCAAAGAATGAAAAAAAAATCAAGGTGAAACGGCAGGAGGAGAGGCAGATGAAAGTGAGAAGAATGATACGTACTTTTCCGTCGTGGTTGAGACGTGACGCGACACACTTGAGGCGGGAGGGCCCTGGCGCTCGCCCGCCGTGCCCGAGACGGCTCGCTCGCTGGGCAGAGACTCACGCGTTCGCTGCTGAACTCGGGCGGGCGACACTCCATGACCGCCGTGGCTCATAGACTCGGACGGCAGGTAGCATTCGTGAAGGCCCTTGGCGCAGTTCTTGCACGGAGCCCGGCCGTTCTCGTAGACGCACTTGGTTTTGCCCTTGCGGCAGCGCACGCAGGCGCCGCCTGCGCGGAGGGCGGTTGATCGAACCGCCGATGACATGGTCGAAGATGGCGATGTGACGAACATGCGGTGGTGGTGGCAAGTGGTGAGAGGACCGATGGGTGAAGCCGAAGAGCCCGGTCGGAGGGTGAGGATGAAAATTGCGGAAGACCAACCGGCGCAACAGACTAGGGGTCCGGAGCTGCGCCGAAGGCTGGTGGCTCAGGTCACGGGCGCGCAGCGACGAAAAGCAGAGTTTGCAGGAAAAGTCAAAATGGCGGTGCCGTGTTATCGTCGATGCGGGTGCTGGCTCGGTCACGGAGGAGGGAAGAAGAGGAAAAGGGCGAAAGGGCCAGGATGGACGGGGGAGCGATGGGGTAAAAAGGGCTCGGGCGGACTTGGGAACCTCAGGAAGCGAGGGAAGGGAGGCGGCGGCAGCGCTGGAAGGCAAAGAGCCTGGAGGCCACAATCGAGCGGGCGGATCGGCTGATGGTGCCGGGGTCCAAGAGAAATCGGTGGACGTGGGGCCTGAGTGGAGACTCCAGTGGAAGACTTGGGAAGTCACCACCAAGCCCGCCCGCCGCCCGCCCGTCCCCCAGCACAATGGGCAATGGTTCTCCTGCTCAGCCGACGCCCACCGCGCCAGGCAGCACGGCCCTTGGCAGCAAACACAAGACGCACGTCGACGAGCCTCGTCTGGCGGCCAACACAAAAAAAACCACAAAACTCATACGCAGGTAGGCGATGACGGCGAGCAGATGCGGCAGCCGCGCATTTTAGACGCGAGGCAGCTGCTCAGCGTTCGATGCCGCCGCCCCCCTCCGACCGGGGTCACTGTCGGCCCACCTGAAAGCACGCCCTGAACTCTTGGGTGTGGCCGACACCGAGACACACGGCGAAACTTCAGCACGGGCAACCCAGCTCGAGTCAGCCCGCCGCTGATCGGCGCAGCAGCAGGCACGCTCCCGTCACCGGCGACGCGACGCATCCATTCTTCATCGGCAGCTATTTCATTGCAACACGAGCCCGTTATTTCCTCGCAACACGTTTTTGGCATTCATTCCATTCATGTTTTTTTCCTCGCTCGCTCGCTCTTTTTGCTCCGTTTTCTGGACGGAGCTGGCCCCAATTAATCTGGGTGTCGCCTTGGCCGTCGCCCGGTCGGGTCGGCCTCCCTTTCCCGGTCAGGCCTTGCAGGCTGGTACCTTCGCCATTTGCGCAGTCTCAAGGAGAGTGAAGCGAAGCCGCGCCTGCGGGCCTGCGACACCAGCAAAACCGCGACGGTTGGTGCTGTGTGCTGTGCTACCGTCCGTCTGGCTTCGGGTGCATGTGTTTGACAAAACCCCGGAGTCCATCTCCCGGCTTGGTGAGGAGAGAGTTTGCAACTGGCAAAAGCAAAAGCCGCCGCCTTTTCTCGTTTGCCTTCCGGGCTGCAGACGGATCTCCTGGCGCGAAGTGGGTTCCTAGCTCCGGCGCGGCCGCACACACCAAGCTTGTCAGTGTGCGTCACCGTTTGGGGTTTATGCTTGCCCATTCCTCGCCCTCCGAGCGCGTCTCTCTGCTGCCGCTGCTGCCGCTAAGCCTGCTCACTCGTCATCGCACACTCCAGTCCCGAGGGCACGCAGTCCACTGATGCCCATCGCCTTCTCTGATTTGCAGCGACAAGATCAATCAGCGCGGCAGAAGGGCGGCCCCAGGCGCGCCGTCCTCCATCAGCAACAGCCGCCTCGGCCCAATCACAAGATCGCTGGGACGGATCCGTAGGTGCGACCAGGCAAAATGCCTTTTGGCTCTCGAGGGGGGTGGAGGCCGCGCCCACCAAACGTTTGTGCCACAGAAACACGGGTGCCAGGGCCGGTGCGGGCGCACAAAAACAACTCGACGGGTCCCATTTCGCGGAGAGCAGGCACACCGGCAAGCCTTGAGCTCCACAATTCCCGGACCAGTGCATGCCACGCGTTGCCTTCAGCTCAAAGACAAGAATGCCGGCGTTTTCCGTTTCCCATGGATGTTTCTTCTTTCTTTCCATGACGAACTCGGTCACAGACACTCTTGCATTGCCTTTGGCCGTCCGAACTCCCGAGGCTAGTTTTTTTGGGTTGGTGGAGGGGAATTTGCGGGTGATGGGTCCTGCTCCGTCGGCACTCGGGCGGCACCCGCGAAAAAACTCGCGGCCATTTCGACTCAAGAAACCCACGCGCCGAAAATAGGTAGGGCATTAGGTTCTTGAGTGTGGGCACGACAAAGGGCCACCATCTCCATCTCCCTCGTCACAAGCGACCGGAAAATGCATTCCCGCCATTCGTCCGGCAGCGAGAGTAACCCCAACGCGGCTTGTAGCGCAGCTCCCCGATCGGGGGCGGGCAGAAGCCCCTCGCGGCGTGCGGTCCTCAGCTGCTGCCGCCACATCCCATCGTCGGCGGCATCAAAGGTGTGCCAGGAGCCCGCCGCGCAACGCTGCGCCCGTCCACAGTCAGCGGCACAGGCTAAACTGTCGCGCTGGTGCAATTTTACGAAAACTGTAGAAAGGACAACGCTCCCATTTATCCTAGCAGCCTCCGGGGCGCGCTTGTCTCAGAAGCAATTGCTCGCCGCCCCCGTCCGTCGCTCCTTCCCTCTGGCTGATCTCCAGATGCGCCCGCGCGGGCGATGGCAAGGGCGACGCACTACCCTGCGCCGGCCGTCCGACTGTCCTGCCGCCGCCGTCATCCCCCTCCCCCACCTCCCACCAAAAGCGCGTTGATGAGCGTCGACTCCTCACGCGGGCAGTACCGACATGAGGAGCGCCATTGATGTTCGGCACAACAATCTAAAAGGCTGGGGCCCGGCTTTATCCTGAATGCGGATATCTCTCGCCCAATCCGGAGGTTTCCAGAAGCCGACGAAGAGCTCGAAGCTTCGTATTTGCCGCCCGTCCGGGCATTCAACAATTGCGCGACTAGCACAAACTCTCCCCATCTGAGAGCGAGGAGCCAGGCGGCGCGGTTTGAGCACTACGAGCCACTCCACCTGACACATAGGTGAAATGAATGCCAGACGGAACGGGCGGGAACGGCTCTCCGTCCGAGTGGGCACCACATCATCCAGCACCGCCGCATCCCGTCGTGTTGCAAGCACGGGACACCTACATCTATCTCCCCGCCTCCCCGCCCCCGACGAAAAAGGACAGCGTTCCATGGCGAGTAGTTGTGCTGGGGCGGCTGAGATGAAAGAGGGTGCAACAAATCCCAGGGCCCGGATCTTCCGTGTCTTCCGCTTGGGGTTTCGTGGTCAACTGGTCGATGCGCTACACAATGCTCCGGACTCGCCCGCCGCTTCAGCGAGACCCCGCTAAATCTTGGCGCCGCGTCGAAGCAGCGGTCCCGCTGAGGCCGATCCTCCCTCATGCGCCTTCCCCCCTGTTTATGCCTCGGACGAGCACCCACTCGGGGAGAGTCTCACCGTGCTTGACCGACCGGCGGGGAGGTCATCCCCATGCCGCCGCCGTCTCCTTCGATCTGCAAAAACGAGCCGTATCCCCCCAATGCTTCGCAAGATGGAAACGGCGCCGGGCAGGCGAGATTGTGGTGCTACAGAAAGTGACGGCGACCGCTGAATGGATGACCCCCGATGGCAATTTTGTCAAACGCAGACTCGCCTCTCAAAACCGAAAACCGCTCGCTAGACCACGGGCGACCTCTCATCTGTGTTCAGCTCCGAGATTCCGAAGCCGCAGGTGCACAAGCCCAACAGGCGCAAAGCCGAGACGGACCCGGCGGCTGGCGCCTCCGCCCCCTTTCGACTGCGCACCTCGACACCCACATTACCTTAGCCCTTGCACACCACTCACCTCAGCACTTAGCACCTGGACGGCGGCAGGACTACGCGGCCGACCCTCCAGCTTCGAAAGGTGCGCGCCTGCAACTGATGAATGAATGAGGCCATCGCGAATACTGTTGCATCGAGGGAGCAAAAGGGTCGCTTCCGGCGCACCAAAGATAGGCAGCCCAGACGGACCCGACGCTTCTCTCGCTCGCTTCCTACCTCGCCAACTTGGCCACCCGCCCAATCCGGGCCGGCTGCGGGTTGCACAAAACGGAAGGTTCAGCAACACGCCGACCGCCCGTGTCCTCTCATGGGGTTTCTGCGCGCTCTGGTGCGGCCCCCAAGTGTCCTGCGAGCCTGCGTCGAGCACGTTGGCCTCGGGCCACAGACCAACCCCGACGCGGCAGGACCCACTCCAAAAAAAGCCGAAACACTCCTAAGCTCCGGCCCGCGGAAGGAGCGAACCTAGCAACCCGCTCAGCCGCTGGAATTCCCTCTCGCAGCCCACAAAAAAGAGGTTGGCCTGATCAGGATTCGTGGCCCCATGCCGTATCCCGCTTTTTCCTCACGGCCGAATCGTAGAATTTCGATTGCGACGGCCGTTTGTGCCTGCTTGTGACCCCACCTAGCGACGGACCGGCGCCGGAGTGTTCGTCACCGATGCGTCACGCTGAGCCAAATTCGCCGCCGCATGGCGGGGTGACGGCGGCACGAGCAGTGTAATTGTGAGAGTCATGTCGCTGACACATGCTGGTGACATCAAAGAGACGATGAAAAATGGGCGTTTTCCGGTGCAGCGCTTCGGCATCATTGAAGCATGGGAGACGGAGAGAGCCGCCACCGCCGTCAGCTGCTCCAACGGGGGGTGAGCTGCGGCGGTTCCAGATCCGCGTCGACCAGACCAAGCTCCCGGCAGGTTCCGGATCGCAGCCCGGAACATCCGGTACCCCTCACATCGGTGGCCATCATTACGCGCATTCTCAGATCACTCTTTGACAGACTTCACGCTAGACTAAGCCTGTCAATTGCTCCGGTTTCCGAGTAACTCTATTTTTCGTGACTTCATTCGGGTTTGTAAGTTTGCTCGCTCGCTCACCCGATCCGATCAAGAGGACCCCGCCTTCCTGACCTCAACGCTCCCATCGGCCATGCCAAAGTACGCCGCCACGGGCTTCTGCGCCCCGCTGGCCACCTCCAGCCCGCTCTGCCCGTAGAACAAGCCAATCTCTGCAACGCCAGGAAGCTTAATGAGCCGATCGGCCAGCGCATCCACCGTCCACACCCCGCTGCCCTCGTTTTCCGCGTGCAGACCCTTTTCGATGTCCTTGGGCAGCAACAGCGGCGCAAAGGGCGCATCGATGATCCACATGCCATTGTCCGTGACGATGGCTCCGGCCTTGCCAGGCAACCCCGGGCGGATGCGCGCCCCGTGCGAGCCCATCTGCTTGAGCGCGTCCAGCACCCGCGGCGCCGCCATGGGGAGCACCTCGATGGGGATGCCCTTCTTCCACGCGGTGCCGAGGCGCGGGGAGAGCTTGCGGAAGTCGGCGACGCAGACGAACTTTTTGGCGGCCGTGGCAACGACCTTTTCTTGCCAGAGGCAGGCGCCGCCGCCCTTGATGAGGTTGAGGTCGTCGTCGACCTCGTCGGCGCCGTCAAAGGCCACGTCGAGCTGGACGCCTGAGGGAAGCTTGGAGATGTAGCCGAGGTTCAGGCCGGCGGCTTCGATGAGCTCTTCGGATTGGGCGCCGGTGGGGTAGAAGGTCATGGACTTGGTGGTGGCGGGGCCGAGGGCGGCGATGGCTTCGACGACGTAGACTACTGTGCTGCCGGAGCCGATGCCGATGTTGGTGAAGGTGGAGAGGAGATGATCCTCGACGGCTTGGTAGGCGGCCGACCGCTTGGATTCCTCGACGAGGCGGGCTTGCTCCTGCGCGGGGAGCGCCGATTCTGAGGTGGACATGGCCATTGTGAGGGACTTGAGTAGGTTGTACGATGAGGGTGAAGGTGATGATGCACGTTGAGAAAGGGCCCCGCTCCGGGTTAGGCGCGATGAGAAAAAACGCAAAGTGCTCGGCACGGCTTGAGGAAGGTGGGGGGGTCTAGACTGCTGCTGGTGCGTGAGTTTGCTGAGACGTGTCCCGCAGAGATGAGAGCTGGTGAGCGACCGTGATGTAGCGGTTGCTCCGTGTTGCAAAAGTCGCGGGCTCGTGATCGCACTCCTCATTACGAGTTGCGGTCGTGACTTAGTAAGAGACATGAAAGAGAAGGGCCGAGATGTCGATTGGTGCTCCGTGATGTTGGGTCCTGACGTCGGCGCGAAGTGGGCCGTGCGGGGCGGGAGAGCGGCACTGGCTTCAGTGTTCCTTGCAGGGCGGTCTCCTCGCTAGCCAATCAGCGAGCGGCAGAGAAGCACAAGGACCCGGCTTCAGTGATGTGGTTGAGGAAACACACAGATGCTATCAATTTGAATCATGTCCGCCCACTATATCAGACCTACAAGAGATAAGGTGTCTCGTCAGGGTAAGGTGGGAGGGTCTGGTACGGGTATGGTTGAATGACGCCCGCTGGGAGCCTCCACTCGATGCTTGACGGGAGGCAACTGCTCTTGCCCGGCCAACGCGGTTTGCAAAGCTTTTCTCGCTTTGTTATAAAACCAGGATCAACTGACGCATTTTTTCATGTCTTCCTTGTGTAATGAAATGAAGTCTTTAGATTTGTTCAAGTATTGGGTGGTACCTAATCTGCCCTGGCCGTCGAGCAAAAAGACAAGGCTCCGCCATCGACGGGACCCCCTCGCACTTTCCCAAACCAAGCAAAACGGGCGTAACAGCAAGCCCGATAACCGGTTAATGACCTCAGTGAAGTCTGCCTTCCTGTAGCTTCAACCAAATCATCCGTTCAAAGAAAGCCCAATGCTGAAGTCTCGACCCCTCCCGCATTGGATTTCGAGGTCAAACAACACAGTCCATCCGCCGAAGGGAGAACTCTGAGAATGCATTGAGTCTAGAGCACACCCTGCATGCCGCACCATTATCACAGCTGAAGAGTATTGGTTTCGAATCTCGGTGAGTCGACCTGCAGCCCATCGGAGGCGGAAATGGAGACAAGTGGTTGGACACACCGCCACCGCCATGGGTCACCGCGACCGGCCACAAAAGCTGACCTCATGCACGGCAGTCAAGGAGTATCCTGATAAGTCCGCCAGCCGCTTGGCATTATGGCAGGCGTTCTGGAACAAATCTGATTTGCAACCTCTTGACGCGCTATCGCCAAAGCGCAATGGGCACGGTTGCCTTGCAGTTCTCGTGTGCTGGGAATTGCGAGGACATGTCGAAGATAAGAGAGCAGCAGAATCCCGATTAAATGCCAACATTTACAGCAGCATCCTCTTTTGCAGCCAAGTTACGATGAGAATTCAACATGGGTTTCAAAATCTCCCGGTCATCGGCGGCCATCCTTTTGACGATTGCAGCGTCTACTTGTGAGGCCGTCAATACAGGCCAATTCGACAGATGTGAAGACCTGGTTCGATCCATACTCAACGGAACTCTCACTTTGAAAGGCCCGTTGGGTGAGATCAACAACGCTACCATCCACGGCTTCAATTACATCTACGATGGGCCAGTCAGCTACCTTAAGTGTCCCCGTGGGGATCTGCTCACCCTCACCCTTGACGGTATGTTTACCCCCTCACCTCTGTTACCACCCTCGATTTCTAACCGCGTGCTGCAGGTTGTCGCGCCATCTGCGGCTCACACACTCAGTTGGCTGAGCCGGCAGGAGCCTTGTCACTGACAGCTACATGGGTCTTTCCCCTTGCGATCATCTTCAGTCTTCCTTACGAGGCTCATCGTGATCACAAGTTCCAGAATACCCTCAAAGCTGTTCTGAACTGGCTCGGTTCAGCTCCTACAGCGCTTACCGCGATTCTTTGGAACGTGGGACAGATTCGCCGCTGTCGACGACGGGCAGCAGGACACGACGACGTCATCAGGGATGCCTTCTATGTTCTCAGCTGTTTCAATCAGTTTGACCTGGACTTCTTGGATACACCGTACGGCGGCGGCGAAGACGGCGAAAGGGGCATCGACAGAACACTGCTCTTCAAGACGTTGATCTACGGCCTGTTCCGCCCGCGAGCATTCGTGAGCTCGGATGTCAAGCGACAGTTGACAGAAAAGAGACCGGCAGGTTTGGCGGATCATGATCCGCTGGATATCCTGCTGACCAGAGATCTCCTAACCGAGTTGGCGTTCCAGCTGCGGATGCTACGGCGAAAAATGGTCATCCCCGTTCTGGCCAGTCTGGCTGTGTTCTTGGTTGCCTTTGTATTCTCGGTGGTCCTGGCTTTCGGCGACCTTGATAAAGGGATCGACGTCGTGTACATGTCCATTGGACTGTTCGTCCTGTGGCTTCCCGTCTTGGTGGCCTTTGGTATCATTGACAGAAACCCTACTTCATCGGAGAGAACGGCGTGAGTCATATCTGCTTCCGCTTTGGTCGCTGCAGGCCTGCTAATACGATATTACAGGGAGCTTCTAACGCGCTGGCTGCACAACGTCGGCGTCGTCAGGAAATGGGCAACACACGAGTCGGTAACCTCAACTGCCGAGGAGCAGAATCACGACAATTCTGTGAATGGTTCCGTATCCGGGGAGTCGAATGAAGCGGCGACAACCGAAGAGCCACACGACGCCGCCAGTGGGGCGAATATCGAACTTGAGGATTTGTCGGCTAACACGGACCGTGACCCAGATCTTGGTCTGGATCCCCCTTTTGAATCGCTCGAGCTCTTGAGGGGTCTTTGGTGGAATGGAGAAGGTGAGGATGCGTTCTACGTCGGCAACTTTGTTGGCCAAGGCCGGACAATCCACTACTGTGGCCTCGTCGACGCCGTCATGAGGGCAACGCGAAGAAAAGAGAGGTTCCTGAACAAGATCGGCGAGTACGATGCCTGTGGGGCAGAAGCTGCGGCCATATTTGCGGGATCAAAGTCTCGCTCGTGGTACAAGTACGCCTTCGCGGAGCTCCTGATCGTGTGGGCGGAGATCATGGCTGCAGCTGGGTTTGCATTCATGACGCCCACCGTTGGACCTGGTTGCTGGTCTGGGAGTTGCTTCCTGTACGGAGCTCTCAGTACCATCTCCTGGGTTATCCAATTTCGAAAGATACCACCGCCTTGGTTGAAAGGGGTTGCATATGTTGTCAACGGGGTGTCAGTTCTGTGGCTCATTGCCGTGATTGTGATGCAGGTAAGACCTCCAGAGTCGGAGCCCCCAAGCCACGCCGTCATGTGCTGACAGATTCCAAAGCTTTCGGGCGTCTTCTTCAACTGCTACTGTCTGTCTAGCCCCATCGCCACACCACTTGGCTGGGAGGATACATGAACTTTGGCAACGCCGGCGAGTTTCAACACCAGTTTGACCTGCTCGGCTGGTGGATCGGTTTTGCAACTGTTGGGGGTCTGGTACCCATCATCGCTTGCATGGTGGCTTTCCACTGGTGGCGCAAAGGTCAACACATGTGGAGGGCCAACCAGCGAGGAGATGTGCATCCGGATGAAAACAACACTGTCGGCGGGGAGCCGGTGCAGGCCGACATGAGCTGGCTTCGGAGAGAGCCGTTGAAGAATCGCCGGGTAGAATGAGAGATCACTCTGGCAGCCACTCCGGTAGTGGTTTCTGTTCAAGTTCACAGGGGCACTCGTACTCAAATTAATCTATCGTGTTTTTCTAAGATACCCGTCCCCTGCTACTCTTCTCTTCCTTACACGTCGTAGCGATAGCAAAGGAAGCCCCGGGTGTCCATGACCTCGCCGACGGTGCGGTCGGCAGTGATTCCCATCATCTGCAGGACGTGGTTAAGGGTGGTGGTGTTGCCCGGGTCGCCCATGATGATGGGCTCGGGCACATCAGCAGGGCGCGTCAGGTTCATGACTGGCGGGCCGGGGCCGACGGGCGGCGTGAGGGGGAATCCAGGGGGCGGTGGGATGTCGCTGGGGATGAGCGGGCCGGGGAACTCGGTGGCGAGGTCGCCCTTGTTCTTTCCGCCCATGGCCGTGAGACGGGTGGAGCGGTCGGCGTTCTGCCACTGGGCCCAGATCTGGTCGAGCCAGGCGTGGTGCAAAAAGAAGAGCGGATCTCCGGGCGAGGAGATCGGGTTGGACATTTGGCTGCCGACGCCACCGTGGCCGGCCGTGTGGGGGGACATTTCGACGCACGGCCAGAAGTCAAGCCAGTTGGTCATGTTGAGACAGCGGTCGCGGTACTGGGCGTGGCCGGCCCACGAGACAAAGTCCTGGATGGTGCGGTCGATGCAGTGGTCGTTGATGGCGTACGACGGGCCGAGGGCGTTGGTGTAGTTGGCAAAGGGGCCGTCGGCGATGCACCGGCTGGCGCCGACGCCGTTGCCGCCGAAGCCATAGACGGGATCGAGGAGGACGCTGGTGGAGAAGGAGCCGGCGTCGACGGTTTCGTCCCAGTACGGCTGGCCGCCCTTGTAGCCGCACTCGCGCTCGAGGGCCTGCTCGTGGGCCCACACGAAGAGGCGGTGGTACGGGAGGAACTGGCCGGCGTAGTGGACGATTTCCGTCATGGACACGTGGGCCGACTGGAAGTCGTCAAACATGGTGCGCGCGCCGCGGAGGCCAGAGGTCGACGGCTTGCTCATGAGGCAGAGCTCGGCGTCGATGTAGGCCTTCTTTTGGGCGTTGGTGAGGGTGTGCCAGGACCTGCGGAGGCGGTCCTTGCGGGGGTGGCAGACCGAGGGGTTGTGAGGAGGGCCGCCGGGGTGCCCGGGACGGTGGTGCTCGACATCGGCATCTTGGGGAGCAGGCGCGGCGATGGCAGAGCCGGTCGCGAGCAGCGCCAGGAGGAAGTGTTTGAAGGGGGCCATGGTGGATTGTCACTGGTGAAGTTGTGGTTTGGCACGACCTGCAGAAAACCTTTGGAAAAAGGGAAGGAAGTGGCAAGGTTATATACCTTTCTAGTCCTTCATCCTATATCTCGTGTTCGCGACGTTGGGGGGTTGAGGTAACCGTCCGAAGGATTCGTGTAGTTCCATGAGCACGGGTCGCTTATGCCCCTGCCAAGGAGCCGTCGATTGCAGAACCAGAAAGTGACAGATTGGCAGCGCTATTGTTGGCAGCACGCAGGGCTAGCTCTGCGGGGCATCGTCCGCTCATCGTACTCGTTATTCCATAGAGGGCATGGTTCTAGCGTTTATAGCTGGGAGCACAGGTTGCAACGGCGCTGTCGCTTCGCCTTGACCAAGGCCTAATCTCGCGCGTACAAGTCGCGGGGGGCTGTGTGGCTTCGCTTGCCCATCGTGGTTCCACGTGGATACCACGCTGGTGGGTGGTGATTCGACGCTAGGGACGAGACTTGTCAGTGCTATGGGTAGGGCTATAGGCCGCGGCCGTGGCGAACAGCTCCCGAGTGGCCCCCTCAAGGTGAATCACCGGTCCATTTGTTGGGTTCCATCTAAGGATGCACCCCGCTCTTGGCCGGGATCTAGAGATGATAGTTTGCAAGGCTAGTGGTTGCACAGCGAACGTCGGAGCACATTGCAGGAGAAGCACCTGACCGTGGCAAGTTTTGGAATGTCTTGGATTGCTGGGACCTGAAGTGAAGGCCGATGCGCCGAAGGCGAAGAAAAGAAGAAAAGGGGGGCCTCTCGGCTGGAGATGGTACCTGCACTAGATAAGGCAAGGTATTTTTGCCGAACAGCATGGAAATTCTGGAAGGGCTTGGCCCTATCCAGTCCCCGGCTTGCATCAAGTCATCCGACAAAAGTACCCTCGATCACCTCCCCACTTCTCACAGCGTCTCTTCGATTCCATTCCTCTCGGATCTGGTCTGCTGCGTGGGTTGTCGACCGCCATACCGATGCTTGCGTCTCGTCGCGGTAGGGATCGTTCGGCATCGACCACAATCCCCATCGCTCGAGCACTTTTTTCCACTCAAGTCCATATGCGGAATGACAGCTCGCCAACTTCTGCCATTTGGTGATCTGCACCGTAAAGCATTCTTGTTTCTGCGTGATGTTGATCTGGTAATCGGTGCAGCAGACACGACAAGAACGGACGGAGCCGGCGATGGGACGGAACATGGGGCCGGTCTCGTTGTCGCGGGTGAGTTCGGGAATGGAGAAGTGTCGCGACCGCGCGGTGATGGGAATGGTTGTGGAATGCACTAATAAATGGGTGCAGATGAGAAGCCGGGGCAATACAGTCATGTAATTCCGAGGTGCCTCCTCGTTGTAAGGAGCCGGCTCCAGAGGCTCGATCGTGTCGGTTCCGTACATGTAAGGTTGTCGTTGATGATGCCCGCGCTCCAGGACTGCCTCCTGATTGCGCCGAAGGAGTGGGCGCTGATCCATCGGGAACCCTGCAGAATTCTCAGCGATGGGCCGTGGAGCCGTCCGTAGACGTGTCTGTTGATGGCCAAGCGGATCTGGAATGGCGTGAGCTCCCACAGGAAGTCGGGGGCGAAGAGGCTCTCTGAAATGGCACCCCTGCGCTGAATGTGGCCCTTGCAATGCCCCTTGGAGACGACGGATGTGTCTGATGTCCGCCATCTGTGGAGGTACTGACATCGGTCGCAGAGGTAGAAATGGGGAAGGTCTCGCTCGAGCCAGTGGAGCATCTCAATTGAGCCTGGCGGCGGGCGAAAGGTGCCGGAAGTGTTTGTAGAATTTGTGGCAAGTTAGCGTGAGGGCGAGCGGACTCGGAAGGGAGATGGCTGAGAACTTTGTCGATGACGTTGGTGGGAGCCGACGATGCGTTTTGGTCGTTTTAGCTCTTGGCGTGTGTGTTTTTTTTATCCTGTGTTCATTTTGGTCACATGACGGCCAAGATTCATCAAATAAAAGGCTCTTGGAACAGCGTAATGTGGGCAGAAGATCGATGTCTTATTGGCGATGACAACAGGAATTTTGACGAGCATGATAAAGGGGTGTGTGTGTGTGTGTGATGTTGTTGTGAAGAAGAGGAAAAGGATGGAGGTGATGAGAGGTGGTTTTATACTTTAAGGGGTTTCTGATTGTTGGCCTTTATAAGGTTGACGTTGGCACGCCCAAAAAGTATAAAATAAGCCACCTGCGATCAGGGCTTGGATTTGACTTTTTCTGTTTCTCCGCTTGATACCCCTTTTTGTTTTGCAACGCCGGAGCTTGTGGCGTGTGTGTTTTTTTTTATCTTGTGTTTATTTGGTCACATGACGGCTAAGATTCATCAAATAAAAGCGTAATGTGGTCCGCAGTGAGAAACATTATCATGGTCTCCATGATTATCTCTATGATCTCCATGATCCCCATGATTCCGTGGGTTTCTATCGGTCGGGACGAGAATGATCTAACGGTGGCAAGCTACGGTGCGGGCCGAGACAGGAGACGGTTGCAAGCGGGAAAGTGCAAGGCAAAAAGCCGTTGGGCAGGCCGAGACGCGGGACGGCTGCGAGAGGGAAGGTGCGAGTAAGAATCCGTTGGGGGGGAGGGGGGTCGAGACGGACACGGTTGCAAGAGGGAAGGTGCTAGGTAAGGAGCTGTTGGGCAGGCCGAGACGGGAGACGTTGCAAGAGGGAAGGTGCTAGGCAAGAAGCAGTTGGGCAGGGGTCGGTCATTGCATCCTTCCAGGTTCCAGGTCGGTCCATAACAGCAGCTTTGTGAAATTCAACTCGGATGTGGAACTTTATTCAAGTACCGAGATTTAAACCATGACGCCTCTTCGTTCTCGGCTGACGCTTCCATTTCGATCCTGCCACAGAATGCTAGTCTCTTGCCCCTTAACGACCGGCTTCGATTCGCTTAATTTCACCGTCCTGGGCATCATGTCGTTGTCTAGCGAGCGTACATTGATGCCATGCATCATACACCGACAATAGTACCGCGAACGAGATCCGACGGCCGGGTCCTGGCCTCCTCGACAACTTTCTCATTCTGCGAGGTCGCGTGACTGAACCACATGGCATAGAGAAAAACAACCGCAGCTGTCGTCGGAAGTGTCAAAGCCCAGAAAATCCAAAAGTCATTGGAAACAACATGGCCCTCGGCTGCAGCCGGCCACGAGAAAAACGGCATCGAGAGTATGCTCTGCAGGTATTTCTCAGAATGCTAATTAGGTAAGTCTGATGGGGGAAAGGGGGTCTCTTACTGCAACAAGCGTTCCGGGGAGGAAGACCATGGCCACGACAGCAAGCCCCTTCATGGCTGTGCTATCTAGCTTCGATGCTGCAGCGATTTCCCGCGAATCCGCGCCGATTTCTGCGTTTATCTTGCTGTCCGTCTGTGCGATGATGTTTGCTGTCTGGAACGTTGTGAGCTAGTTGGCCCTGGTCGTGGAACGACTCCTTATTAACTAGTCTAGCGGCAGGGGTACACTAACCATGTCCATCTCGATCTTTGCCCTCTCTTTCAAGGACTGTACTTCCCAGTGAGTTGCTTTACCCTTGTGGTAAGCCCATCGTAGCTCCTCATCGAGTATCGCATTTGTGGCCTCGAGTAACTTTCGGGTCCCCGCTGGCGCATCTGACAGAGTTTTGGCCATTGCTGCCCGAATGGTGTCGATCCCTAGAAAACACTCGGTGAAGTAGTAGTCGTAAGCCGTCAACTGCTGGAGAATTCGGAGCACCACCTTCCTTTGGTCTTTGACATCGGGGTAGCGGACTTTCTCCAGGAGACCATACGGATCCCCATAGCCACAGCGACCGGAGGGTAACTCGACATTCAGGTAGTTGGACCAGCGCTGGCATGAGAAACATTCCAATACATTCACAATATCAGCCGAAATGAGCGTTGGAAGCAGAAGCGGGTTCGTGGCAACGTGTTCTAGCGCAATGGTTTCCGCCATCAGATACTTTAAGTGCTCGTTGGAAGTACTGAGTATTAGCGCCGTGGTACTCCCGCTGCCAAGGCAGTGAGAAACCGAGATGGCCACGTCAAGGGCGAAGAGACCAGCGTTTGGGCGTCTCATGACGAATCCTGAGATTTGATTGTTGTGAGCTATTGCTTCCTGATTCATGTTAGGCTCCAAATATCCTCCGATGACTGACCAATATGCCTAGACTGGCAAGAACAGCCTTGGATGTCATGTTGCTGAGCATAGACAGTGCAGGTGATGCACAGCCATGGTGTCCGCTTCGATAAACAAAACTTGTCCATTATCAAATCAAGCGATTCACGGCCGAATGGGAGGGTAATGGGCCATCGATATTGCCAGCACCTCTCTTCACCCGATTCCGAGTCCCACAACAAGGGGATTTTCTTGTTCGCGAATCTTTCGGGCACTCGGGTGACTTTGGCAAATCTAGCGTGCGCGGTATATCAGTCAGCAAGGATTCCTCACAACTCGCATCAATGACTCAAGGACGCTGCGTTGCGGCATGCTCACATCATTCTCACAGTTCGCGCATTGGGTGTACAAGCAGCCTGGACCCTTGGTTAGCAAGTCTTGTATTTTACTGCAGGATGAAAGCGGTCCCTATATAGTAAAGCAAGTGAGGTAGGTATATACCTCATCCACCCACGCCTTCAGTTCGGTATCATTTAAAGTCTTCGTCACCAGAGATGGCTTGCCCTGCTTTCTGGAGTTAGCTGGCCGGCAACCAAGTCTCTCCATGGTGATCATACCTCTGGTGTGAAAACGACTTCAGCATGTGATGGCTCAAGCAGGAGCTCCTCCATGTACACATCTGACCGTCGCCGGGCAACGACCTGAGGATCCACCTCCATCATTCCTGAAGTATAAAAACCAAGGGATTGAGAGGAATAAGGATGAGCTTTTCAAGGATGTCTACGAGCGGACCGTTCAGACCCTCCGGACCAGAAGACCGATGCTGGTTTGTTGACTCGGTAATACGGGCTGGAGTAGATAGGAAGTTGCGGAGGCCTGTAGTGAAATTGATTGTATTGACCACGATACATCGCGTACCTTCTTGTGTCAGTGCGCCAGATTAATTGCATGCGGGCGACCCCTGAAAATAAGGGAGTTCCACTTCTTGACAACCCGGGCAAAATCTGATCAAGGCCTTACAGAGAGACTGGATCCGGTCGTAGCCGCGCTGCCTCAGAGACAGGAGACTGTGGCGACATAAACACCTGCTTCCCGCAACCCTACAAGTCGGGTTTCAGATCGAATTCCCACACTCACTGGTCCCAGAGGCCTCTAGATCACAAGCCACACAGCTATACCCAACGGTCATGTCCGGCACGTTCAGCCACATGCACAACATGCATACTGGGCAATCTGAAATTGCTCCACAATCTCAAATATTGGCCAATACGGGGAAGCTGAATGCAGCCTTGGCGAGCTGAAAGGGGGGCGCCACATCACACCACCGCAGACCACGTTCCACCAAGTGCCGGAGATTTCACTCCGATATGGCGGCCCATGATGTGATTGCAACCTGGTAGACCGTCCCGATTCCAGCTTGGTAGGAGAAATCATAACACCTTTTCAGTTTTCAGCAGCTGGAAGTAATACCCGCCTACATGCCGAGCTGGAATCCTTTTTCGGACAACTGCCCACCTGATATCTGTGTTTTCACACACATATTCCGGGGAAAAAATAAAAACGCAGGTGCAGGGGCAGGGGCTCAGTCATGGCAGTAGGGCCCCAAGAGCGAGAAGGGGGAAAAGGGGGGACACTGTGCTGTGGTAATATCAAATGCAGCTAGGGACGTTATTTCAGGCGTGTTGTCTTCCACACTTGACATTACTGCCTGCTTAGAAGTCTCTACCTTGGAGTTTGACTCATGCATGTCTGGTGTGTTTCATGTTGTTGGGGTTGCTTGTCATTCAGGAGGCCCAGGTCGCACAGACATAGATAGCATGGGGAGTCAGTGATGGATAAGTCATGGCCTTGGTCAGCAGTGTTCATCAAGTCTGGTGGGCATGTTGTGGTATAAAATGGGTGGTCGCGCACGACCAGCTGAGATATCTCCAATCAAAAGCGCCAGCGGGCAGGCTGCGACCTGCAATGTCTTTCCTTCCTTACCTATAGGGACCCATAAATAAGATAAAGACATTTCTCTGCACCCTGACACATGAAATTCCCCGTTGGATTCCATTCACTTGAGAGGATGACATGCTGGTGTTGTCGTCTGCCAAAATCCCCCATTGGACTTGGATGATGGCCGGAGGAGCGATGTCGGGCCACGGCGAGGTGGAAAAGATTAAATGCTGCTCCTTGCCTGGACAGACTTTATTTGATGAATCTTAGCCGTCATGTGACCAAAATGAACACAGGATAAAAAAAACGAGAATGTCTATTTGCACCATAAACCCCAAATGCCCACAAACCCTACTCGATATGGTTTATCAAGAGGTAAATCACTGTTGGAATCCTTTATTCTCGGGTCGAATTAGTGCGTAAATAGCCGTTTAACACCTGGGGTAACGGGATCTGAGTCTGTGATGTTACGGGTGTAATGCAGTGTACCTGGGCACACACCATATCGATCACGTATAGTATATCTATTATAACCAACCACACCAGATTAACGCTAGTAGTTAATTGCGAATTTAATTGTGGATCAAGCTACGGTGTAGTTGTAGAAATCCACTTCTTTACGTGTTGTATTAATCGCGGAAGAGGTTGGTGTTGTAGAGGGCTTATGGTGCAAATAGACCGATGGTATGGTGTAAATAAACATTCTCCAAATAAAAAAACACACGCCACAAGCCCCGGCGTTGCAAAACAAAAAGGGGTATCAAACGGAGAAATAGAAAAGGTCAAATCCAAGCCCTACACGCAAGTGGCTTATTTTATACTTTTCGGGCGTACCGACGTCAACCTTATAAAGGCCAACAATCAGAAACCCCTTAAAGTATAAAACCACCTCTCTACCATCACCTCCATCCTTTTCATCCTCTTCCTCCTCTTCACAATAACATCACACACACACACACGCACACACACCCCTTCATCATGCTCGTTAAAATTCCTGTTGTTGTCGTCAACAAGACATCAATCTTCTGCTCCCTCGTTTTTCTTGGACAGTAATTTTTCCATGTCATGTTCGGGTCGCGCGATCTGTAGTCGGTCACGGGACGCCCTCCAGCATTCACCTCTCGTCTCCCAAGGTGGGGTCCCAACCAGCTTTCCCTCGTTCCAGGTTTCTTCCCAATTCTCATCTCTGTTCTATCATCACCATCACGCTCGCCCTCGGCCTCGACGGAAAATATTTCTGCTGCCGCGCGCAATCGCCTTGTCCGGTGCCGTCGCAGGACTCCACGTATCATAAAATGGCAACCAAGGTGGTTCGTTCATATGAGGCCTTGGAGAAGCGTCTAAAGGCGCTGGAGGCCGAGAACGCGGAGCTGAGGAAGATGGTCAACACATTGATCAAAACGCATGCCGCAAGCTCCAGACACAAGATTTCGCTACAAGCACCCCAGCAACCGACATTGAATCCCGTCACGCAAGCGGCAGAGACTAAAAGGCCGCGGCAAGCCGTCACGGTTCAAGGCACATATATATATACATGGTACTCGTACGACGATGGCAAGCTCCGACAGCAGTTCAGCCCGGCAACGGCACACTTTGCACGCCCGACCAAGTCCTTGACGGCCAAGTCGCTGCCCATGGTCCACCGGCACGTGCAGATTACGCCTGCAAGACAATCTGGGTCGTCAAGAACGCAATCTACCACGCCGCCGTGACCAGGTGGCCAGCCTGGGCCAAGCTTCACTGTCCCGACGGGCCATCTCAGCTCAGACTAGGCCGCATCGACTGGAGCATCGCTATCGTTGGTTCGATTTGGAGGCAAACAGCCACCTGCTTGATGACGGATTGGTGGAGACCTGTACCGCTGATAAAGGAAGTGTCCTCCGTACACTGTAAGGCTTGACTTGGATATTTACATAACAGGGCGAAAGCCCTGTCGAATATAACAACAATGGAAAAAAGCAATCATTTTAACTGTAATAATCAGGGTACTATACCAGTACCTGTAAAATAAATAATAAAATAAATAAAAAAAACTTAACTAAAACAAACGAAAAAAGTAAACGAAGCGATTTAAGGATTTTGACTTTAACTATAAAAAAAGCTTTACGTAAGTAATGTAAGCCCGGAAAGTATAATAATAATTATTATATATCTGGTCATTACGTTATAACGTGTGAAAAAACCTTATATATTTATTTTACTTTTACATTTTTAATTTAAATCTCCTTTAACCTTTATTATCTTACCTTATTAAACCTTATTAATAAGCCAGTAAACCATTTACATTATTACAATACTTTATTTATTATTAGTTAGAATATATAATTTAACAGTAATTAAGTACCTTTTGTTACGACCGGTACCTATACAGAGATAGGTAGGGACGCAGAGGGTTGGGGTTAGGTCAGGAGTCCCGGGTATGCTCGGGGTCACAAACCAAGAG